>OX352773.1:101092570-101542570 GCA_947095535.1 Poecilobothrus nobilitatus
TTTGACTATTTTAGAGAGTCATATAAAAAAAAAAAAATTAAAAAAAAACGAAGATGCTAATTGTTATTTTGTATTTCTTCCTATAGTAAAACTAGTTAACCAACACAAAAAAAAAAAAATTAGAATAGATGATTCAATATAAGTAGGCAATGTACTATTATATTTCGTATCACCTAATTAGAACGAAAAAAAGAAAAACGAGAAATTTATTTTTAAAATGAAAATTAGAAAAAATAAGCATACTCAACTTAATACATAACGAAAACGTAATTTGTCTACCATCTGTATGACATAATTACAAATTTCAATTTAAATCTTCTGATTACATAGTTTCTATTTTAGAATTTTCTACATAGAAATTAATAACCTTTTGATTTTCCTTTTTGTTTTCACCTTCTAATTTCATAACATACAAGCCATCCCATACCAGGTATTCAGAAATTTAAGAATGCAATATATTCTTAATAAATTTATCTAGATAATTCAATTTATTCTTTTACCTTTTGTTTTGTATCTTTTAAATAATATACAAATATTGTAAACAAAACCAGATTTAATCAAACGAAAAAAAGAAAAAGGTACATGTGGACGCTAATTCTATTTTGAATTTCTTTTTAACCTTTTTATATTCAACATATATATGTAGAAATATATTTTACGTTCTTACTATACTATACTATACCAATCTATTTGCATTCAACTTTTCTCGCCTCTTTCTTTTTCTACCTTTTTAAAACACTACATAGTAATCTAAACCAGCTATTCTGCTAAAAAATCAACTGCTAGTAAATCAACACAAAAAAAAAAAAAAATTCGCATTCCTTAAACTTTACAACTAATTCACCAACATTAAATAACACGTGCTTTAATATTTACATATAATAGTTTTGCTAACTATTTTCATGATGACCTATTATAATATGCAATCAAAGAGCTCTAAAAGACTTGCTTTACCCCAACTTCTAACAGAATCCAGGTCACAACACTATCGGTTTCTCTAAAACTCAAGGTCATTCAAACATAGGTTAATTTGCGTGGGCGTGCGATATGGTCTATTAAAAACTAGGTCGGCCGATATGGGCTTATTTTTTCCCATGCCAAAGTGCCCCTATACCTACTACTGGCCTGGTTTTACTAGGACATGGGAAACCTCCTTGGTCACTAAAATTATTTGACAAGGAGAAAAACATCAATTCTTTTGAGCCCACTTTATAATCTGAGCGCACTTTACATTTTGAGAAAGTTTGAATGTTTTAGTTAGTTTTTAGAATAAATTGGACACTGAAACACTTTTTCTATTAATTTTTAAAATGTTTTTGAATTTTTGAGATTATATTTGGTCCTTTTATGGCACTAATTTAAATGATAAAGGTACTTTGGCACCCCACTTTGTTTTTTTTTTTCAAGTTATATTCAAATAAGAATTTCCGATAACCGTATATTTAAATTTATAAAAAAAAAGAACGCCATACTTAACTAATACTTATATATACCTAATACTTACATATTATATGCACATTCATTCTTTACACAAAACAGAACTTACACAAAACAAAACTCACACAAAACAGAAAAAAAACAAAAACGAAACATAACTTAACAAAAAATATGTAGATAAAACTTAACATTATATGTATAAAAATATTAAGAAAATCAACTACAATAGCTTCTATATACAGCAATTTCCCTTTAAATATCTTATCTTATCTATATTTGATCTATATTTACTTTTTTTTTGGTTACATGTATGTACTATGTAGGTAGTACATAGTAATAAAAAAAAGCAGTTTTTTTTTTTTTGGAAAAACGAAGTTTTTATTAGGAATTTGTTGAAGAAAAGCATGTTTTTTTATGAAAAACTAGGTTTCGTTGTTTTTCATAGGATTTTAATGAAAAATTACCTTAGTGTTCCATCTCAACGTCATATCAATATAAAAAAAAAAAAGAAGAAAACACCTTAGTGTCTCCCAATAAAATACCTTAGTGTCCCTCAAAAAAGATCCCCCTGTATGTCATTTTGCATATTTACTAGGAAATTGTAGTAGTGGAAAGAATTGTAGTGGTTTTATAAATATTTTTATACTTTTCTTTTTTGTAATGAACGATGACGGCAAACGTATCTATATATATGTATATATGGGAAGGACACAAAGAGGTTTTTCAAATTTAGATTTTTTTTAAAGAGAACACTAAGGCGTTTTGTCGAGAAACTTTATTTGGAGAGACACTAAGCTGAACACATTAAATTGAATATATTGCTTTTCTTTCACATTTCCATAAAATAAAAATACAAACCATTTTTCATATTATATTACATACAATGGAAGCGACGAATTTTTATTAGAATAATTATTAATTGCTATATTAGCACATTTTTATACACAATGCACATATTTTTTAGCTTTTATTTATACAAAAAGTACTTTCATGCACAATTTGTCTGTAACTCAAAAATCCTCATACAATTTTCAATGTATACCATATACTTAATATTTACATATTATATTCACATTCGTTCTTTACACAAAACAAAAAAAAAAAAATGAAACATAACAAAATATATATATTTTTTTTTTTAATTAATTATTTTTTATGTATTTTATTATTATTTATTTTTAATTGTTTATAATTTATATTTGATATGTTTGAGCCACCTATATATAAATGACCAAAATGCACACTTTATCTTATTTACTCATGGCCTGATTTTACCGGGACATGGGAAATCTACTTGGTCACATTAATTATGTGACAAGTAGAACTCAATTCTTTTGAGCCAACTTTATAATCTGAGCACACTTCTTATTTTGAATGTTTTAGTTAGTTTTTAGAATAAATTGGGCACAGAAACACATTTTTTATTAATTTTTAAAACGTGTTTGAATTTTTGAGATTATATTTGGTCCTTTTATGGCACTAATTTAACAGATTTAAGTACTTTGGCACTTTTTCGTACACAAATAATTGGCAAACCACTTTGTGTTTTTTTTTAAATATACTATTCTAATTTCTAAATGAGTTTGATTTCAAGAAATAATAAATGTTTTTCCAGTATTTGTAATCACTTTCAGAATATATAGAATGTACCACTAGGATTGGTAAAAGCTAATCGCAAGTTGTGTCCAAATAAGAATTTTCGATAAACGTATATTTAAATTTATCAGAAAAACAGACCGCCACACTGACCTCATACTTACATATTATATTCACATTCATTCTTTACACAAAACTAAACTTTCACAAAACAGAAAATAACAAAAAAGAAACATAACAAAATAAAAAATATGTAGATAACAACTTAACTTATACGTATAAAAATATTGACAAAATACACTACAATAGCTTCTATCTACAACAATTTCCCTTTAAATATTTTACCTTATCTATATTTTAATGAAAACCTTACTTTAGTGTTCCATTTCGACGTCATATCAATATAAAAAAAAAAAGAAAAACACACCTTAGTGTCCCCCAAAAAGGGCTCACCATTGATGTCATCCTGCATATGTACTGGGAAATTGGAGTAGTGGAAAGAATTGTAGTGGGTTTATCAATATTTTTATACTTTTTTTTTGTAATGAACGATGACGGCATCCGTATATGTATGTAAGGTCACTAAGTATATGTATATGTATGTATATGTATGTGAGGTCATTATGTATATGTATGTAAGGTCACTAAGGGGTTTTTAAAATTTAGATTATATTTTTTTTTAAAGAGAACACTAAGGCGGTTTGTCGAGAAACTTTATTTAGAGAGACATTAAGCTGAACACATTAAATTGAATATATTGCTTTTCTTCCACATTTCCATAAAATAAAAATACAAAACTTTTTTCATATTATATAACATACAATGGAAGCGACGAATTTTTATTAGAATAATTACGAATACTTATTTCAATATTAGCAAATTTTTATACACAATGCACATATTTTTTTGCTTTTATTTATACAAAAAGTACTTTCATGCACAATTTGTCTGTAACTCAAAAATCCTCATACAATTTTCAATGTATACTATATACCTAATATTTACATATTATATTCAAATTCGTTCTTTACACAAAACAAGAAAAAAAAAAGAAACATAACAAAATATATATATTTTTTTTTTAATTAGTTATTTTTTATGTTTTTTATTATTATTTATTTTTAATTGTATATAATTTATATTTGATAGGTGTGAGCCACCTGAACTGAGCCACCTATATAAAAATGACAAAAAAGCCTCCTTTATTTTATTTCCTCATGGCCTGGTTTTAACAGGGCATGGAAAACATATTTGGTCACATTAATTATGTGACAAGGAGAAATCAATTCTTTTGAGCCCACTTTATAATCTGAGCACACTTTGTATTTTGAGAAATTTTGATTGTTTTAGTTGGTTTTTAGAATAAATTGGGCACTGAAACACTTTTTTTATTAATTTTTAAAATATACTATTTTTTTTTAAAATATACTATTCTAGTTTCTAAATAGGTTTGGTTTGAAGAAATAATAAATGTTTTTCCACTATTTGTAATCACTTTCAGAACATATAGAATGTACCACTAGGATTGGTAAAAGCTAATCGCAAGTTAAGTTCAAATAAGAATTTCCGATAAACGTATGTTTAAATTTATCAAAAAAACAGACCGCTATACTGACCTAATACTTACATATTATATTCACATTCATTCTTTAAACAAAACTAAACTTTCACAAAACAGAAAAAAACAAAAAAGAAACATAACAAAATAAAAAATATGTAGATATAAACTTAACTTATACGTATAAAAATATTGACAAAATCCACTACAACAGCTTCTATCTACAGCAATTTCCCTTTAAATATCTTACCTTATCTATATTTAATCTATATTAACTTTTCTTTAGTTACATGGATGTACTATGTAGGTAATACATAGTAATAAAAAAGCGCAGTTTTGTTTTTGGGAAAAACGAAGTTTTTATTAGGAATATATTGAAGAAACGAATGTTTTTTTGTGAAAAACAAAGTTTCGCTGTTTTTCATAGGATTTTAATGAAAAATTACCTAAGTGTTCCATCTCACGTCAAATCAATAAAAAAAAAAAGTAAAAACACCTTAGTGTCTCCCAAAAAAATACCTTAGTGTCCCCCAAAAAAGCTTGTGGAAAGATTGTAGTATTTTTATACTTTTTTTTTATAATGAACGATGACGGAATCCGTATCTATATATATGTACGTATAGAGAAGGACACTAAGGGGTTTTTCAAATATATATTATATTTTTTTTTAAAGAGAACACTAATGCGTTTTGTAGAGAAACTTTATTTTGAGAGACACTAAGTTGAACACATTAAATTGAATATATTGCTTTTCTTTCAAATTTCCATAAAATAGAAATACAAACCATTTTTCATATTACACACAGTGGAAGCGACGAATTGTTATTAGAATAATTACGAATACTTATTCCAATATTAGCAAATTTTTATACACAACGCACATAGTTTTTAGCTTTTATTTATACAAGAAGTACTTTCATGTACAATTTTTCTGTCACTCAAAAATCCTCATACAATTTTCAATGTATACCATATACCTAATACTTACATATTATATTCACATTCATTCTTTACACAAACCAGGAAAAAAAAAGAAACATAACAAAATATATATATATTTTTTTTAATTAATTATTTTTTATGTTTATTATTATTATTTATTTTTAAATGTATATAATTAATAAATATAATGATAGGTGTGAGGTGTGTATCAAATGATAGGTGTGAGTACCCATATAAAAATGACTAAAAAGTTCCCTTTATCTTATTTACTCATGGCCTGGTTTCACCAGGACATGGGAAACCTACTTGGTTACTTTAATTATTTGACAAGGAGAAATCAATTCTTTTGAGCCCACTTTATAATCTGAGCACACTTTGTATTTTGAGAAGGTTTGAATGTTTTAGTTAGTTTTTAGAATAAATTGGGCACTGAAACACATATTTTATTAATTTTCAAAATGTTTTTGAATTTTTGAGATTATATTTGGTGCTTATATGGCACTAATTTAACAGATAAAGGTACTTTGGCCGTTTTTCGTACACAAATAATTGGCACCCTACTTTGTTTTTTTTTTTTTCAAGTTTTGTTCAAATAAGAATTTCAGATAAACGTATATTTAAATTTATAAAAAAAACAGGCGGCGATAATTAACTAATACTTATATAGACCTAATACTTACATATTATATGCACATTCATTCTTTACACAAAACAGAACTTACGCAAAACAAAACTTACACAAAACAGAAAAAAGCAAAAAAGAAACACAACAAAACGAAAAATATGCAGATAAAACTTAACATTATATGTATAAAAATATTAAGAAAATCATCTACAATAGCTTCTATCTACAGAAATTTCCCTTTAAATATCTTATCTTATCTATATTTGACCTTTATTTACTTTTCTATGGTTACATGTATGTACTATGTAGGTAGTACATGGTAATAAAAAAACGCAGTTTGTTTTTTGGGAAAAACGAAGTTTTTATTAGGAATTTGTTGAAGAAACGCATGTTTTTTTGTGAAAAACAAAGTTTCGTTGTTTTTCATAGGATTTTAATGAAAAATTACCTTAGTGTTCCATCTCAACGTCATATCAATATAAAAAAAAAAGAAAAAAACATCTTATTGTCCCCCAAAAAAGCTCACCCTTTATGTCATCCTGCATATTTACTGGGAAATAATAGTAGTGGAAAGAATTGTGGTGGTTTTATTAATATTTTTATACTTTTTTTTTTTGTAATGAACGATGACGGCATTCGTATCTATATATATGTATGTATGGAGAAGAACACTAAGGGGTTTTTCAAATTTAGATTATATTTTTTTTTAAAGAGAACACTAAGGCGGTTTGTCGAGAAACTTTATTTGGAGAGACACTAAGCTGAACACATTAAATTGAATTTGTTGCTTTTCTTTCACATTTCCATAAAATAAAATACAAACAATTTTTCATATTATATTACAATGATAGCGACAAGTTTTTATTAGAATAATTACGAATACTTATTCAAATATTAACAAATTTTTATATACAATGCACATATTTTTTATACAATGCACAATTTTTGATAGGTGTGAGCCATTTACACTGAGCGACCTATATAAAGACGACTAAAACGCACACTTTATCTTATTTACTCATTGCCTAGTTTTACTAAATCATGGGAAACCTACTTGGTCACATTAATTATTTGACAAGGAGAAAAAAGTCAATCTTTTGAGCCCACTTTATAATCTGAGCACACTGTATATTTTGAGAAAGTTTGAATATTTTAGTTAGTTTTTAGAATAAATTGGGCTCTGAAACACTTTTTTTTATTAATATTTAAAATGTTTTTCAATTTTTTAGATTATATTTGATCATTTTATGGCACTAATTTAACAGATAAAGGTACTTTGGCACTTTTTCGTACACAAATAATTGACACCCCACTTTGTTTTTTTCTTGTTCAAGTTTTGTTCAAATAAGAATTTCTGATAAACGTATATTTAAATTTATAAAAAAAACAGGCGGCGATAATTAACTAATACTTATATAGACCTAATACTTACATATTATATGCACATTCATTCTTTACACAAAACAGAACTTACGCAAAACAAAACTTACACAAAACAGAAAAAAGCAAAAAAGAAACACAACAAAACGAAAAATATGCAGATAAAACTTAACATTATATGTATAAAAATATTAAGAAAATCATCTACAATAGCTTCTATCTACAGAAATTTCCCTTTAAATATCTTATCTTATCTATATTTGACCTTTATTTACTTTTCTATGGTTACATGTATGTACTGATATTTAAATTTATAAAAAAAACAGACCGCCATACGTAACTAATACTTATATATACCTAATACTTACATATTATATCCACATTGATTCTTTACACAAAACAGAACTTACGCAAAACAAAGCTTACACAAAACAAAAAACAAAAAAGAAACACAACAAAACAAAAAATATGCAGATAAAACTTAACATTATATGTATAAAAATATTAAGAAAATCAACTAAAATAACTTCTATCTACAGCAATTCCCTTTAAATATCTTATCTTATCTATATTTGATCTATATTTACTTTTCTTTGGTTACATGTGTGTACTATGTAGGTAGTACATGGTAATAAAAAAACGTAGTTTTTTTTTTGGGAAAAACGAAGTTTTTATTAGGAATTTATTGAAGAAACGTATGTTTTTTTGTGAAAAACAACGCTTCGCTGTTTTTCATAGGATTTTAATGAAAAATTACCTTAGTGTTCCATCTCAACGTCCTATCAATATAATAAAAAAGAAAAAAACACCTTAGTAAGTATCTCCCAAGAAAGCTTGTCGAAAGAATTGTAATGATTTTATCACTATTTTATAGTTTTTCTTTTGTAATGAACGATGACGGCATCCGTATCTAGATATATGTATGTATAGAGAAGGACACTAAGGGGTTTTTCAAATTTAGATTAATTTTTTTTTTAAAGAGAACACCAAGGCGTTTTGTCGAGAAACTTTATTTGGAGAGACACTAAGCTGAACACATTAAATTGAATATTTTGCTTTTCTTTTACATTTCCATAAAATAAAAATACAAACCATTTTTCATATTATATTACAATGGAAGCGACAAATTTTTGTTAGAATATTTACGAATACTTATTCCAATATTAGCAAATTTTTATATACAATGCACATATTTTTTATGCAATGCACAATATTTGATAGGTGTGACTATACTGAGAGACCTATATAAAAACGACTAAAAAGCACACTTTATCTTATTTACTCATGGCCTGGTTTTACTAGGACATGGGAAACCTACTTGGTCACTTTAATTTTTTGACAAGAAGAAAAAAGTTAATTCTTTTGAACCCACTTTTTAATCTGAGCACACTTTATATTTTGAGAAATTTGAATGTTTTAGTTAGTTTTTAGAGTAAATAGGGCACTGAAACACTTTTTTTTTTAAATTTTAAAATGTTTTTGAATTTTTGAGATTATAATTGGTCCTTTTATGGCTCTAATTTAATAGATAAAGGTACCTTGGCAGTTTTTCGTACAAGTATAATTGGCACCCCACTTTGTGTTTTTTTAAAAATATACTATTCTAATTTCTAAATGAGTTTGATTTCAAGAAATAATAAATGTTTTTCCACTATTTGTAATCACTTTCAGAATATATAGAATGTACCACTAGGATTGGTAAAAGCTAATCGCAAGTTGTTTTTAAAAACGAATTTTCGATAAACGTATATTTAAATTTATCAAAAAAACAGACCGCCATACTGACCTCATACTTACATATTATATTCACATTCATTCTTTACACAAAACTAAACTTTCACAAAACAGAAAAAAACAAAAAAGAAACATAACAAAATAAAAAGTATACAGATAAAAACTTAACTTATACATATAAAAATATTGACGAAATCCACTACAATAGCTTTTATCTACAGCAATTTCCCTTTAAATATCTTATTTTATCTTTATTTTATGTATATTTACTTTTCTTTGGTTACATGTTTGTACTATGTAGGTAGTACATACATAGTAATAAAAAACGCAGTTTTTTTTTTGGGAAAAACGAAGTTTTTATTAGGAATATATTGAAAAAACACATTTTTTTTTTTAGAAAAATTAGGTGTCGCTGTTTTTCATAGGATTTTAATGAAAAATTACCTTAGTGTTCCATCTCAACGTCCTATCTATATAAAAAAAAAAACACCTTATTGTCTCCCAAAAAAACCACCTTAGTGTCTCCCAAAAAAGCTCCCTCCCTATATCATCCTGCATATTTACTGGGAAATTGTAGTAGTGGAAAGAATTGTAGTGGCTTTAATAATATTTTTATATTTTTTTTTGTAATGAATGATGACGGCATCCGTATCTATATATATGTATGTATGGAGAAGGACACTAAAGGGTTTTTAAAATTTAGATTATATTTTTTTTAAAGAGAACACTAAGGCGTTTTGTCGAGAAACTTTATTTGGAGAGACACTAAGCTGAACACATTAAATTGAATATATTGCTTTTCTTTCACATTTCCATAAAATAAAAATACAAACCATTTTTCATATTATATTACATACAATGCAAGCGACGAATTATTAGTGTAATAATTACGAATAGTCATTCCAATACGCTTGGGCCTTGTTGTGTGGCTCCATGATTATATTCCCGTCGCTATTATATTTGCAGGTGCTCCCAGGCACTATGCATTTTAGGTGTTTGTCAACCACTAATATATTAAAATTGCGCATTACTTTATTTGACGATTGAGGCTTTAATTATTTTTTATGTTTTTTATTATTATTTATTTTTAATTGTATATAATTCATATTTAATTGGTGTGAGTCACCTATACTGAGCCACCTATATAAGAATGACTAAAAAGCACCCTTTATCTTATTTACTCATGGCCTGGTTTTACCAGGACATGGGAAACCTACTTGGTCACTTTCATTATTTGACAAGAAGAAGGCAATTCTTATGAGCCTATTTTATAATCTGAGCACACTTTGTATTATGAGAAAGTTTGAATGTTTTAGTTAGGTTTTAGATAAAATTGAGCACTGAAACACTTTTTTTATTATTTTTTAAATGTGTTTGAATTTTTGAGATTATATTTGGTCTTTTTAGGCACTAATATAACAGATTAAAGTACTTTGGCACTTTTTCGTACACAAATAATTGGCACTCCACTTTGTGTTTTTTCAAAAATATACTATTCTAATTTCCAAATGAGAGTGACTTCAAGAAATAATAAAAGTCATTCCACTATTTATAATCACTTTCAGAATATATAGAATGTACCACTAGGATTGCTAAAAGCTAATCACAAGTTGTATTCAAATAAGAACTTCCGATAAACGTATATTTAAATTTATCAAAAAAACAGACCGCCATACTGGCCTAATACTTACATATTAAATTCACATTCATTCTTTACACAAAACTAAACTTACACAAAACAGAAAAAAACAAAAAGAAACATAACAAAATTAAAAATATGCAGATAAAAACTTAACCTTTACGTATAAAAATATTGACGAAATCCACTACAATAGCTTCTCTCTACAGCAATTTCCCTTTAAATATCTCATTTTATCTATATCTTATCTATATTTACTTTTCTTTGGTTACATGGATGTACTATGTAGGTAGTACATACATAGTAATAAAAAAACGCAGTTTTTTTTTTGGAAAAACGAAGTTTTTATTAGGAATTTATTGAAGAAACGCAAGTTTTTTTGTGATAAACTAGGTTTCGCTGTTTTTCATACGATTTTAATGAAAAATTACCTAAGTGTTCCATCTCAACGTCAAATCAATAAAAAAAAAAAAAAAAAAACACCTTAGTGTCTCCCAAAAAAATACCTTAGTGTCCCCCAAAAAAGCTGTGGAAAGATTGTAGTATTTTTATACTTTTTTTTTATAATGAATGATGACGGAATCCGTATCTATAAATATGTATGTATAGAGAAGGACACTAAGGGGTTTTTCAAATATATATTATATTTTTTTTAAAGAGAACACTAATGCGTTTTGTAGAGAAACTTTATTTGGAGAGACACTAAGTTGAACACATTAAATTGAATATATTGCTTTTCTTTCACATTTCCATAAAATAAAAATACAAACCATTTTTCATATTACACACTGTGGAAGCGACGAATTGTTATTAGAATAATTACGAATACTTATTCCAATATTAGCAAATTTTTATACACAACGCACATATTTTTTTGCTTTTATTTATACAAGAAGTACTTTCATGTACAATTTTTCTGTCACTCAAAAATCCTCATACAATTTTCAATGTATACCATGTACCTAATACTTACATATTATATTCACATTCATTCTTTACACAAAACAGAACTTACACAAAACAAAACTTACATAAAACAGAAAAAAACAAAATGTATAAAAATATTGACAAAATCCACTACAATAGCTTCTATCTACAGCAGTTTCCCTTTAAATATCTTATCTTATCTATATTTTATCTATATTTAGTTTTCTTTAGTTACATGGATGTACTATGTAGGTAATACATAGTAATAAAAAAGCGCAGTTTTGTTTTTGGGAAAAACGAAGTTTTTATTAGGAATTTATTGAAGAAACGCATGTTTTTTTGTGAAAAACTAGGTTTCGTTGTTTTTCATACGATTTTAATGAAAAATTACCTTAGTGTTCCATTTCAACGTCATAGTAATATAAAAAAAAAATAAAAAAACACCCTATTGTCCCCGAAAAAAGCTCCCCCTTTATGACATCATGCATGTTTACTGGGAAATTGTAGTAGTGGAAAGAATTGTAGTGGTCTTATCAATATTTTTATACTTTTCTTTTGTAATGAACGATGACGGCATCCGTATCTATACATATGTATGTATGGAGAAACACACTAAGGCGTTTTTCAAATTTAGATTATGTTTGTTTTTAAAGAGAACACTAAGGCGTTTTGTCGACAAATTTTATTTGGAGAGACACTAAGCCGAACACATTAAATTGAATTTATTGCTTTTCTTTCACATTTTCATAAAATAAAAATACAAACCATTTTTCATATTATATTACAATGGAAGCGACAAATTTTTGTTAGAATAATTACGAATACTTATTCCAATATTAGCAAATTTTTGTATACAATGTACATATTTTCTATACAATGCCCAATTTTTGATAGGTGTGAGCCATCTATACAGAGCCACCTATATAAAAACGACTAAAAAGCACACTTTATCTCATTTACTAATGGCTTGGTTTTACCAGGACATGGGAACCTACTTGGTTACTTCAATTATTTGACAAGAAGAAAAAAGTTAATTCTTTTTAGCCCACTTTATATTTTGAGAAAGAGTGAATGTTTTAGTTAGTTTTTAGAATGAATTGGGCAATGAAACAATTTTTTTATTAATTTTTAAAATGTTTTTGAATTTTTGAGATTATATTTGGTCATTTTATGGCACTAATTTAACAGATAAAGGTACTTTGGCACTTTTTCGTACAGAAATAATTGGCACCGCACTTTGTTTTTTAATTTTTCAAGTTTTGTTCAAATAAGAATTTCCGATAAACGTATATTTAAATTTATAAAAAAAACAGACCGCCATACTTAACTAATACTTATATATACCTAATACTTACATATTATATGCACATTCATTCTTTACACAAAACAGAACTTACACAAAACAAAACTTACCCAAAACAGAAAAAAACAAAAAAGTAATATAACAAAACAAAAATTATGCAGATAAAACTTAACATTATATGTATAAAAATATTAAGAAAATCAAGTACATAGTAATAAAAAAATGCAGTTTATTTTTTGAGAAAAACGAAGTTTTTATTAGCAATTTATTGAAGAAGCGCATGTTTTTTTGTGAAAAACTAGGTTTCCTTGTTTTTCATAGGATTTTAATGAAAAATTACCTTAGTGTTCCATCTCAACGTCATATCAATATCAAAAAAAAAAAAGAATAAAACACTTTAGTGTCCGCCAAAAAAGCTAGTAGAAACAATTGTAGTAGTTGTATCAATATTTTTATACTTGTTTTTTTTTTGTAATGAACGATGACGGAATATATGTATGTATAGTGGATGAGCTAAGGGAAGGACACTAAGGGGTTTTTCAAATTTAGATTAAATTTTTTTTTAAAGAGAACACTAAGGCGTTTTGTCGATAAATTTTATTTGGAGAGACACTAAGCCGAAGACATTAAATTGAATTTATTGCTTTTCTTTCACATTTCCATAAAATAAAAATACAAACTATTTTTCATATTATATTACATACTTGAATGGAAGCGACGAAGTTTTATTAGAATAATTACGAATTTTTATATACATTGCACATAGTTTTTAGATTTTATTTTCACAAAAAGTATTTTCATGCACAATTTGTCTGTAACTCGAAAATCCTCATACAATTTTCAATGTACATCATATACCTAATACTTACATATTATATTCGCATTCATTCTTCACACAAAACAGAAAATAAAAACATAACGAAACAAAAAATATGTAGATAAATACTTAACATTGGATAGCTACATATAAATACATATCTATACTATTCATAAAAAACTACATGTATAGCAAAAGCGTATATTGTTTAGAAACATAAAAAACAAAATAAAATAAAAAATACGTATAGCTATAGATACCGAACACTACGTAGCTCTATAAATACATTTGTATATCATTCATATTCAAATTTCAAACTATATGTATAGCAATAGCATATATTGTATAGGAACATACAATTCGGAAACAAGAAAAGAAAAAAGGAGGAAAACAACGGCTCTTATATTTCGCCAAAAAATTCTTTTAATACACACACACACACAGAGATACGGATGCCATCACTTAAAAAAAAAGTATAAAAATATTGAAAAAATCCACTACAATAGCTTCTATCTACCGCAATTTCCCTTTAAATATCTTATCTTATCTATATTTACTTTTCTTTGGTTACATGTATGTACTATGTAGTACATAGTAATAAAAAAACACAGTACGAATTTATTCAAGAACCGCAGGTTTTTTTGTGAAAAACTAGGTTTCGCTAAAATTGCTGTACAATTAAAATCAGCTTTTCGTAATGTTGAGACAATCTTAAAATTTTTTTTGCATTTTGCATTTTATAAAAATTACTAAAAATATTGGCAGTAATGAAACGATCAGAAGATAGAATCAATTAAATATATAATAAAATAAATAATAAAATATGTTTATTTTATCGTTTAAAAAAGTTTTAATTATTGTTTTTATTTGTAACACAAAAGTATCAAAATTTCAATTTCTTATATAAAATTTTACATTTACATATAAAAAATAGTAAAAATCTTAACATTTGCATTTAGAATCAATAAATATTGAAATAAATTATAAAATCTGTTTATTTTATCATTTAAAAAAGTTTAAATTAAATTTTATTCTTAAAAAAATACAAAAATACACTTTTTACTGGTTACAATTTAATTCAATTTTTAAAATAAAAAATGCAAACCATTTTTCATATTATATTACATACAATGGAAGCGACGAATTTTTATTAGAATAATTACGAATACTCATTTCAATACGCTTGTGCCTTGTTGGGTCCTCCAAAATTATATTCCCGTCGCTGTTATATTTGCATGTTCTCCCAGATACTATGCTTTTTAGCAGTTTGTCCACCACAAATATATTAAATTCGCGCATTACTTTGTTTGGCGATTGAGGCTTTAATTATTTTTTATGTTTTTTATTATTATTTATTTTTAATTGTATATAATTTATATTTGATAGATGTGAGCCACCTGAATTGAGCCACCTATATAAAAATGACTAAAAAGCTCCCTTTATCTTATTTACTCATGGCTTGGTTTCACCAGGCCATGGGAAACCTATTTGGTCACTTTAATTATTTGACAAGGAAAAAAACACCCTATTGTCACCGAAAAAATCTCCCCCATTATTTCATCCAGCATATTTACTGGGAAATTGTAGTAGTGGGAAGAATTGTAGTGGGCTTATCAAAATTTTTATACTTTTTTTTTTGTAATGAACGATGACGGCATCCGTATCTATACGTATGTATGTATGGAGAAACACACTAAGGGGTTTTTCAAATTTAGATTATCTTTGTTTTTAAAGAGAACACTAAGGCGTTTTGTCGACAAATTTTATTTGGAGAGACACTAAGCCGAACACATTAAATTGAATTTATTGCTTTTCTTTCACATTTCCATAAAATAAAAATACAAACCATTTTTCATATTTACAATGGAAGCGACAAATTTTTGTTAGAATAATTACGAATACTTATTCCAATATTAGCAAATTTTTGTATACAATGTACATATTTTCTATACAATGCCCAATATTTGATAGGTTTGAGCCATCTATACAGAGCACCTATATAAAAACGATTAAAAAGCACACTTTATCTCATTTACTCATGGCTTGGTTTTACCAGAACATGGGAAACCTACTTGGTTACTTCATTTATTTGACAAGAAGAAAAAAGTTAATTTCTTTTTAGCCCACTTTATAATCGGACCACACTTTATATTTTGAGAAAGTTTGAATGTTTTAGTTAGTTTTTAGAATGAATTGGGCAATGAAACAATTTTTTTATTAATTTTTAAAATGTTTTTGAATTTTTGAGATTATATTTGGTCATTTTATGGCACTAATTTAACAGATAAAGGTACTTTGGCACTTTTTCGTATAGAAATAATTGGCACCCCACTTTGTTTTTTAATTTTTCAAGTTTTGTTCAAATAAGAATTTCCGATAAACGTATATTTAAATTTATAAAAAAAACAGACCGCCATACTTAACTAATACTTATATATACCTAATACTTACATATTATATGCACATTCATTCTTTACACAAAACAGAACTTACACAAAGCAAAACTTACACAAAACAGAAAAAAACAAAAAAGAAATATAACAAAACAAAAATTATGCAGATAAAACTTAACATTATATGTATAAAAATATTAAGAAAATCAAGTACATAGTAATAAAAAAATGCAGTTTATTTTTTGAGAAAAACGAAGTTTTTATTAGCAATTTATTGAAGAAGCGCATGTTTTTTTGTGAAAAACTAGGTTTCCTTGTTTTTCATCGGATTTTAATGAAAAATTACCTTATTGTTCCATTGCAACGTCATATCAATATCAAAAAAAAAAAAGAATAAAACACCTTAGTGTCCCCCAAAAAAGCTAGTGGAAACAATTGTAGTAGTTGTATCAATATTTTTATACTTGTTTTTTTTTTGTAATGAACAATGACGGATATATGTATGTATAGTGGATGAGCTAAGGGAAGGACACTAAGGGGTTTTTCAAATTTAGATTAAATTTTTTTTTAAAGAGAACACTAAGGCGTTTTGTCGATAAACTTTATTTGGAGAGACACTGAACTGAACACATTAAATTGCATATATTACTTTTCTTTCACATTTCCATAAAATAAAAATACAAACCATTTTTCATATTATATTACATACCTCAATGGAAGCGACGAAGTATTACGACGACGACGATTATTAGAATAATTACGAATTTTTATATACAATGCACATATTTTTTAGATATTATTTTTACAAAAAGTATTTTCATGCACAATTTGTCTGTAACTCAAAAATCCTCATACAATTTTCAATGTATACCATATACTTAATATTTACATATTATATTCACATGCATTCTTTACACAAAAGAGGAAAAAAAAAAGAAATATAACAAATTATATATATATTTTTTTTAATTAATTATTTTTTATGTTTGTTATTATTATTTATTTTTAATTGTATATAATAAATTATATAAATATTTGATATTTGTGAGCCACCTATATAAAAATGACCAAAAAGCCCCCTTTATCTTATTTACTCATGGCCTGGATTTATCATTTTTAAAATATGTTTGAATTTTTGAGATTATATTTGGTCCTTTTATGGCACTAATTTAACAGATTTTAGTACTTTGGCACTTTTTCGTACACAAATAATTGGCACCACACTTTGTTTTTTTTTTTAAATATACTATTCTAGTTTCTAAATGAGTTTGTTTTCAAGAAATAATAATTGTTTTTCCACTATTTGTAATCACTTTCAGAATATATAGAATGTACCACTAGCATTGGTAAAAGCGCAGCTTTTTTTTTGGGAAAAACGAAGTTTTTATTAGGAATTTATTGAAGGAACGCAGATTTTTTTATGAAAAACTAGGTTTCGCTGTTTTTGATAGGATTTTAATGAAAAATTGCCTTAGTGTTCCATCTCAACGTCCTATCAATATAAAAAAAAAAAGAAAAAACACCTTAGTGTCCCTCATAAAAGATCCCCCTTTATGTCATCCTGCATATTTACTTGGAAATTGTAGTAGTTTGTAGTAGTAAAGAATTTTAGTGGTGTTATCAATATTTTTATATTTTTTTTTTTTATCATGAACGATGATGGCATTCGTATCTATATATATGTATGGAGAAGGACCGTAACGGGTTTTTCAAATTTAGATTAAATCCTTTTTAAAGAGAACACTAAGCCGTTTTGTCGTGAAACTTTATTTGGAGAGATACTAAGCTGAACACATTAAATTGAATATATTGCTTTCCTTTCACATTTCCATAAAATAAAAATACAAACCATTTTTCATATTATATTACATACCTCAATGGAAGCGACGAATTTTTATTAGAATAATTACGAATACTTATTGCAATATTAGCAAATTTTTATACACAACGCACATATTTTTTTGCTTTTATTTTTACAAAAAGTACTTTCATGCACAATTTGTCTGTAACTCAAAAATCCTTATACAATTATCAATGTTTATCATATACCTAATACTTACATATTATATTCACATTCATTCTTTACACAAAATAGGAGAAAAAAAAGAATTTGTTATGTTTCTTTTTTTATTAATTATTTTTTATGTTTTTTATTATTATTTATTTTTAATTGTATATAATTTATATTTGATAGGTGTGAGCCACCTGAACTGAGCCACCTATATAAAAATGACTAAAAAGCCCTCTTTATCTTATTTACTCATGGCCTGGTTTTACCAAGGAGACAAGGAGGTGACAAGGAGAAGTCAATTCTTTTGAGCCCACTTTATAATCTGAGCACACTTTGTATTTTGAGAAATTTTGAATGCTTTAGTTGGTTGTTAGAATAAATTGGGCACTGAAACACTTTTTTTATTAATTTTTAAAATATACAATTTTTTTTTTAAATATACTATTCTAGTTTTTAAATGAGTTTTATTTGAAGAATTAATAAATGTTTTTCCACTATTTGTAATCACTTTCAGAACATGTAGAATGTACTACTAGGATTGGTAAAAGCTAATCGCAAGTTGAGTTCAAATAAGAATTTCCGATAAACGTATATTTAAATTTATCAAAACAACAGACCGCCATACTGACCTACCACTTACATATTATATTCACATTCATTCTTTAAACAAAACTAAACTTTCACAAAACAGAAAAAAACAAAAATGAAACATAATAAAATGAAAAATATGTAGATAAAAACTTAACTGATACGTATAAAAATATTGACAAAATCCACTACAATAGCTTCTATCTACAGAAATTTCCCTTTAAATATCTTACCTTATCTATATTTTATCTATATTTACTTTTCTTTAGTTACATGGATGTACTATGTAGGTAATACATAGTAATAAAAAAGCGCAGTTTTGTTTTTGGGAAAAACGAAGTTTTTATTAGGAATATATTGAAGAAACGCATGTTTTTTTGTGATAAACTAGGTTTCGCTGTTTTTCATACGATTTTAATGAAAAATTACCTAAGTGTTCCATCTCAACGTCAAATCAATAAAAAAAAAAAAAAAAAAACACCTTAGTGTCTCCCAAAAAAATACCTTAGTGTCCCCCAAAAAAGCTTGTGGAAAGATTGTAGTATTTTTATACTTTTTTTTTATAATGAATGATGACGGAATCCGTATCTATAAATATGTATGTATAGAGAAGGACACTAAGGGGTTTTTCAAATATATATTATATTTTTTTTAAAGAGAACACTAATGCGTTTTGTAGAGAAACTTTATTTGGAGAGACACTAAGTTGAACACATTAAATTGAATATATTGCTTTTCTTTCACATTTCCATAAAATAAAAATACAAAAAAAAAAGCTAAAAAATATGATCATTGTGTATAAAAATTTGCTAATATTGGAATAAGTATTTGTAATTATTCTAATAAAACTTCGTCGCTTCCATTGAGGTATGTAATATAATATGAAAAATGGTTTGTATTCTTATTTTATGGAAATGTGAAAGAAAAGCAATATATTCAATTTAATGTGTTCAGCTTAGTGTCTCTCCAAATAAATTTTCTCGACAAAACGCCTTAGTGTTCTCTTTATAAAAAAATATAATCTAAATTTGAAAAACCCCTTAGTGTCCTTTTCCATACATACATATATATAGATACTGATGCCGTCTTCGTTCATTGCAAACAAAAAAAAGTATAAAAATATTGATATTTGATAAAACCACTGCAATTCTTACCACTACTGCAATTTCCCAGTAAATATGCAGGATGACATAAAGAATGAGCTTTTTTGGGGGACAATAAGGTGTTTTTTTGGGAGGCACTAAGGTGTTTTTTTCTGTTTTTTTTTATATTGATATGACGTTGAGATGGAACAATAAATAAATTCCAAATAAAAACTTCAATAAATTCCTAATAAAAACTACGTTCCTCCCAAAAAAAAAACTGCGTTTTTTTATTACTATGTACTACCTACATAGTACATACATGTAACCAAAGAAAAGTAAATATAGATAAAATAAGATATTTCAAGGGAAATTGCTGTAGATAGAAGCTATCGTAGTGGTTTTTGTCAATTTTTTTATACGTATAAATTAAATTTTTATCTGCATATTTTTATTTTGTTATGTTTCTGTTTTGTGTAAGTTTAGTTTTGTATAAAGAATAAATGTGAATATAATATGTTAGTATTAGGTCAGTATGGCGGTCTGTTGTTTTGATAAATTTAAATATACGTTTATCGGAAATTCTTATTTGAATACAACTTGTGATTAGCTTTTACCAATCCTAGTGGTACATTCTATATATTCCGAAAGTGATTACAGATAGTGGAAAAACTTTAATTATTTCTTAAATCAAACTCATTTAGAAATTAGAATAGTATATTTTAAATAAAACACAAAGTGGAGTGCCAATTATTTGTGTACGAAAAAGTGCCAAAGTACTTAAATCTGTTAAATTAGTGCAATAAAAGGACCAAATATAATCTCATAAATTCAAACACATTTTAAAAATTAACAAAAAAATTGTTTCAGTGCCCAATTTATTCTAAAAAGTAACTAAAACATTCAAACTTTCTCAAAATACAAAGTGTGCTCGTATTATGAAGGGGGCTCAAAAGAATAGACAAGTCAAATAATAGAATAGTCTATTATTCAAAAGAATAGAATAGTCAAATAATTAAAGTAACCTAGTAGGTTTCCAATGTCCTGGTAAAACCAGGAAATGAGTAAATAAGATAAAGGGGGCTATTTAGTTATTTTTATATAGGTGGTTCACACCTATTAAATATAAATTATATACAATTAAAAATAAGTAATAATAAAAAACATAAAATATAATTAAAGCCTCAATCGCCAAACAAAGTAATGCGCGATTTTTATATATTTGTGGTGGACAAAAAGCTAAAATGCATAGTACCTGGAAGCACCTGCAAATATAACAGCGACGGGAATATAATCATGGAGGCACCCAACAAGGCCCAAGCGTATTGGAATGAGTATTCGTAATTATTCTAATAAAACTTCGTCGCTTCCATTGCATGTAATATAATATGAAAAATGGTTTGTATTTTTATTTAATGAAAATGTGAAAGAAAAGCAATATATTCAATTTAATGTGTTCAGCATAGTGTCTCTCCAAATACAGTTTCTCGACAAAACACCTTAGTGTC
Source organism: Poecilobothrus nobilitatus (assembly GCA_947095535.1). NCBI lineage: Eukaryota > Metazoa > Arthropoda > Insecta > Diptera > Dolichopodidae > Poecilobothrus > Poecilobothrus nobilitatus. Next base: position 101,114,111 of record OX352773.1, read on the forward strand.
CTCTTTAAATAAAATATAATCTAAATTTGAAAAGCCCCTTAGTGTCCTTCTCCATTCATACATATATATAGATACGGATGCCGTTATCGTTCATTACAAAGAAAAAAGTATAAAAATATCGATAAAACTACTACAATTTCCCAGTAAATATGCAGAATGACATAAAGAACCTGTTTTTTGGGGGACACTAAGGTGTTTTTTTGGGGTTTCAACACTAAGGGGTTTTTTCCTTTTTTTGTTTATATTGATATGACGTTGAGATGGAACAACACTAAGGTAATTTTTAATTAAAATCCTATGAAAAACAACGAAACCTAGTTTTTTACAAAAAAACATGCGTTTCTTCAACAAATTCTTAATAAAAACTTCGTTTTTCCCAAAAAAAAAACTGCGTTTTTTATTACTATGTACTACCTACAAAGTACATACATGTAACCAAAGAAAAGTAAATATAGATCAAATATAGATAAGATATTTAAAGGGAAATTGCTGTAGATAGAAGCTATTGTAGTTGATTTTCTTAATATTTTTATACATATAATGTTAAGTTTTATCTGCATATTTTTTATTTTGTTATGTTTTTTTTTATTTTTTTCTGTTTTGTGAAAGTTTTGTTTTGTATAAGTTCTGTTTTGTGTAAAGAATGAATGTGCATATAATATGTAAGTATTAAGGTATATATAAGTATTTGTTAAGTATGGCGGTCTGTTTTTTTTCTAAATTTAAATATGTGTTTATCGGAAATTCTTATTTGAACAAAACTTGAAAAAAAAAAAAAAATGGGGTGCCAATTATTTGTGTACGAAAAAGTGGCAAAGTACCTTTATCTGTTAAATTAGTGCCATAAAAGGACCAAATATAATCTCAAAAATTCAAAAACATTTTAAAAATTAATAAAACAATGTAGAATGTAAACCAACGGTTTTTAAAAGCGCACATTTCCAAAACTCAATATAAACTGTTTGGAATTGTGACTTGCACAAAAATTTTAAAATTTCGTGTAATAAGAAAAAACGTGAAATAGAGAGGAGGCTACCAAAAAATTTTCTGAGAAAACTTATACTAATTCTAAAAGTTCTTTCTTGTCTCAAAATTTCAGGTTTCTATCTAAAGGGGTGCAGGAGTTATGAAAAAAGAAATTTCATGCAAAATGTGGTTTTCACATAACGGTAAAGTTAAATAGTAAATTACAAAATATTACATAATTTTGATATGGTTTTATATAGATAATAAAATATTCGATCTTCTGGCGGTTTTAGATTGCGAAACTATTACGCAGAGCCTGAGATATATGCATCTGAAAATGGGGCCTTTTCGCAATTTCGAAGAGTTGCAACTTTGGAAACCTTTACAACTAAAATAAACCTTTAACACACGTAAAAATATATTACTGTAGCTTTAATTTTTATGTCTTTTAGAAGTAAAATGTGTACATTTTCCTAAGTTACAGGTGTTTAAGAATAGCAAATTTTCAATTTTTAAGCTCTAATAGCTCATAAACAAGGGGTAGTCCAAAAAAATTTTCTGAGCAAACTTGTCTCAAAATTTCAAGCCTCTATCGAAAAGCGTGCCGGAGTTATGAAAGTAGAAAAATCATGCAAAATTTGGTTTTCACTTAATGGTAAATTTAAATACTAAATTTAACATAAATGTAAAATTTTGATATTAATTTACAAAGCTAAAAAAAATACCTGTCAACTGACGTTTTCAGATTGAAAAAATCTTAAGCAGAACATAAGATATATGCATTCACAAATAGGGCTTTTTCAAAGTATGAGGGGCTGTAGTTCAGTCACGGATGGGGCTACATGAAAAAGTTGTTTCACAAAATTATTTTTTTTATGAGACCTACCCATAGTTAAAATTTTTTTTCTCTATCTTTAACGGTGTAGAAGTTTTGTAAACAGACGGACGGACTGAGTGAAACTAATAAGAACATTTTTTAAAAATTTTTTTCGAAATGTGCTAAAAAGTGTTTCAGTGCCCAATTTATTCTAAAAACTAACTAAACCTTTCAAACTTTCTCAAAATATAAACTGTGCTCAGATTATAAAGTGGGCTAAGAAGAATTAACTTCTCCTTGTCACATAATTAAAGTGACCATGTACGTTTCCCATGGCTTGGTAAAACCAGGCCATGAGGAAATAAGATAAAGGGGGCTTTTTGGTCATTTTGTCAGGTGGTTCACACCTATCATAAAAATTATATACAATTAAAAATAAATAATAATAAAAAACATAAAAAATAATTAATTAAAAAAAATATATATATATTTCTTTATGTTTCTTTTTTTCTTCCTTTTTTGTGTAAAGAATGAATGTGAATACAATATGTAAGTATTAGGTATATGATGTACATTGAAAATTGTATGAGGATTTTTGAGTTATAGACAAATTGTGCATGAAAGTACTTTTTGTAAAAATAAAAGCTAAAAAATATGTGCATTGTGTATAAAAATTCGCTAATATTGGAATAAGTATTCGTAATTATTCTAATAAAAATTCGTCGATTCCATTGAGGTATGTAATATAATATGAAAAATGGTTTGTATTTTTTTTTTATGGAAATGTGAAAGAAAAACAATATATTCAATTTAATGTGTTCAGCTTAGTGTCTCTCCAAATAAAGTTTCTCGACAAAACGCCTTAGTGTTCTCTTTAAAAAAAAATATAATCTAAATTTGAAAAACCCCTTTGTGTCCTTCTCCATACATAAATATATATAAATACGGATGCCGTCATCGTTCATTACAAAAAAAAAAAGTATAAAAATATTGATAAAACCCCTACAATTCTTTCCACAATCTTTTTTGGAGGACACTAAGGTATTTTTTTGGGCGACACTAAGGTGTTTTTTTCTTTTTTTTATATTGATATGACGTTGAGATGGAACACTAAGGTACTTTTTCATTAAAATCGTATGAAAAACAACGAAACTTGCGTTTCTTCAACAAATTCCTAATAAAAACTTCGTTTTTCCCAAAAAAAAAAACTGCGTATTTTTATTACTATGTACTTACATAGTACATACATGTAATCAAGGGAAAGTAAATATAGATCAAATATAGAAAAGATAAGATATTTAAAAGTGAAATTGAAGTAGATAGAAGTTTTTGTAGTTGATTTTCTTAATATCTTTATACATATAATGTTAAGTTTTATCTGCATATTTTTTGTTTCGTTGTGTTTCTTTTTTGTTTTTTTCTGTTTTGTGTAAGTTTTGTTTTGTGTAAAGAATGAATGTGCATATAATATGTAAGTATTAGGCATATATAAGTATTAGTTAAGTATGGCGGTCTTTTTTTTTTATAAATTTAAATATACGTTTATCGGAAATTCTTATTTTAACAAAATTTGAAAAAAAAAAAACAAAGCCAATTATTTGTGTTCGAAAAAGTGCCAAAGTACCTTTAGCTGTTAAATTAGTGCCATAAAAGGTCCAAATATAAACTCAAAAATTCAAAAAAAATTTTAAAAATTAATAAAAAAAAGTGTTTCAGTACCCAATTTATTCTAAAAACTAACTAAAACATTTAAACTTTCTCAAAATATAAGTGTGCTCAGATTATAAAGTGGGCTCAAATGAATAGACTTTTTTCTCCTTCTCAAATAATTAAAGTGACCAAGTAGGTTTCCCATGTCCTAGTAGAACCAGGGTATGAGTAAATAAGATAAAGTGTGCTTTTTAGTCGTTTTTATATATGTCGCTCAGTATAGATGGCTCACACCTATCAAATATTGTGCATTGTATATAAAAATTTGCTAATATTTGAATGAGTATTCGTAATTATTCTAATAAAAATTTGTCGCTTCCATTGTAATATAATATGAAAAATGGTTTGTATTTTTATTTTTTGGAAATGTGAAGGAAAAGCAAAATATTCAATTTAATGTGTTCCGCTTAGTGTCTCTGCAAATAAAGTTACTCGACAAAACGCCTTAGTGTTGTCTTTAAAAAAAAATATAATTTAAATTTGAAAAACCCCTTAGTGTCTTTCTCCATACATAAATGTATATAGACACGGATGCCGTCATCGTTCATTACAAAAAAAAAGTTAAAAATAATGATAACCCCACTACAATTCTTTCCAATACTACAATTTTCCAGTAGCTTTTTTGGGGGACACTAAGGTGTTTTTTTCTTTTTTTTTATATATTGAAAGGACGTTGAGGACGTAATAATTAAAGTGACCAAGTAGGTTTACCTTGTCCTGGTAAAACCAGGCCATGAGGAAATAAGATAAAGGGGGCTTTTTAGTTCTTTTTTATATAGGTGGCTCACACCTATCAAATTTAAATTATATACAATTAATTATAAATAATAATAAAAAACATAAAAAATAATTAATTAAAAAATAAAAATATATATATACAGAAAAAAACAATAAATAAACAACACAAATACAAACTTTTTCTTTTTTATATTACATACAAATAAATAAATTCTTTTCTGATTTAGCGATAAGTAAGAACATTCCAAAAACCTGCGTTTCTTGAATAAAATTCTAATAAAAGCTTAGTTTTTCCCAAAAAAAAAACTCAGTTTTTTTATTACTATGTACTACCTACATAGTACATGAGTTTTTTTATTACTATGTACTAAATACATAGTACATACATGTAACGAAAGAAAAGTAATTATTAATAAAATATAGATAAGATAAGATATTTAAAGGGAAATTGCTGTATATAGAAGCTATTGTAGTGAATTTTGTCAATATTTTTATACATATAATGTTAAGTTTTTATCTGCATATTTTTTGTTATGTTATGTTCTTTTTTGTTTTTTTCTGTTTTGTGTAAGTTCTGTTTTGTGTAAAGAATGAATGTGAATATAAAATGTAAATATTAGGTATATGTAAGTATGGCGATCTGTTTTTTTGATAAATTTAAATATACGTTTATCGGAAATTCTTATTTGAACACAACTTGCGATTAGCTTTCACCAACCCTAGTGGTACATACGATATATTCTGAAAGTGATTACAAATAGTGGAAAAACATTTATTATATATTGAAATCAAACTCATTTAGAAACTAGAATAGTATATTAAAAAAAAAACAAAGTGGGGTGCCAATTATTTGTGTATGAAAAAGTGCCAAAGAACTTAAATCTGTTAAATTAGTGCCATAAAAGGACCAAATATAATCTCAAAAATTCAAAAACATTTTAAAAAATAATAAAAAAAGTGTTTCAGTGCTCAATTTATTCTAAAAACAAACTAAAATATTCAAACTTTCTCAAAATACAAAGTGTGCTCAGATTATAAAGTGGACTTAATAGAATTGACTTCTCGTAATCAAATAATTAAAGTGATCAAGTAGGTTTCCCATGTCATGGAGTAAATCATGGAGTAAATAAGATAAAAAGGGCTTTTTAGTCATTTTTATATAGGTGGCTCATTTTAGATGTCTCACACCTATCAAATATAAATTATATACAATTAAAAATAAATAATAATAAAAAACATAAAAAATAATTAATTAAAAAAAAAAATATATATATATATATAAAAAAAAAATAAACAACATAAATACAAACTTTTTCTTTCTTTTATTATATACAAATAAATAAATTCTATTCTTTTCTGATTTAGCGATAAGTAAGAGCATTCCAATACCGGCTCAACTAGAATTTGCGGCAAGCGAGTAAGTAGAATCAGAGCGAGCGTGTGGATAATGATGGCTCCCGCCGAGAGCGAAAAGAATGAGCACACCTTTTCCGGCGCTAGGGGAGAACCCCAAAGTGAAGAGAAGAAATTCTTGATCATAAAGCCAAACAAAGTAATGTGCGATTTTAATATATTTGTTGTGGGCAAACAGCTAAGCAGTACCTGGGAGCACCTGCAAATATAACCGCGACAGGAATATAATCATGGTGGCACCCAACAAGGTCCAAGCGTATTGGAGTTTGTATTCGTAATTATTCTAATAAAAATTCGTCGCTTCCATTGTATGTAATATAATATGAAAAATGGTTTGTATTTTTTTATTTTGAAAATTGACTTAAATTGTAAAGCAGTAAAAAATGTATTTTTAAATTTTTTTAAGAATAGTATTTAATTTAAACTTTTTTAAATGATAAAATAAACAGATTTAATAATTTCTTTCAATATTTAATTGATTCTAAATGTAAATGTTAACATTTTTAGTAATTTTTATATGTATATGCAAAATTTTAATTTTATATAAAAAATTAAATTATTAGAATTTTATATAAAAAATTAAAATTTTTACACTTTTGTGTTAAAAATAAAAACAAAAATTAGAACTATAAAATATTAATTTTAATATAAAAGAGTAATTTTTTTTTTGGATTTCATGAAAGCTAAGAAATTAATAAATTGATGCTTGCCGTATGGATTTATTTGCCGAATTTAAAAAGAGAATATTTTAAACGATAAAATAAACATATTTTATTATTTATTTTAATATTTAATTGATTTTAAATGTAAATTTTTTTTTTTTTACTCTGCCACATAAGTGTGGAAAGGAAATTACACAACCTTTCCTGTTCAGGCGTGGCTGTAATGTCGTAAGGGGGAATAACTCTTACGACGTGTGTGGGATTCGAACACACACTACCTCGGTGTTTGCAGTGTATTTTATACGCTCTTACCCACTAGACCACCGAAGCCCCATATATGAAAATGTTAACATTTTTAGTAATTTTTATATGTGAATGTAAAATTTTATATAAAAAATTAATATATTGATACTTTTGTGTTACAAATAAAAACAACAATTAAAACTTTTTTAAACGATAAAATAAGCATATTTTATTTTTTATTTCAATATTTAATTGATTCTTATAATTACAATTTTTCTTTTCTGGTTTCCGAATTTTATGTATCTATACAATATATGCTATTGCTATACATATAGTTTGAAATTTGAATATGAATAATATACAAATGTATTTATAGAGCTACGTAGTGTTCGGTATCTATAGCTATGTATTTTTTATTTTATTTTTTTTTATGTTTCAATACAATATACGCTATTGCTATACATGTAGTTTCATATGAATAGTATAGATATGTATTTATATGTAGCTATCTAATGTTATGTATTTATCTACATATTTTTTGTTTTGTTATGTTTCTATTTTCTGTTTTGTGAAGAATGAATGTGAATATAATATGTAAGTATTAGGTATGTGATGTACATTGAAAATTGTATGAGGATTTTTGAGTTACAGACAAATTGTGCACGAAAATACTTTTTGTAAAAATAAAAGCTAAAAAATATGTGCATTGTATATGAAAATTCGTAATTATTGAGGTATGTTTATAATACCATTGCGGTATGTAATATAATATGAAAAATTTGTATTTTTATTTTATGGAAATGTGAAAGAAAAGTAATATATTCAATGTAATGTGTTCAGCTTAGTGTCTCTCCAAATAAAGTTTCTCGACAAAACGCCTTAGTGTTTCTCTTTAAAAAAAAATTTAACCTAAATTTGAAAAACTCCTTATTGTCCTTCTCTGTATATACATATATATAGATACGGCTGCCTGTCATCGTTCATTACAAAAAAAAAAGAAGTATAAAAATATTGATAAAACCACTACAATTCTTTTCACTAGCTTTTTTGGGGGACACAAAAGTGTTTTTTTGGGGGACACAAAGGTGTTTTTTTGGGAGACACTAAGGTGTTTTTTTCTTTTTTTTTTTTTATATTGATATGACGTTGAGATGGAACACTAAGGTAATTTTTCATTAAAATCCTATGAAAAACAACGAAACCTTGTTTTTTACAAAAAAACAAGCGTTTCTTCAATAAATTCCTAATAAAAACTTCATTTTTCCGAAAAAAAAAAATTCGTTTTTTTATTGCTATGTACTACCTACAAAGTATATACATGTAACCAAAGAAAAGTAAATATAGATCAAATATAGATAAGATAAGATATTTAAATTGAAATTGCCGTAGATAGAAGCTATTGTAGTTGATTTTCTTAATATTTTTATACATATAATGTTAAGTTTTATCTGCATATTTTTTGTTTTTTTTCTGTTTTGTGTAAATTTGTTTTGTGTAAATTCTGTTTTTGTGTAAAGAATGAATGTGCATATAATATGTAAGTATTAGGCATATATAAGTATTAGTTAAGTATGGCGGTCTTTTTTTTTTATAAATTTAAATATACGTTTATCGGAAATTCTTATTTGAACAAAATTTGAAAAAAAAAAACAAAGTGGGTTACCAATTATTTGTTAACGAAAAAGTGCCAAAGTACCTTTATCTTTTAAATTAGTGCCATAACAGGACCAAATATAATCTCAAAAATTCAAAAACATTTAAAAAAGTAATAAAAAAAAGTGTTTCAGTACCCAATTTATTCTAAATACTAACTAAAACATTCAAACTTTCTTAAAATATAAGTGTGCTCAGATCATAAAGTGGGCACAAAGGACTTGACTTTTTTCTCCTTGTCAAATAATTAAAGTGACCAAGTAGGTTTTCCATGTCCTAGTAAAACCAGGCCATGAGGAAATAAAATAAAGTGTGTTTTTAGTTGTTTTTATATAGGTGGCTCGGTATAGATGGCTCACACCTATCAAATATTGTGCATTGTATAAAAAATATGTAAAATTTGCTAATATTTGATTAAGTATTCGTAATTATTCTAATAAAAATTCGTCGCTTCCATTGATGTATGTAATATAATATGAAAAATGGTTTGTATTTTTATTTTATGGAAATGTGAAAGAAAAGCAATATATTCAATTTAATGTGTTCAGCTTAGTGTCTCTCCAAATATAGTTTTTCGACAAAACGCCTTAGTGTTCTCTTTAAAAAAAATTTAATCTAAATTTGAAAAACGACTTAGTGTCTTTCGCCATACATACATATATATAGATACGGTTGCCGTCATCGTTCATTACAAAAAAAAAAAAAAGTATAAAAATATTGATAAAATCACTACAATTCTTTTCACTACTACAATTTCCCAGTAAATATGCTGGATGACATAAAGAGGGAGTTTTTTTGGGGGACACTACAGTGTTTTCTTGGGAGACACTAATGTGTTTTTTTTTTTTTTTATATTGATATGTCGTTTAGATGGAACACTAAAGTAATTTTTCATTAACATCCTATGAAATGCGAAACCTAGTTTTTCACAAAAAAACCTGTGTTTCTTCAACAAATTCCTAATAAAAACTTTGTTTTTCCCAAAAAAAAAACTGCGTTGTTTTATTACTATGTACTACATACATAGTACATCCATGTAACCAAAGAAAAGTAAATATTGATAAAATATAGATAAGATAAGAAGTTTGATATTTTATATAAAAAATTTAAATTTTGACATTTTTGCGAATCAATTTAGAATCAATTAAATATTGAAATAAATAATAAAATATGTTTATTTTGTCGTTTAAAAAGTCATTTACAAATAAAAACAATAATTAAAACTTTTTCAAACTATAAAATAAACATATTTTATTACTTATTTCAATAATTAATTGATTCTATTTTCTGATCGTTTCATTACTGCCAACATTTTTAGTAATTTTTATAAAATGCAAAATGCAAAAAAAATCTTAAGATTGTCTCAACCTTACGAAAAGATGATTTTAATTGTACAGCAATTTTAGCGAAACCTAGTTTTTCACAAAAAAACCTGCGTTTCTTGAATACATTCCAACTGCGTTTTTTGATTACTATGTGCTACAATAGTACATACATGCAACCAAAGAAAAGTAAATATAGAAAAAATATAGATAAGATAAGATATTTAAAGGGAAATTGCGGTAGATAGAAGCTATTGTAGTGGATTTACTCAACATTTTTATACCCTTTTTTTTAAATAACGGCATCCGTATCTATGAGTGTGTTAAAAGAATTTTTTGACGAAATATAAGAGCCGTTGTTTTCCTCCTTTTATCTTTTCTTGTTTCCGAATTTTATGTAATACAATATATGCTGTTGCTATACATATAGTTTAAAATTTGAATATGAATGATATACAAATGTATTTATACGTATTTTTTCTTTTATTTTGTTTTTTATGTTTCTATACAATATACGCTATTGCTATACATGCTATACATGTATAGATATGTATAGATATGAATAGTATAGATATGTATTTATATGTAGCTATCTAATGTTAAGTATTTATCTACATATTTTTTGTTTTGCTATGTTTCTTTTTTCTGTTTTGCGTAAAGAATGAATGTGAATATAATATGTAAGTATTAGGTATATGATGTACATTGAAAATTGTATTAGGATTTTTGAGTTACAGACAAATTGTGCATGAAAGTACTTTTTGTAAAAATAAAAGCTAAAAAATATGTGCATTGTGTATAAAAATTTGCTAATATTGGAATAAGTATTCGTAATTATTCTAATAAAAATTCGTCGCTTCCATTAAGGTATATAATATAATAGGAAAAATGGTTGGTATTTTCATTTTATGGAAATGTGAAAGAAAAGCAATATATACAATTTAATGTGTTGAGCTTAGTGTCTCTCCAAATAAAGTTTCTCGACAAAAAAATATAATCTAAATTTGAAAAACCCCTTAGTGTTCTTCTCCTCCATTGGTACGGATGTCGTCATCGCTCATTACAAAAAAAAAGTATAAAAATATTTATAAAACCACTACAATTCTTTCCACTACTACAATGTCCCACTAATCCATATTGACTGACATAAAGGAGGAACTTTTTTGTGCGACACTAAGGTGCTTTTTTCTTTTTTTTTATATTGATATGCGTTGAGATGGAACACTAAGGTAATTTTATATTAAAATCCTATGAAAAACAGCGAAACCTAGTTTTTCACAAAAAAAACATGCGTTTCTTCAATAAATTCCTAAAAAAAACTTCGTTTTTCCCAAAAAAAAAACTGCGTTTTTTTATTACCATATACTACATACATAGTAAATCCATGTAACCAAAGAAAAGTAAATATATATAAAATATAGATAAGATAAGATATTTATAGGGAAATTGCTGTAGATAGAAGCTATTGTAGTGGATTTTGTCTATATTTTTATACATATAATGTTAAGTTTTTATCTGTATATTTTTTATTTTGTTATGTTTCTTTTTTGTTTTTTTTTGTTTTGTGTAAGTTCAGTTTTGTATAAAGAATGAATGTGAATATAATATGTAAGTATTAGGTAAGTATGGCGTTCTGTTTTTTTGATAAATTTAAATATACGTTTATCGGAAATTCTTATTTGAACACAACTTGCGATTAGCTTTTACCAATCCTAGTGGTACATTCTATACATTCTGAAAGTGATTACAAATAGTGGAAAAACATTTATTATTTCTTCAAATAAACTCATTTAGAAACTAGAATAGTATATTAAAAAAAAAAACAAAGGCGGGTGCCAATTATTTGTGTACGAAAAAGTGCCAAAGTACTTAAATCTGTTAAATTAGTGCCATAAAAGGTCCAAATATAATCTCAAAAATTCAAAAACATTTTAAAAATTAATAAAAAAAGTGTTTTAGTGCCCAATTTATTCTAAAAACTAACTAAAATATTCAAATTTTTTCAAAATACAAAGTGTGCTCAGATTATTAAGTGGGCTCAAAAGAATTGCCTTTTTTCTCCTTGTCAAATAATTAAAGTGACCAAGTAGGTTTCCCATGTCATGGAGAAAATCATGTAGTAAATAAGATAAAGGGGGCTTTTTAGTCATTTTTAAATAGGTGGCTCACACCTATCAAATATAAATTATATACAATTAAAAATAAATAATAATAAAAACCATAAAAAATAATTAATTAAAAAAAAAAGTATATATATATATAAAAAAAAAAATAAACAAAACAAATACAATCTTTTTCTTTCTTATATTATATACAAATAATAAGTAAGAGCATTCCAATACCGGCTCAACTGGAATTTGCGGCAAGCGAGTAAGTAAAATCAGAGCGAGCGTGCGTCAGTACGGCTAGTGATGGCTCCCTCCAAGAGCGAAAAGAATGAGCACAACTTTTCCAGCGCTAGGGGAGAACCACAAAGTGCAGAGAAGAAATTCTTAATCATAAAGCCCCAATCGCCAAACAAAGTAATGCGTGATTTTAATATATTTGTGGTGGACAAATAGCTAAAAAGTACCTGAGAGCACCTGCAAATATAACCGCGACGGGAATATAATCATGGAGGCACCCAACAAGGCCCAAGCCTATTGGAATAAGTATTCGTAATTATTCTAATAAAAATTCGTCGCTTCCATTGTATGTAATATAATATGAAAAATGATTTGTACTTTTTATTTTAAAAATTGAATTAAATTGTAAACCAGTAAAAAATGTATTTTTGAAATTTTTTTAAGAATAAAATTTAGTTTAAACTTTTTTAAATGATAAAATAAACAGATTTTATAATTTATTTCAATATTTAATTGATTCTAAATGTAAATGTTAACATTTTTAATAATTATTATAGTATATGCAAAATTTTAATTTTATATAAAAAATTAAAATTTTGACACTTTTGTTTTGTGTAATAAAAACAATAATTAGACCTTTAAAAAAATAATTTTAATATAAAAGACTAATTTTTTTTTGATTTTATGCAAGCAAAAACATGTATAAATTGATGCTTGCCGTATGGATTTACTTGCCGAATGTAAAAAGAGAATCTTTTAAACGATAAAATACACATATTTTATTATTTATTTCATATTTGTTTATTATTGTTTATTCTATTTATTATTCATTTGTTTTGTATGTTTCTTTTTTTTTTAGAATAATTACGAATACTCATTTCAATAATAGCAAATTTTTATATATCTACAATGCACACAATTTTTAGCTTTTATTTTTACAAAATGTACTTTCATACACAATAAATAAACATATTTTATTATTTATTTCATATTTGTTTATTATTGTTTATTATATTTATTATTTATTTGTTTTGTTATGCTTCTTTTTTTTTCCTGTATTGTGTAAAGAATGAATGTGAATATAAATTGTGAGTATTAGGTATATGACGTACATTGAAAATTGTATGAGGATTTTTGAGTTACAAACAAATTGGGCATGAAAGTACTTTTTGAAAAAATAAAAGCTAAAAAATATGTGCATTGTATATAAAAATTTGCTAATATTGGAATAAGTATTCGTAATTATTCTAATAAAAATTCGTCGCTTCCATTTGGGTATGTAATATAATATGAAAAATGGTTTGTATTTTTATTTTATGGAAATGTGAAAGAAAAGCAATATATTCAATTTAATGTGTTCAGCTTAGTGTCTCTCCAAATAAAGTTTCTCGACAAAACGCCTTAGTGTTCTCTTTAAAAAAAAATATAATCTAAATTTGAAAAACCCCTTTGTGTCCTTCTCCATACATAAATATATATAAATACGGATGCCGTCATCGTTCATTACAAAAAAAAAGTATAAAAATTTTGATAAAACCACTCCCAGTAATGCATAATTACTGACATAAAGGAGGAACTTTTTTGGGAGGCACTAAGGTGCTTTTTTCTTTTTTTTTTAATATTGATAGAACGTTGCGATGGAACACTAAAATAATTTTTCTTTAAAATCCTATGAAAAATAGCGAAGCCTAGTTTTTCACAAAAAAACCAGCGTTTCTTCAATAAATTCCTAATAAAAACTTCGTTTTTCCCAAAAAAAAAACTGCGTTTTTTATTACTATATACTACCTACATAGTAAATCCATGTTCTTTGGTTACATGGTAAAGTAAATATATATAAAATATAGATAAGATAAGATATTTATAGGGAAATTGCTGTTATTGTAGTGGATTTTGGCTATATTTTTATACGTATAAGTTAAGTTTTTATCTGCATATTTTTTATTTTGTTATGTTTCTTTTTTGTATTTTTCTGTTTTGTGTAAGTTCAGTTTTGTGTAAAGAATGAATGTGAATATAATTTGTAAGTATTAGGTAAGTATGGCGGTCTGTTTTTTTTATAAGTTTAAATATACGTTTATCGGAAATTCTTATTTGAACACAACTTGCGATTAGCTTTTACCAATCCTAGTGGTACATTCTATATATTTTGAAAGTGATTACAAATAGTGGAAAAACATTTATTATTTCTTGAAATCAAACTCATTTAGAAGCTACAATAGTATATTTAAAAAAAAAAACAAAGTGGGGTGTCAATTATTTGTGTACGAAAAATTGGCAAAGTACTTAAATCTGTTAAATTAGTGCCATAAAAGGACCAAATATAATCTCAAAAATTCAAACACATTTTAAGAATTAATAAAAAAAGTGTTTCAGTGCCCAATTTATTCTAAAAACAAACTAAAATATTCAAACTTTCTCAAAATACAAAGTGTGCTCAGATTATAAAGTGGGCTTAATAGAATTGACTTCTCGTAATCAAATAATTAAAGTGATCAAGTAGGTTTTCCATGTCATGGAGTAAATCATGGAGTAAATAAGATAAAAAGGGCTTTTTAGTCATTTTTATATAGGTGGCTCATTTTAGGTGTCTTACACCTATCAATTATAAATTATATACAATTAAAAATAAATAATAATAAAAAACATAAATAATAATTAATTAAAAATAAAAACTATATATATAAAAAAAAAAGAATAAACAACACAAATACAAACTTTTTCTTTCTTATATTATATACAAATAAATAAATTCTATTCTTTTCTGATTTAGCGATAAGTAAGAGCATTCCAATACCGGCTCAACTGGAATTTGCCGCAAGCGAGTAAGTAAAATCAGAGCGAGTGTGCGTCAGTACGGATAGTGGTGTCTCCCGCCGAGAGCGAAAAGACTGGGCACACCTTTTCCGGCGCTAGGGGAGAACCCCAAAGTGAAGAGAAGAAATTCTTGATCATAAAGCCTCAATCGCCAAACAAAGTAATGCGCGATTTTAATATATTTGTTGTGGACAAACAGCTAAAAAGTACCTGGGAGCACCTGCAAAAATAACCGCGACGGGAATATAATCATGGAGGCACCCAACAAGGCCCAAGCATGTTAGAATGAGTATTCGTAATTATTCTAATAAAAATTCGTCGCTTCCATTGTATGTAATATAATATGAAAAATGGTTTGTATTTTTTTATTTTAAAAATTGAATTAAATTGTAAACCAGTAAAAACTGTATTTTTGAATTTTTTTTAAGAATAAAATTTAATTTAAACTTTTTTAAATGATAAAATAAACAGATTTTATAATTTATTTCAATATTTAATTGATTCTAAATGTAAATGTTAACATTTTTAGTAAACTTTATATCTGTATGATAAATTTTAAACTTCTTATTAGGAATAAGTTTCTTCAACAAATTCCTAATAAAAACTTCGTTTTTCCCAAAAAAAAAAACTGCGTTTTTTATTACGATGTACTACCTACAAAGTACATACATGTAACCAAAGAAAAGTAAATATAGATCAAATATAGATAAGATAGAAGCTATTGTAGTTGATTTTCTTAATATTTTTATACATATTTTATACACATTGTTAAGTTTTATCTGCATATTTTTTATTTTGTTATGTTTCTTTTTTATTTTTTTCTGTTTTGTGAAAGTTTTGTTTTGTATAAGTCCTGTTTTGTGTAAAGAATGAATGTGCATATAATATGTAAGTATTAGTTATATATAAGTATTAGTTAAGTATGGCGGTCTGTTTTTTTTCTAAATTTAAATATGTGTTTATCGGAAATTCTTATTTGAACAAAACTTGAAAAAAAAAACAAAGTGGGGTGCAAATTATTTGTGTACGAAAAAGTGGCAAAGTACCTTTATCTGTTAAATTAGTGCCATAAAAGGACCAAATATAATCTCAAAAATTCAAAAACATTTTAAAAATTAATAAAACCATGTAGAATGTAAACCAACGGTTTTTAAAAGCGCATATTTCCAAAACTCAATATAAACTGTTTGGAATTGTGACTTGCACAAAAATTTTAAAATTTCGTGTAATAAGAAAAAACGTGAAAATAGCACATTTTTGAAATTTTGAGGGGCCGTAAGTCCGGAATCCTATATAACTAAGAAAAATCGTTAACACACATAAAAATGTATTATTGAACCTTTATTTTTCGTGTCATGCCGAAGAAAAATTTTTACAAATGCCTAAGTTACAGGTGTCTAAAAATAGCAAATTTTCAATTTTTGAGGCGTAATAACTCTTAAAGAGAGGAGGCTACCAAAAAATTTTCTGAAAAAACTTATACTAATTCTAACAGTTCTTCCTTGTCTCAAAATTTCAAGCCTCTATCTAAAAGCGTGCCGGAGTTATGAAAGTAGAAAAATCATGCAAAATTTGGTTTTCACATAATGGTAAATTTAAATACTAAATTTAACATAATTGTAAAATTTTGATATTAATTTACAAAGCTAAAAAAAATACCTGTCAACTGACGTTTTCATATTGAAAAAATCTTAAGCAGAACATAAGATATATGCATTCACAAATAGGGCTTTTTCAAAGTATGAGGGGCTGTAGTTGAGTCACGGATGGGGCTACATGAAAAAGGTGTTTCACAAAATTATTTTTTTTATGAGACCTACCCATGGTTAAAATTTTTTTTCTCTATCTTTAACGGTGTAGAAGTTTTGTAAACAGACGGACGGACAGAGTGAAACTAATAAGATCCTTTTTTAAACATTTTTTTGGAAATGTGCTAAAAAGTGTTTCAGTGCCCAATTTATTCTGAATACTAACTAAACCTTTCAAACTTTCTCAAAATATAAACTGTGCTCAGATTATAAAGTGGGCTCAAAAGAATTAACTTCTCCTTGTCACATAATTAAAGTGACCATGTACGTTTCCCATGGCTTAGTAAAACCAGGCCATGAGGAAATAAGATAAAGGGGGCTTTTTAGTTCTTTTTTATATAGGTGATCTTTTTTATATTAGTTCTTTTTTATATAATTATATAATTATATATAATTATACCTATAAAATTTAAATTATATACAATTAAATATAAATAACAATAAAAAACATAAAAAATAATTAATTAAAAAAAAAAAATATATATATACAGAAAAAAAAAAATAAATAAACAACATAAATACAAACTTTTTCTTTTTTATATTACATACAAATAAATAAATTCTTTTCTGATTTAGCGATATGTAAGAACATTCCAAAAACCTGCGTTTCTTGAATAAAATTCTAATAAAAGCTTAGTTTTTCCCAAAAAAAAAACTGAGTTTTTTTATTACTATGTACTACCTACATAGTACATGAGTTTTTTTATTACTATGTACTAAATACATAGTACATACATGAAACCAAAGAAAGTAATTATTAATAAAATATAGATAAGATAAGATATTTAAAAGGAAATTGCTGTTTATAGAAGCTATTGTAGTGAATTTTGTCAATATTTTTATACATATAATGTTAAGTTTTTATCTACATATTTTTTGTTTTGTTATGTTCTTTTTTGTTTTTTTTCTGTTTTGTGTAAGTTCTGTTTTGTGTAAGTTCTGTTTTGTGTAAAGAATGAATGTGAATATAAAATATAAATATTAGGTATATGTAAGTATGGCGATCTGTTTTTTTGATAAATTTAAATATACGTTTATCGGAAATTCTTATTTGAACACAACTTGCGATTAGCTTTCACTAACCCTAGTGGTACATACGATATATTCTGAAAGTGATTACAAATAGTGGAAAAACATTTATTATATATTGAAATCAAACTCATTTAGAAACTAGAATAGTATATTAAAAAAAAAACAAAGTGGGGGGCCAATTATTTGTGTACGAAAAAGTGCCAAAGTACTTAAATCTGTTAAATTAGTGCCATAAAAGGACCAAATATAATCTCAAAAATACAAAAACATTTTAAAAAATAATAAAAAAAGTGTTTCAGTGCCCAATTTATTCTAAAAACAAACTAAAATATTCAAACTTTCTCAAAATACAAAGTGTGCTCAGATTATAAAGTGGGCTTAATAGAATTGACTTCTCGTAATCAAATAATTAAAGTGATCAAGTAGGTTTCCCATGTCATGGAGTAAATCATGTAGTAAATAAGATAAAAAGGGCTTTTTAGTCATTTTTATATAGGTGGCTGATTTTAGGTGTCTCACACCTATCAATTATAAATTATATACAATTAAAAATAAATAATAATAAAAAACATAAATAATAATAAATTAAAAATAAAAAATATATATATATAAAAAAAAAAAAATAAACAACACAAATACAAACTTGTTCTTTCTTATATTATATACAAATAAATAAATTCTATTCTTTTCTGATTTAGCGATAAGTAAGAGCATTCCAATACCGCCTCAACTGGAATTTGCGGCAAGCGAGTAAGTAAAATCAGAGCGAGCGTGTGGATAATGATGGCTCCCGCCGAGAGCGAAAAGAATGAGCACACCTTTTCCGGCGCTAGGGGAGAACCCCAAAGTGCAGAGAAGAAATTCTTGATCATAAAGCCTCAATCGCTAAACAAAGTAATGCGCGATTTTAAAATATTTGTTGTGGACAAACAGCTAAAAAGTACCTGGGAGCACCTGCAAAAATAACTTTCTGATTTAGCGATAAGTAAGAGCATTCCAATATCGGCTCAACTAAAATTTGCGGCAAGCGAGTAAGTAAAATCAGCGCGAGTGTGCGTCAGTACAGATAGTGGTGTCTCCCGCCGAGAGCGAAAAGAATGAGCACACCTTTTCCGGCGCTAGGGGAGAACCCCAAAGTGAAGAGAAGAAATTCTTGATCATAAAGCCTCAATCGCTAAACAAAGTAATGCGCGATTTTAATATATTTGTTGCGGACAGCTGAAAAGTACCTGGGAGCACCTGCAAAAATAACCACGACGGGAATATAATCATGGAGGCACCCAACAAGGCCCAAGCGTGTTACAATGAGTATTCGTAATTATTCTAATAAAAATTCGTCGCTTCCATTGTATGTAATATAATATGAAAAATGGTTTGTATTTTTTTATTTTAAAAATTGAATTAAATTGTAAACCAGTAAAAAATGTATTTTTGAATTTTTTTTAAGAATAAAATTTAATTTAAACTTTTTTAAATGATAAAATAAACAGATTTTATAATTTATTTCAATATTTAATTGATTCTAAATGTAAATGTTAACATTTTTAGTAAACTTTATATGTGTATGCAAAATTTTAATTATATAAAAAATTAAAATTTTGCACTTTTGTGTTAAAAATAAAAACAATTATTAAAACTTTAAAAAATTAATTTTAATATAAAAGAGTGATTGTTTTTTGGATTTCATGCAAGCAAAGAAATATATAAATTGATGCTTGCCGTATGGATTTACTTGCCGAATTTAAAAAGATAATTTTTTAAACGATAAAATAAACATATTTTATTATTTATTTCAATTTTGTTTATTATTGTTTATTATATTTATTATTTATTTGTTTTGTATGTTTCCTTTTTTTTTAGTAATATACGAATACTCATTCCAATAATAGAAAATTTTTATATATCTACAATGCACACATTCTTTAGCTTTTATTTTTACAAAATGTACTTTCATACACAATAAATAAACATATTTTATTATTTATATCATATTTGTTTATTATTGTTTATTATATTTATTATTAATTTTACTTTGTCATTTTTCTTTTTTTTTTGCTAATATTGGAATAAGTATTCGTTATTATTCTAATAAAAATTCATCGCTTCCATTGAGGTATGTAATATAATATAAAAAATGGTTTGTATTTTTATTTTATGGAAATGTGAAAGAAAAGCAATATATTCAATTTAATGTGTTCAGCTTAGTGTTTCTCCAAATAAAGTTTCTCGACAAAACGCTTTAGTGTTCTCTTTAAAAAAAAATATAATCTAAATTTGCAAAACCCCTTAGGGTCTTGCTCCATGCATACATATATAAAGATACGGCTGCCGTCATCGTTTATTAAAAACAAAAAAAAGTATAAAAATATTGTTAAAACCCCTACAATTCTTTCCACAAGCTTTTTTGGAGGACACTAAGGTATTTTTTTGAGAGACACTAAGGTGTTTTTTTCTTTTTTTTATATTGATATGACGTTGAGATGGAACACTAAGGTAATTTTTCATTAAAATCCTATGAAAAACAGCGTAACCTAGTTTTTCACAAGAAAACCTGCGCTTCTTCAATAAATTCCTAATAAAAACTTCGTTTTTCCCAAAAAAAAACTGCGTTTTTTGATTATTATATACTACCTACATAGTACACACATGTAACCAAAGAAAATTAATATAGATAAGATAAGCTATTTAAAGGGAAATTACTGTAAATAGAAGCTATTGTAGTGGATTTTGTCAATATTTTTATGCGTATAAGTTAAGTTTTTATCTGCATATATTTTATTTTGTTATGTTTCTTTTTGTTTTTTTCTGTTTTGTGTAAGTTCTGTTTTGTGTAAAGAATGAATATGAATATAATATGTAAGTATTAGGTCAGTATGGCGGTCTGTTTTTTTGATAAATTTAAATATACGTTTATCGGAAATTCTTATTTGAACACAACTTGCGATAAGTTTTTACCAACCTTAGTGGTACATTCTATATATTCTGAAAGTGATTACAAATAGTGAAAAAACATTTATTATATCTTGAAATCAAACTCATTTAGAAACTAGAATAGTATATTAAAAATAAACAAAATGGGGTGCCAATTACTTGTGTACGAAAAAGTGCCAAAGTACTTAAATCTGTTAAATTAGTGCCATAAAAGGAACAAATATAATCTCAAAAATTCAAAAACATTTTAAAAATAAATAAAAAAAGTGTGACAGTGCCCAATTTATTCTAAAAACTAACTAAAACATTCAAACTTCCTCAACATATAAAGTGTGCTCAGATTATAAAGGGGCTCAAAAGAATTGACGTTTTTCTCCTTATCAAATAATTAAAGTTCACACCTATCAAATATAAATTATATACAATTAAAAATAAATAATAATAAAAAATATAAAAAATAATTAATTTAAAAAAAAAAAATATATACATAAAAAAAACAATATAAACAACACAAATACAAATTTTTTCTTTCTTATATTATATACAAATAAATAAATTCTATTCTTTTCTGATTTAGCGATAAGTAAGAGCATTCCGATACCGGTTCAACTAGAATTTGCGGCAAGCGAGTAAGTAAAATCAGAGCGAGCGTGCGTCAGTACGGATAGTGATGGCTCCCGCCGAGAGCGAAAAGAATGAGCACACCTTTTCCGGTTCTAGGGGCGAACCCCAAAGTGCAGAGAAGAAATTCTTGATCATATAGCCTCAATCGCTACACAAAGTAATGCGCGATTTTAATATATTTGTTGTGGACAAACTTCTAAAAAATACTTGGGAGCACCTGTAAATATAACAGCGACGGGAATATAATCATGGAGGCACCCAACAGGCCCAAGCGTATTTAAATGAGTATCTGTAATTATTTTAATAAAAATTCGTGGCTTCCATTGTATGTAATATAATATGAAAAATGGTTTGCATTTTTTTATTTTAAAATTGAATTAAATTGTAAACCAGTAAAAAATGTATTTTTGAAATTTTTTTAAGAATAAAATTTAATTTAAACTTTTGTAAATGATAAAATAAACAGATTTTATAATTTATTTCAATATTTAATTGATTCTAAATGTAAATATGTAACATTTTTAAAAATTACTAATGTATATGCAAAATTTTAATTTTATCAACACTTTTGTTTTGTGTAATAAAAACGATAATTAAAACTTTAAAAAAATAATTTTAATATAAAAGAGTATTTTTTTTTTTGATTTTATGCAAGCAAAGAAATGTCTAAATTGATGCTTGCCGTATTGATTTACTTGCCGAATTTAAAAAGAGAATTTTTTAAACGATAAAATAAACATATTTTATTATTTATTTCAATTTTGCTTATTATTGTTTATTATATTTATTATTTATTTGATTTGTATGATTCTTTCTTTTTAGAATAGTTACGAATATTCATTCCAATAATAGCAAATTTTTAGATATCTACAATGCACACATTGTTTAGCTTTTATTTTTACAAAATGTACTTTCATACATAATAAATAAATATATTCTATTATTTATTTCATATTTGTTTATTATTGTTTATTATATTTATTATTTATTTTACTTTGTCATTTTTCTTTTTTTTTGCTAATATTGGAATAAGTATTCGTTATTATTCTAATAAAAATTCATCGCTTCCATTGAGGTATGTAATATAATATGAAAAATGGTTTGTATTTTTATTTTATGGAAATGTGAAAGACAAGAAATATATTCAATTTAATGTGTTCAGCTTAGTGTCTCTTCAAATAAAGTTTCTCGATAGAACGCTATAGTGTTCTTTTTAAAAAAAAATATAATCTAAATTTGAAAAACCGCTTAGTGTCCCTCTCCATACATACATATTTATAGATACGGATGCCGTCATCGTTCATTACAAAAAACAAAAATAAGAAAATATTGATAAAACTACTACAATTTCCCAGTAAATATGCAGGATGACATAAAGGGGGAGTTTTATTGGGAGACACTTAGGTGTTTTTTTGGGAGACACTAAGGGGTTTTTTCCTTTTTTTGTTTATATTGAAATGACGTTGAGATGGAACACTAACGTAATTTTTCATTGAAATCCTATGAAAAACAGCGAAACCTAGTTTTTCACAAAAAAACATGCGTTTCTTCAATAAATTCCTAATAAATACTTCGTTTTTCCCAAAAAAAAAGCTGCGTTTTTTTATTACCATGTATTACCTACATAGTACATACATGTAACCAAAGAAAAGTAAATATAGATAAAATATAGAAAAAATAAGATATTTAAAGGGAAATTGCTGTAGATAGAAGCTATTGTAGTCGATTTTGTCAATATTTTTATACGTTTAAATTAAGTTTTTATCTGCATAATTTTTATTTTGTTATGCTTCTTTTTTGTTTTTTTCTGTTTTGTGTAAGTTTAGTTTTTGTTAGTTCTGTTTTGTGTAAAGAATGAATGTGAATATAATATGTAAGTTTTAGGTAAGTATTGCGGTCTGTTTTGTTGATAAATGATAAATATACGTTTATCGGAAATTCTTATTTGAACACAACTTGCGATTAGCTTTTACCAATCCTAGTGGTACATTCTATATATTCTGAAAGTGAATACAAATAGTGGAAAAACATTTATCATTTCTTGAAATCAAACTCATTTAGAAACTAGAATAGTATATTAAAAAAAAAACAAATGGGGTGCTAATTATTTGTGTACGAAAAAGTGCCAAAGTACTTAAATCTGTTAAATTAGTGCCATAAAGGGACCAAATATAATCTGAAAAATTCAAAAACATTTTAAAAATTAATAAAAAAAGTGTTTCAGTGCCCAATTTATTCTAAAAATTAACTAAAACATCAAACTTTCTCAAAATATAAAGTGTGCTCAGATTATAAAGTGGGCTCAAAAGAATTGCCTTTTTTCTCCTTGGCAAATAATGAAAGTTACCAAGTAGGTTTCCCATGTCCTGGTAAAACCAGGCCATGAGGAAATAAGATAAATGGGGCTTTTTAGTCATTTTTATATAGGTGGCTCATTTTGCGAATAATGATGGCTCCCGCCGAGAACGAAAAGAATGTGCACACCTTTTCCGGCGCTAGGAGAGAACTCCAAAGTGCAGAGAAGAAATTCTTGATCATAAAGCCTCAATCGCCAAACAAAGTAATGTTCGATTTTAATATATTTGTTGTGGGCAAACAGCTAAAAAGTACCTGGGAGCACCTGCAAATATAACGGCGACAGGAATTTAATCATGGTGGCACCCAACAAGGCCCGAGCGTATTGGAGTTTGTATTCGTAATTATTCTAATAAAAATTCGTCGCTTCCATTGTATGTAATATAATATGAAAAATGGTTTGTATTTTTTTATTTTAAAAATTGAATTAAATTGTAAAGCAGTAAAAAATGTATTTTTGAATTTTTTTAAGAATAAAATTTAATTTAAACTTTTTTAAATGATAAAATAAACAGATTTTATAATTTCTTTCAATATTTAATTGATTCTAAATGTAAATGTTAACATTTTTAGTAATTTTTATATGTATATGCAAAATTTTAATTTTATATAAAAAATTAAATTATTAGAATTTTATATAAAAAATTAAAATTTTTACACTTTTGTGTTAAATATAAAAACAATAATTAGACCTTTAAAAAAATAATTTTAATATAAAAGAGTAATTTTTTTTTTGGATTTCATGCGAGCAAAGAAATTTATAAACTAATGCTTGCCGTATGGATTTACTTGCCGAATTTAAAAAGAGAATTTTTAAACGATAAAATAAACATATTTTATTATTTATTTTAATATTTAATTGATTTTAAATGTAAATTTTTTTTTTTTACTCTGCCATATAAGTGTGGAAAGGAAATTACACAACCTTTCCTGTTCAGGCGTGGCTGTAATGTCGTAAGGGGGAATAACTCTTACGACGTGTGTGGAATTCGAACCCACACTACCTCGGTGTTTGCAGTGTATTTTATACGCTCTTACCCACTAGACCACCGAAGCCCCATATATGTAAATGTTAACATTTTTAGTAATTTTTATATGTAAATGTACAATTTGATATAAAAAATTTAAATTTTGACACTTTTGTGTTAAAAATGTAAAAACAATAATTAAAATTTTTTTGAACGGTCAAATAAACATATGTTATAATTTATTTCAATATTTAGTTGATTCTAAATGTAAATGTTAAAATTTTTTTTTTTGTAAAACCTTATTTTTTTATTTATTTTTAATTATAAATTTTTGTAATTCTCCATATAAACAAAATAATTTTACTTAAATGGCCGCAATCATTTTCTAATACTAAGGTATTTTTTACAGGTGCTGCCATAGTGCAATTTTCTAAAATAGTTATAAAAATTTTCTTTAAAATGATAATTCAAAAGAGTTGTACATGAAATTTATGAAAATTATTGTAAAGGGTGTTCAAAATTGAGGTATCATTTTAATTTTAATAAAAAAAAACTTTTTTTTTGAAATATTAAATATATTTTTATTTTAATTTATTACAAATAATAGGTTCCGGTTAATAATGAAAAATTATGTCGGCCAAGTGGCCTCCTCTACTACTTCGGCAGGCTGCCAATTTATCAAAATTCTGGATCACGTTGTTCAATAAACTGTTCTCAATGTCAATGGTTGAAATCTCTCGATAATGTTGTTTTTAAGCTCTTGAATTGTTGTGGGATTATTGCTGTACACTTTCGATTTCACAAAATCCCACAAAAAAAAATCCAACAGTGTCAAATCGCACGATCTTGGTGGCCACATGACTCCTCCTCTACGAGAAATAATGCGATCTTCGAACTTTTCCTTCAAAAGATCCATTGTTTCTCTTCCTGTGTGGCAAGTGGCACGGTCCTGTTGAAACCACATATTCTCTACGTTCAAATCATCAATTCAAATCAATCAATGCCGCCACAAAAAGCTTCGGATCATCTCCCTGTAGCGATTTCCATTGACCGTAATCGCATTTCCATTTGCGTTTTTAAAAAAATATGGTCCGATGATTCCTCCTGATCACAAACCACACCAAACCATAACTTTTTGCAGATGTACTGGTTGCTCTTAGATAATCCTTAGATTCTCTTCAGCCCAAATGCGGCAATTCTGTTTATTGACGTAGCCATTGAGCTGGAAATGAGCTTCCTCCGTGAAGATTATTTTGTTAAAAAAATTCTTATTTTTTCCTTGTTTTTCGATTGCCCAAGAAACGAATTGCCGACGTAACGCATGGTCAGTTGGCTTTAATTCTTGCGTCAGCTGGATCTTATAAGCCATTAAATGGAGATCACGATGCAAAATGTTGAATAATGTGGATGGTTTGATGTTTAATTGCTGCGAACGATGACGAATGGAAGTTTTTGGATCTTCTTCAACACTTCTTCTCACAGCTGCTACACTCTCGGTTGAACGGCCACTACGTTGAAAAATGTTGCCTCTGTTATCAAGAACAGATCCAGTTTCTAGAAATTTATCAACCATCAGCTTGATGGCACGATTTGTTGGAGCATTTTCTCTACCAAATTTTGTTCGAAATTTCCTAATTACATCTTGAAAACTTTTACCATTTTCAAAAAATGTTGTAATAACAAAAACATGTTGTTCCTTCGTGTAACGTTCCACATTAACTAACCGGAATGTATTTAGAATATACCTAAAGAAACCTCGTTAAAATTCTTCTTACTATAATGTAATATTTAATAGAGAATATGTAATATTTGTAATTTATAAAAGAAGTACTTACAGTTTTTTAGCAAACTATAAAATATATGTTTACATTTTTCTTCATAAATAACTCCATTTTGGACTTCGGTTGTTTTTGCAGTATACCGACGATATGAAGATAATATTAGAAATAGGTAAAAACTACTTGCAAGATTTGCTAGTTTGTATTTTTATGTGAAACTAATGTATTTATAGTTTGTATGGATTTGTATTTAGTATAATTAATATTAATTCATATATTGATAATATATATAAAAAAAAAATATTCTTAATATTAATCTTTATTATTTCTATTATTATATTATTTCTTTATTATTTATTATTTTCTATTATAAAGTATAATTATTTCTAATAATTACTACGGAGTTGATTTATTTTGTTCCTCACGTGGAACTCCTTTATTCCAAAAAATGTCCATCTCCTCATAGTTCTTCGACTTCAAAATAATGTTCGAAACATTTCCTCATTTTATACTCCTGTATAAGACGAAGGAGTTTCGTGCCCCTAATTTTTTTGTTTTTTTTTTGCATCTAAATTGATTGATTGATTCTAAAAAAATGTATATTGAAAACTATATATGTATATATATAGTTATACGCATATACACATAACTATATATTTATATGTATATGTGTATATGTATATGTATATTAAAAGTATTACTTATATGTATTGCAACTAGATATTACTTATGTATATTATATGTATCATTTATATATCTTAACAAAATATATTAATATTATATGTCTACTTAATTGTTTTTGTTAATTCTATAAAAATTAACAAAATAATTATCAAAATTTTCTTTATGATAATGTGGATGGTTTGATGTTTAATTTCTGCGAACGATGACTAATGGAAGTTTTTGGATCTTCTTCAACACTTCTGCTCACAGCTGCTACACTCTCGGTTGAACGGCCACTACGTTGAAAAATGTTGCCTCTGTTATCAAGAACAGATCCAGTTTCTAGAAATTGATCAACCATCAGCTTTATGGCACGATTTGTTGGAGCATTTTCTCTACCAAATTTTGTTCGAAATTTCCTAATTACATCTTGAAAACTTTTACCATTTTCAAAAAATGTTGTAATAACAAAAACACGTTGTTCCTTCGTATAACGTTCCATATTAACTAACCGGAATGTATTTAGAATATACCTAAAGAAACCTCGTTAAAATTCTTCTTACTATAATTGTAATATTTAATAGAGAATATGTAATATTTGTAATTTATAAAAGAAGTACTTACAGTTTTTTAGCAAACTATAAAATATATGTTTACATTTTTCTTCATAAATAACTCCATTTTGGACTTCGGTTGTTTTTGCAGTATACCGACGATATGAAGATAATATTAGAAATAGGTAAAAACTACTTGCAAGATTTGCTAGTTTGTATTTTTATGTGAAACTAATGTATTTATAGTTTGTATGGATTTGTATTTAGTATAATTAATATTAATTTATATATTGATAATATATATAAAAAAAAATATTCTTAATATTAATCTTTATTATTTCTATTATCATATTATTTCTTTATTATTTATTATTTTCTATTATAAAGTATAATTATTTCTAATAATTACTACGGAGTTGATTTATTTTGTTCCTCACGTGGAACACCTCTATTCCAAAAAATGTCCATCTCCTCATAGTTCTTCGACTTCAAAATAATGTTCGAAACATTTCCTCATTTTATACTCCTGTATAAAACGAAGGAGTTTCGTGCCTGAATGTGAATATAATATGTAAGTATTAAGTATATGATGTACATTGAAAATTGTATGAGGATTTTTGAGTTACAGACAAATTCCGCATGAAAGTACTTTTTGTAAAAATAAATAATAAAAAATAAAAAAAACAATAAAAAATTTAACACCTTTCTATTTTTTAAATTTTAAATATTTCGGTTGATTCTACCAAAGGGTATGACATTAGTTAGTCTAACTGCTAAGTTACTTTTCTTTCAATGTAAATGAAAAAACCGCTAATTCTTTTAATAGATATGAAAAAGAAATTTTACACATAGAAAAATATTTAAATACTAGATAGAAATCTTAGATAGAAATTTACTAGAAATAGAAAATAGAAATTTACAAACCATTAGATTTACTAGATTTAGTTACGTTATCACACAATGTTTTTATTGACCCACGGTCAGAATAGCCCTTCATTTTTTAATGTAAACACAAAAATGTTATTAATCCAAACACAAACATTTTAAAACTTACAATAGAATAACTTAACATTTAGCATTTACAATTACTCTATGAAAGACAAAATAACGCACGAAAGAAATTTTTTTTTATGTTTTTTTCTGGATCTAAATTGATTGATTGATTCTAAAATAATTGTTATAAAACTATATAATTGTATATATATTTATATATATCAATATATAAATATTTTATGTATAAAAGATATTACTTATATGTATAACTTAGATATTATTTGTGTATATTATATTTGTCATTTATAGCTTATAAAATATATTTATATTATATGTCTACTTATTTTTTTTATTTGTTAATTCGTCCAAATCTAATAATAAATATATCCATTTTTTATAATAAATCTAATTTTTATTATATAAATCCACTAAATCCAATTTTTACAAAACAAGTTGCCAAGGCCAAAAGACAAATCATAATATTATTGCGAACTAAGTATTTCCTTTTTAACGACAATTTTTAAATTATATTACAAATTTTTACTGCAAAAAAAACTTAAGTGCACTTACATATGTTAGGAAATTTGATTTAGGTTAAATGAAATATCCCCTATTATCATCCCCTATTATCATATCTATTATCTGACTCATGGCGCAGCAGTTAAGTCGCCAACCTTTCAATCGAAGGGTCTTGGGTTCAAGCCCCGGTCAGGTCATAAATAAAAAATATGTAGTACTTTTATATCGTAATAATGTAAATCGTATAATTAATATTAGTAATAATTATAACAATAATAATATTAATAATAATAATAATAATAGTAATAATAATAACAATAATTATAATAATAATAATAATAATAATAGCTGCTACAGTGGAGCCATCTTTGGTTATATCATGCAAGTAAGGTGTTATATAGTGCTGCATGTTGTAATTCACGGATGGCGCTAACTCTGTAGTAAAATAATAACAATAATAATAATAATAATAATAATAGTAATAATAATTATAATAATAATAATAGTAATAGTAATAAAACAATAACTATAATAATAATAATAGTAATAATAATAGCTGCTACAGTAGAGCCATCTTTGGTTATATCATGCAAGTAAGGTGTTATATACTGCTGCACGTTGTAATCCACTGATGGCGCTGACTCTGTGGTAAAATAATAATAATAACAATAATAGTAATTATAATAATAATTAATAATAATAATAATAGTACAATAATTAAATAGTGTAATAAATAGTACAATAATAATATAACAATAATTATATAATAATAATAATAGTAATTAATAATAGCTACTGCAGTGGGGCTATCTTTGGTTATATCATGCAAGTAAGATGTTATATACTGCTGCACGTTGTAATCCATTGATGGCGCTGACTCTGTAGTAAAATAATAATATTATTAATAATAATAATAACAGCCGCTACAGTGACAGTGGGGGTTGCCTTCAATAATTACCTCATGTAGTAATATATATACTACTACTACATGTTGTAACTGTTGTGACGGCTTTAGTCACTGTTAGCAAAATAATAATAATAGGCGGATTCATTGTTTCCTTACAGTCCCACTCCCAATTCAATGTTTCCGTATCCATTTTCCTATCCTTTCCTATCCCTACTCCCTAGCCAATATACTGCTTTCGCAGGTAAGGGTTTCCTCCCACTATATTAGCTAAAGGGGAAGGTGGGTTTAGTCAGTAAGAATCTGACACTATCAAGGGGTAATTCTTGGTGTCTTTGGAAGATTCCCACCTCCCTTAAGAAAAAAAAAATAAAAAATATGTTATATTTGTAATTTATAAAAGAAGTACTTACAGTTTTTTAGCAAACTATAAAATATATGTTTACATTTTTCTTCATAAATAACTCCATTTTGGACTTCGGTTGTTTTTGCAGTATACCGACGATATGAAGATAATATTAGAAATAGGTAAAAACTACTTGCAAGATTTGCTAGTTTGTATTTTTATGTGAAACTAATGTATTTATAGTTTGTATGGATTTGTATTTAGTATAATTAATATTAATTCATATATTGATAAGATATATAAAAAAAAAATATTCTTAATATTAATCTTTATTATTTCTATTATTATATTATTTCTTTATTATTTATTATTTTCTATTATAAAGTATAATTATTTCTAATAATTACTACGGAGTTGATTTATTTTGTTCCTCACGTGGAACTCCTTTATTCCAAAAAATGTCCATCTCCTCATAGTTCTTCGACTTCAAAATAATGTTCGAAACATTTCCTCATTTTATACTCCTGTATAAGACGAAGGAGTTTCGTGCCCCTAATTTTTTTGTTTTTTTTTTGCATCTAAATTGATTGATTGATTCTAAAAAAATGTATATTGAAAACTATATATGTATATATATAGTTATACGCATATACACATAACTATATATTTATATGTATATGTGTATATGTATATGTATATTAAAAGTATTACTTATATGTATTGCAACTAGATATTACTTATGTATATTATATGTATCATTTATATATCTTAACAAAATATATTAATATTATATGTCTACTTAATTGTTTTTGTTAATTCTATAAAAATTAACAAAATAATTATCAAAATTTTCTTTATGATAATGTGGATGGTTTGATGTTTAATTTCTGCGAACGATGACTAATGGAAGTTTTTGGATCTTCTTCAACACTTCTGCTCACAGCTGCTACACTCTCGGTTGAACGGCCACTACGTTGAAAAATGTTGCCTCTGTTATCAAGAACAGATCCAGTTTCTAGAAATTGATCAACCATCAGCTTTATGGCACGATTTGTTGGAGCATTTTCTCTACCAAATTTTGTTCGAAATTTCCTAATTACATCTTGAAAACTTTTACCATTTTCAAAAAATGTTGTAATAACAAAAACATGTTGTTCCTTCGTATAACGTTCCATATTAACTAACCGGAATGTATTTAGAATATACCTAAAGAAACCTCGTTAAAATTCTTCTTACTATAATTGTAATATTTAATAGAGAATATGTAATATTTGTAATTTATAAAAGAAGTACTTACAGTTTTTTAGCAAACTATAAAATATATGTTTACATTTTTCTTCATAAATAACTCCATTTTGGACTTCGGTTGTTTTTGCAGTATACCGACGATATGAAGATAATATTAGAAATAGGTAAAAACTACTTGCAAGATTTGCTAGTTTGTATTTTTATGTGAAACTAATGTATTTATAGTTTGTATGGATTTGTATTTAGTATAATTAATATTAATTCATATATTGATAATATATATAAAAAAAAAATATTCTTAATATTAATCTTTATTATTTCTATTATTATATTATTTCTTTATTATTTATTATTTTCTATTATAAAGTATAATTATTTCTAATAATTACTACGGAGTTGATTTATTTTGTTCCTCACGTGGAACTCCTTTATTCCAAAAAATGTCCATCTCCTCATAGTTCTTCGACTTCAAAATAATGTTCGAAACATTTCCTCATTTTATACTCCTGTATAAGACGAAGGAGTTTCGTGCCCCTAATTTTTTTGTTTTTTTTTTGCATCTAAATTGATTGATTGATTCTAAAAAAATGTATATTGAAAACTATATATGTATATATATAGTTATACGCATATACACATAACTATATATTTATATGTATATGTGTATATGTATATGTATATTAAAAGTATTACTTATATGTATTGCAACTAGATATTACTTATGTATATTATATGTATCATTTATATATCTTAACAAAATATATTAATATTATATGTCTACTTAATTGTTTTTGTTAATTCTATAAAAATTAACAAAATAATTATCAAAATTTTCTCTATGATAATTCAAAGGGGTTGTGCATGAAATTTATGAAAATTATTATTAAATTCTTCCTACTATAATTGGTTTTTAATTTTTTTTATATAACATAGGTATTAAAGTTAAAAAAAAGTTAATCTTTGAGTAGCTTTCAATAAACATATTTTATCATTTATTTCAATATTTAATTGATTCTAAATGTAAATGTTAAGATTTTTTGTAATTTTATATGTAAATATGAAATTTTATATGGTTGGTTGGTGTGAGTGGCTGGCCACCGCCGCTCCTGGCAGTGACCCCAATTAGCGCGTTAGCACCGTTTTGCTACCACTTCCGTGACCACAAGTCTTATAATATAGCTATATTAGTTTAATTTTAGATCCATTTCGTTGCGTTAAGAAACCTTACCATTTCTGCATGTTGCTTAACCGCTAGATCACTAAGATCGTTGAATTGATGGCTACCCAGAATTGCTATTCTGGCCCTCGCCAGCGCTGGGCACTTACAGGTGAAGTGTGTAATGGATTCTTTCTCATTCTGTTCACCACAGCTGCGACAGGATGAATTGAATGGGATATCTATTCTGGCCGCATGTTCACCAATTGGCCAGTGGCCCGTGAACACACCTATTGTTCTGGCTATGTTCCGTCGGGATAGCTTCAATAGATTTTCGGTTCTTTTTTTATTATACGATGGCTAGACTTTCCTGGCCGTACAACATGTGGCTAGTTCGTTCCACCTTCTATTTGCTAAGAACAAAAAGTGGAGGAAGATACCTCTCTTAACGCTGTTTAGCGGGGGCTCTACCTGTTCCGCCAGTGAAGCATTTAGGCTGGAATCCCTCCTTGCTAACTCATCAGCATGTTCATTTCCTGCTATGTTCCTATGTCCAGGAACCCACAGTAATGTAACATTGAATTGATTACTTACATTCTTAAGCTCGTCAAAGCATTTTCTGACGAGCTTAGATGTTATTATTGCAGAGTTGAGAGCCGCAATTGCTGCTTGGCTGTCTGTAACAATTGCAATGCTTCCTCCCAGAGAAGAATTGTTCCCTAGTATTTGGCATGCTTTCAAGATTCCTAGCATTTCAGCTTGAAATACACTCGCTTTATCTGGCAGACGGAAAGCATGTTCTATTTTTAGTGATTCCGAATAGACACCCGCACCAACACCACACTCCATCTTTGAACCATCAGTGAAGAGTGCGGTGTCAATTTCTCCCAAGGAGTTTTTCTGTTTCCATTCCCTTCTTGATGGAATCTTGACTTTAAAGTTCTTAGTAATTTCCAAACTTGGCATTACGTAGTCTGTGGAATCTGGCAGATCATGATATATCGAGCTTAGAATACTGCTGTGTCCGTAGGGTTTTGCACGCCAGTAGCTGAGTCCCTAGTCTTCTCTATGGATTCACAATAATCTTTCCATGACCGTGTCTTGGCCAATCGGACTAAGTTTCCTTGTAGAGTTGCTTATATTTAGAGAGTTGTTTATATTTCCTAAGTTGGTCCTTGTAGAGTTGCCAATTATTCTGTTTATAGCAGATAGTATAGGCATCTCTAGTCTCCTTCCTTAGGTTAGTTAAATCCTCGTTCCACCAAACCGGGAATGTTTTTTTGGTACGTTTGACCAAAACGTTTTTTTGGTATGACGTATACCAAACCTTAGCTTGTTCCCCAGCTTCTCCAGAGGTTCGAGACTCTCTTCGCTGATAAGAAGGAGAAACGAAATACTGTTCTTCAACAGTTCTTCTGATGATTTCTCCCTCACTATCACCGACCAGTTCCCCATTGGAACCGTCGGGTTATGGATTCGGAGGCAACCGAGAAGCTTTTCCCCGCTTATCTCCATCCAAGGCAACCAGATGTGGGCTCTAGATCGTCTTGGGATTTCGCTAGCTGGGATTAGGCCAATTTTGGCTTCCTCCCAAGCATCGCCTAGCTTCGCGTTGCTGCTGCTAAAGAAATCCAAAGAGAACTGATCCTCGCATAGGATTACCCTGTAGCCCCTGACTACTTCGGATGAATCAAAGCACGGAAGAGTCCCTCCAGCCCCTCCTAGAATGTGCTCATTCACCATTTCTGACAACCTCACCTCAAGTTTAACCCACAGATCGCTTGATACTTTACGATCTGTGGCTTTTTCGTTGACAACTGCAACACATATCTTTCACAATGTCATTGTAATTTTTATGTGCTGCAACTTTCGAACAGCTGTGGAGACTCGTTCTCGGCACCTTAGTTCTCTCTGAACCCGAAATGGGTACATCTTTCGACCTATTTCTTTTCGAGGACGAGTCTTTACCTGAGTTGCGCGACTCATACGCTCGCACAACCTCGCTGTATCGCTTTTTGTCCTCTAGATCCCTTTCGTGAAAAACACCTTTGGCTTCATTTTGGGCTATCAGCCGTTGACCTGTATCCAAAAAGTATTGAATAATTTGAGGATGGCAGGTAACGTTGCCCGAGTACACCGCTTGGAGGAGTATAGATGATTAACCGTACCCATGAAATTTTATATAAAAAGTTAAAATTTTGACACTTTTGTGAATCAATTTAAAATAAATTAAAAATTGAAATAAATAATAAAATATGTTTATTTTGTTGTTTAAAAAGTCGTTTACAAATAAAAACAATAATTAAAACTTTTTCAAACGATAAAATAAACATATTTTATTATTTATTTCAATATTGATTCTAAATGTAAATGTTAACATTTTTAGTAATTTTTATGTGTAAATGTAAAATTTTATATAAAAAATTCAAATTGTGATACTTTTGTGTTACAAATAAAACAATAATTAAAACTTTTTTAAACGATAAAATAAACATATTTTATAATTTATTTCAATATTTAATTGATTCTATCTTCTGATCGTTTCATTACTGCAAACATTTTTAGTAATTTCTATAAAATGCAAAATGCAAAAAAAATCTTAAGATTGTCTCAACATTACGAAAAGCTGATTTTAATTGTACAGCAATTTAGCGAAACCTGTTTTTTCACAAATAACCTGCGTTTCTTGAATAAATTCCTACTGCATTTTTTTATTACTATATACTACCTATATAGTACATACATGTAACCAAAGAAAAGTAAATATAGATAAAATATATAAGATAAGATATTTAAAGGGAAATTGCAGTAGATAGAAGTTTTTGTAATGGATTTTGTCAATATTTTTATACATTTTTTTTTTTTAAATGACGGCATCCGTATCTATGTGTGTGTGTGTATTAAAAGAATTTTTGGCGAAATATAAGAGCCGTTGTTTTTCTCCTTTCTTCTTTTCTTGTTTCCGAATTTTATGTTCCTATAGATATATGCTATTGCTATACATATAGTTTGAAATTTGAATATGAATGATATACAAATGTATTTATAGAGCTACGTAGTGTTCAGTATCTATAGCTATACGTATTTTTTATACAATAATTTTTCTATACAATAAACGTTATTGCTATACATGTAGTTTCATATGAATAGTATAGATATGTATTTATACGTAGCTAGCTAATGTTAAGTATTTATCTACATATTTTTTGCTTTGTTATGTTTCTTTTTTCTGTTTTGTGTAAAGAATGAATGTGAATATAATATGTAAGTATTAGGTATATGATGTACATTGAAAATTGTATGAGGATTTTTGAGTTACATACACATTGGGCAGAAAGTACTTTTTGTAAAAATAACAGCTAAAAAATATGAGCATTGTATATAAAAATTTGCTAATATTGGAATAAGTGGTGTACATTGAAAATTGTATGAGGATTTTTGAGTTACAGACAAATGGTCCATGAAAGTACTTTTTGTAAAAATAAAAGCTAAAAAATAATATGCACTGTATATAAAAATTTGCTAATATTGGAAATATAAAGCCACTACAATTCTTTCCACTACTACAATTTCCCAGTAAATATGCAGGATGACATAAAGAATTGGGGGACAATAAGGTGCTTTTTTCGGAGACACTAAGGTGTTTTTTTGTTTTTTTTTTTTTATATTGATATGACGTTGAGATGGAACAATAAATAAATTCCAAATAAAAACTGCAATAAATTCCTAATAAAAACTACGTTTTTCCCAAAAAAAAAAACTGCGTTTTTTTATTACTATGTACTACCTACATAGTACATACATCCAGAGAAAAGTAAATATAGATAAAATATAGCTATAGCTTTTTCGGGGGACAATAAGGTGCTTTTTTCGGAGACACTAAGGTGTTTTTTTGTTTTTTTTTTTTTATATTGATATGACGTTGAGATGGAACAATAAGTAAATTCCAAATAAAAACTGCAATAAATTCCTAATAAAAACTACGTTTTTCCCAAAAAAAAAAACTGCGTTTTTTTATTACTATGTACTACCTACATAGTACATACATCCAAAGAAAAGTAAATATAGATAAAATATAGCTAAAATAAGATATTTCAAGGGAAATTGCTGTAGATAGAAGCTATTGTAGTGGTTTTTGTCAATATAATTTTTATACGTATAAATTAAAGCTTTTTTGGGGGACAATAAGGTGCTTTTTTCGGAGACACTAAGGTGTTTTTTTGTTTTTTTTTTTTTATATTGATATGACGTTGAGATGGAACAATAAATAAATTCCAAATAAAAACTGCAATAAATTCCTAATAAAAACTACGTTTTTCCCAAAAAAAAAAACTGCGTTTTTTTATTACTATGTACTACCTACATAGTACATACATCCAAAGAAAAGTAAATATAGATAAAATATAGCTAAAATAAGATATTTCAAGGGAAATTGCTGTAGATAGAAGCTATTGTAGTGGTTTTTGTCAATATAATTTTTATACATATAAATTAAATTTTTATCTGCATATTTTTCATTTTGTTATGTTTCTTTTTTGCTTTTTTCTGTTTTGTGTAAGTTTAGTTTTGTGTAAAGAATGAATGTGAATTTAATATATAAGTATTAGGTCAATATGGCGGTCTGTTTTTTTGATAAATTTAAATATACGTTTATCGGAAATTCTTATTTGAATACAACTTATGATTAGCATTTACCAATCCTAGTGGTACATTCTATATATTCTGAAAGTGATTACAAATAGTGGAAAAACTTTTGAAATCAAACTCATTTAGAAATTAGAATAGTATATTTTAAAAACAACACAAAGTGGGGTGCCAATTATTTGTGTACGAAAATTTGTGCCAAAGTACTTAAATGTGTTAAATTAGTGCAATAAAAGGACCAAATATAATCTCATAAATTCAAACACATTTCAAAAATTAAAAAAAAAAGTGTTTTAGTGCCCAATTTATTCTAAAAACTAACTAAAACATTCAAACTTTCTCAAAATACAAAGTGTGCTCATATATAAAGCGGGCTCAAAAGAATTGACTTCTCCTTGTCAAATAATTAAAGTAACCTAGTAAGTTTCCCATGTCCTGGTAAAACCAGGCCATGAGTAAATAAGATAAAGGGGGCTTTTTAGTCATTTTTATATAGGTGGCTCACACCTATTAAATATAAATTATATACAATTAAAAATAAATAATGATAAAAAACATAAAAAATAATTAAAGCCTCAATCGCCAAACAAAGTAATGAGCGATTTTAATATATCTGTGGTGGACAAACAGCTAAAATGCATAGTACCTGGAAGCACCTGCAAATATAACATCGACGGGAATATAATCATGGAGGCACCCAACAAGGCCCATGCATATTGGAATGAATATTCTTAATTATTCTAATAAAAATTCGTCGCTTCCATTGCATGTAATATAATATGAAAAATGGTTTGTATTTTCTTTTTATGGAAATGTGAAAGAAAAGCAATATATTCAATTTAATGTGTTCAGCTTAGTGTCTCTTCAAATACGGTTTCTCGTCAAACGCCTTAGTGTCCTCTTTAAAAACAAATATAATTTAAATTTGAAAAACACCTTAGTGTCCTTCTGCATACATACATATATATAGATACGGATGCCGTCATCGTTCATTACAAAAAAAAAGTATAAAAATATCAATAAAACTACTATCATTCTTCACTACTACAATTTCCCAGTAAATATGCAGGATGACATAAAGAACCTGCTTTTTGGGGGACACTAAGGTGTCTTTTTCTGTTTTTCTTTTATATTGATATGACGTTGAGATGGAACACTAAGGTAGTTTTTCATTATAATCCTATGAAAAACAACGAAACCTAGTTTTTCACAAAAAAATGCGTTTCTTCAACAAATTCCTAATAAAAACATCGTTTTTCCCAAAAAAAAAACTACGTTTTTTATTACTATGTACTAGCTACATATTATATACATGTAACCAAAAAAAAGTAAATATAGATCAAATATAGATAAGATAAGATATTTAAAAAGAAATTGCTGTAGATAGAAGCTCATGTAGTTGATTTTCTTAATATTTTTATACATATAATGTTAAGTTTTATCTGCATATTTTTTGTTTTGTTATGTTTCTTTTTTGTTTTTTTTCTGTTTTGTGTAAGTTTTGTTTTGTGTAAGTTCTGTTTTGTGTAAAGAATGAATGTGCATATAATATGTAAGTATTAGGAATATAATATAAATATAATATAGAATATAAATAGATACGGATGCCGTCGTCGTTAATTACAAAAAAAAAAATATAAAAATATTGATAACAACACTACAATTCTTTCCACTACTACAATTTCCCAGTAAATATGCAGGATGACATAAAGGGGGAGCGTTTTTGGGGATACTAATGTGTTTTTTTGGGAGGCACTAAAGTGGATTTTTCTTTTTTTTTTATATTGATATGACGTTGAGATGGAACAATAAATAAATTCCAAATAAAACTTCAATAAATTCCTAATAAAAACATCGTTTTTCCCAAAAAAAAAAACTGCGTTTTTTTATTACTATGTACTACCTACATATAGATAAAATATAGATAAGGTAAGATATTTAAAGGGAAATTGCTGTAGATAGAAGCTATTGTAGTGGATTTTGTCAATATTTTTATTCGTATATGTTAAGTTTTTATCTGCGTATTTTTTATTTTGTTATTATCTTTTTTGTTTTTTTCTGTTTTGTGTCAAGTTGTGGCAAGTTCTGTTTTGTGTAAAGAATGAATTAGCGTATAATATGTAAGTATTAGGTATATATAAGTATTAGTTAAGTATGGCGGTCTGTTTTTTTTATAAATTTAAATATACGTTTATCGGAAATTCTTATTTGAACAAAACTTGAAAAAAAAAATAAAGTGGGGTGCTAATTATTTGTGCACGAAAAATTGCCAAAGTAACTTCATCTGTAAAATTAGTGCCATAAAAGGACCAAATATAATCTCAAAAATTCAAAAACATTTTAAAAATTAATAAAAAAAGTGTTTCAGTGCCCAATTTATTCTAAAACTAACTAAAACATTCAAACTTTCTCAAAATATAAAGTGCGCTCAGATTATAAGGTGGGCTCAAAAACTTAGACTTTTTTCTCCTTTTCAAATAATTAAAGTGACCAAGTAGGTTACCCATGTCCTAGTAAAACCAGGCCATGAGGGAATAAGACAAAGTGTGCTTTTTAGTCGTTTTTATATAGGTGGCTCACACCT
Source organism: Poecilobothrus nobilitatus (assembly GCA_947095535.1). Classification (NCBI taxonomy): domain Eukaryota; kingdom Metazoa; phylum Arthropoda; class Insecta; order Diptera; family Dolichopodidae; genus Poecilobothrus; species Poecilobothrus nobilitatus. The sequence goes on from OX352773.1 coordinate 101,153,904, forward strand.
ATTAAATATAAATTATATACAATTGAAAATAAATAATAATAAAAAACATAAAAAATAATTAAAGCCTCAATAGCCAAACAAAGTAATGCGCGATTTTAATATATTTGTGTTGGACAAACAGCTAAAATGCATAGTACCTGGGAGCACCTGCAAATATAACAGCGACGGGAATATAATCATGGAGGCACCCAACAAGGCCCATGCATATTGGAATGAATATTCGTAATTATTCCAATAAAAATTCGTCGCTTCCATTGTATGTAATATAATATGAAAAATAGTTTGTATTTTGATTTTATGGAAATGTGAAAGAAAAGTAATATATTCAATGTGTTCAGTTTAGTGTCTCTCCAAATAAAGTTTCTCGACAAAACGCCTTGGTGTTCTATCTGATAAAACCAGGCTATGAGGAAATAAGATAAAGAGAGCTTTTTAGTCATTTTTATATAGGTGGCTCATTATAGGTGGCTCGCACCTATCAAATACAAATTATATACAATTAAAAATAAATAATAATAAAAAACATAAAAAAAAATTAATTTTTTCTTTCTTATATTATATACAAATAAATAAATTCTATTCTTTTCTGATTTAGCGATAAGGAAGAGCATTCCAATACCGGCTCAACTAGAATTTGCGGCAAGCGAGTAAGTAAAATCTGAGCGAGCGTCTGTCAGCACGGATAGTGATGGCTTCCGCCGAGAGCGAAAAGAATGAGCACACCTTTTCCAGCACTAGGGGAGAACCCCAAAGTGCAGAGAAGAAATTCTTGATCATAAAGCCTCAATCGCCAAACAAAGTAATGTGCGATTTAAATATATTTGTTGTGGACAAACAGCTACAAAATACTTGGGAGCATCTGCAAAAAAAACAGCGACGGGAATATAATCATGAAGGCACCCAACAAGGCCCAAGCGTATTGGAATGAGTATTCGCCGCTTCCATTGTATGTAATATAATATGAAAAATGGTTTGTATTTTTTTATTTTAAAAATTAAATTAAATTGTGAACCAGTAAAAAATGTGTTTTTGAATGTTTTTTAAGAATAAAATTTAATTTAAACTTTTTTAAATAATAAAATAAACAGATTTTATAATTTATTTCAATATTTAATTGATTCTAAATGTAAATGTTAAAATTTTTAGTAATTTTTACATGTATATGCAAAATTTTAAGAAAATTAAAAACTTGACACTTTTGTGTTTAAAATAAAAACAATAATTAGAACTTTAAAAAATTAATTTTAATGTAAAAGGGTAATTTTTTTTTTCGATTTCATGCAAGCAGAGAAATGTATAAATTAATGCTTGCCATATGGATTTACTTGCCGAATTTAAAAAGAGAATTTTTTAAACGATAAAATAAACATATTTTATTATTTATTTTAATATTTAATTGATTCTAAATGTAAATTTTTTTGTTTACTCTGCCACATAAGTGTGGACAGGAAATTACACAACCTTTCCTGTTCAGGCGTGGATGTAATGTCGTAAGAGGGAATAACTCTTACGACGTGTGTGGGATTCGAATCAACACTACCTCGGTGTTTGCAGTGTATTTTATACGCTCTCATCCACTAGACCACCGAAGCCCCATATATGTAAATGTTAACATTTTTAGTAATTTTTATATGTAAATGTACAATTTTATATAAAAAATTTAAATTTTGACACTTTTGTGTTAAAAATGTAAAAACAATAATTAAAATTTTTTTTGAACGATCAAATAAACTTATGTTATAATTTATTTCAATATTTAGTTGATTCTAAATGTAAATGTTAAAATTTTATTTTTTGTAAAACCTTATTTTTTTTATTTATTTTTAATTATAAATTTTTGTCTATAAATTCTCTATATACACAAACTAATTTTACTTAAATGGCCGCAATCATTTTCTAATACTAAGGTATTTGTTACAGGTGCTGCCATAGTGCAATTTTCTAAAATAGTTATAAAAATTTTCTTTAAAATGATAATTCAAAAGAGTTTTACATGAAATTTATGAAAATTATTGTACTTAAAATTCTTCCAACTATAATTGGTTTTTAATTTTTTTTATATAACATTGATATTAAAGTTAAAAAAAAGGTACTGTTTGAGTAGCATTCAATAAATATATTTTATCATTTATTTCAATTTACAAATAAAAACAATAATTAAAACTTTTTCAAACGATAAAATAAACTTATTTTATAATTTATGTCAATATTTAATTGATTCTAAATGTAAATGTTAACATTTTTAGTAATTTTTATATGTGATTGTAAAATTTTATATAAAAAATTAATATGTTGTTACTTTTGTGTTACAATAACTAAAACTTTTTTAAACGATAAAATAAACATATTTTATTTTTCATTTCAATATTTAATTGATTCTTATAATTATAATTATTCTTTTTTTTGGTTTCCGAATTTTATGTATCTATACAATATATGCTATTGCTATACTTATAGTTTGAAATTTGAATATGAATAATATATAAATGTATTTATAGAGCTACTTAGTGTTCGGTATCTATAGCTATACGTATTTTTTATTTTATTTTTTTTTATGTTTCTATACAATATACGCTATTGCTATACAAGTAGTTTCATATGAATAGTATAGATATGTATTTATATGTATCTATCTAATGTTAAGTATTTATCTACATATTTTTTGTTTTGTTATGTTTCTATTTCCTGTTTTGTGTAAAGAATGAATGTGAATATAATATGTAAGCATTAGGTATATCATGTACATTGAAAATTGTATGAGGATTTTTGAGTTACAGACAAATTGTGCATGAAAATACTTTTTGTAAAAATAAAAGCTAAAAAATATGTGCATTGTATTTAAAACTTCGTAATTATTGAGGTATGTTTATAATACCATTGCGGTAAGTAATCTCTAATTGATCTAAATTTGAAAAACGACTTAGTTTCCTTCTCCATACATACATATATATAGATACGGAAGCCGTCATCGTTCATTACAAAAAAAAAAATATAAAAAATTGATAAAATTACTACAATTCTTTCCACTACTAAAATTTCCCAGTAAATATGCAGGATGACATAAATAGGGAACTTTTTTGGGGGACACTAAGGTGTTTTTTTCTTTTTCTTTATATTGATATGACGTTGAGATGGAACACTAAGATAATTTTTCAATAAAATCCTATGAAAAACAGCGAAACCTAGTTTTTCATAAAAAAACCTGCGTTCCTTCAATAAATTCCTAATAAAAACTTCGTTTTTCCCAAAAAAAAAACTGCGTTTTTTTATTACTATGTACATAGTACATCCATATAACCAAAGAAGATAAAATATAGATAAAATATAGATAAAATATAGATAAGATAAGATATTTTAAGGCAAATTGCTGTAGATAGAAGCTATTGTAGTGGATTTTGTCTATATTTTTATACGTATACGTTAAGTTTTTATCTGCATATTTTAATTTTGTTATGTTTCTTTTTTGTATTTTTCTGTTTTGTGTAAGTTTAGTTTTGTGTAAAGAATGAATGTGAATATAATATGTAAGTATTAGGTAAGTATGGCGGTCTGTTTTTTTGATAAGTTTAAATATACGTTTATCGGAAATTCTTATTTGAACACAACTTGCGATTAGCTTTTACCAATCCTAGTGGTACATTCTATATATTCTGAAAGTGATTACAAATAGTGGAAAAACATTTATTATTTCTTGAAATCAAACTCATTTAGAAACTAGAATAGTATATTTTAAAAAAAAAACAAAGTGGGGTGCCAATTATTTGTGTACGAAAAAGTGCCAAAGTACTTAAATCTGTTAAATTAGTGCTATAAAAGGACCAACTATAATCTCAAAAATTCAAACACATTTTAAAAATTAATAAAAAAAGTGTTTCAGTGCGCAATTTATTCTAAAAACCAACTAAAATATTCAAACTTTCTCAAAATACAAAGTGTGCTCAGATTATAAAGTGGGCTCAAAAGAATTGACTTCTCCTAGTCAAATAATTAAAGTGATCAAGTAGGTTTCCTATGTCATGGAGTAAATAAGATAAAGGGCGCTTTTTAGTCATTTTTATATAGGTGGCTCACACCTATCAATTATAAATTATATACAATTAAAAATAAATAATAATAAAAAACATAAATAATAATTAATTAAAAAAATAAACAACACAAATACAAACTTTTTCTTTCTTATATTATATACAAATAAATAAATTCTATTCTTTTCTGATTTAGCGATAAGTAAGAGCATTCCAATATCGGCTCAACTAGAATTTGCGGCAAGCCAGTGTGCGTCAGTACGGATAGTGGTGTCTCCCGCCGAGAGCGAAAAGAATGAGCACACCTTTTCCGCCGCTAGAGGAGAACCTCTAAGTGAAGAGAAGAAATTCTTGATCATAAAGCCTCAATCGCCAAACAAAGTAATTCGCGATTTTCATATATTTGTTGTTGGCAAACACCTAAAAAGTACCTGGGAGCACCTGCAGAAACAACCGCGACGTGAGTATAATCATGGAGGCACCCAACAAGGCCCAAACGTATTAGAATGAGTGTTCGTAATTATTCTAATAAAAATTCGTCGCTTCCATTGTATGTAATATAATATGAAAAATGGTTAGTATTTTTTTATTTTAAAAATTTAATTAAATTGTAAACCAGTAAAAAATGTATTTTTGAAATTTTTTTAAGAATAAAATTTAATTTAAACTTATTTAGATGATAACATAAACATATTTTATAATTTATGTCAATATTCAATTGATTCTAAATGTAAATATTAACATTTTTAGTAAACTTTATATGTGTATGCAAAATTTTAATTATATAAAAAATTAAAATTTTGCACTTTTGTGTTAAAAATAAAAACAATTATTAAAACTTTAAAAAATTAATTTAAATATAAAAGACTCATTTTTTTTTTGGATTTCATGCTAGCAAAGAAATGTATAAATTGATGCTTGCCGTATGGATTTACTTGCCGAATTTAAAAAGAGAATTTTTTAAATGATAAAATAAACATATTTTATTATTTATTTCATATTTGTTTATTATTGTTTATTAAATTTATTATTTATTTGTGTTGTATGTTTCTTTTTTTTTAGTAATATACGAATACTCATTCCAATAATAGCAAATTTTTATATATCTACAATGCACACATTGTTTAGCTTTTATTTTTACAAAATGTACTTTCATACACAATAAATAAACATATTTTATTATTTATATCATATTTGTTTATTATTGTTTATTATATTCGAATATAATATGTAAGTATTAGGTATATGATGTACATTGAAAATTGTATGAGGATTTTTGAGTTACAGACAAATTGTGCACGAAAGTACTTTTTGTAAAAATAAAAGCTAAAAAATATGTGCATTGTATATAAAAATTTGCTAACATTGGAATAAGTATTCGTAATTATTCTAATAAAAATTCACTTCCATTGGGGTATGTAATATATTATGAAATATGGTTTGTATTTTTATTTTATGAAAATGTGAAAGAAAAGCAATATGTTCAGTTTAATGTGTTCAGCTTAGTGTCTCTCCAAATAAAGTTTCTCGACAAAACGCCTTAGTATTCTCTTTAAAAACAAATATAATCTAAATTTGAAAAACCCCTTAGTGTCCTTCTCCATACATACATATATATAGATACGGATGCCGTCAATGTTTACAAAAAAAAAAATTGTAAAAATATTGATAAAACCACTACAATTCTTTCCACTACTACAATTTCCCAGTAAATATGCAGGATGACATAAAGGGGGAGCTTTTTTGGGGGACATTAAGGTGTTTTTTTGGGAGACACTAAGTTGTATTTTTCTTTTTTTTTGTTATATTGATATGACGTTGAGATGGAACACTAAGGTAATTTTTCATTAAAATCCTATGAAAAACAGCGAAACCTAGTTTTTCACAAAAAAAACCTGCGCTTCTTCAATAAATAACTAATAAAAACTTCGTTTTTCCCAAAAAAAAAACTACGTGTTTTTATTACTATGTACTACATACATAATAAATCCATGTAACCAAAGAAAAGTAAATATAGATAAAATATAGATAAGATATGATATTTAAAATTTTATATAAAAAATTAAAATTTTGATACTTTTGTGTTACAAATAAAAACAATAATAATACCTTTTTTAAACGATCAAATAAACATATTTTATTATTTATTTCTATATTTAATTGATTCTATCTTCTGATAGTTTCATTACTGCCAACATTTTTAGTAATTTTTTTAAAATGCAAAATGCAAAAAAAATCTTAAGATTGTCTCAACCTTACGAAAAGCTGATTTTAATTGTACAGCAATTTTAGCGAAACCTAGTTTTTCATAAAAAAACCTGCGTTTCTTGAATAAATTCCTACTGCGTTTTTTGATTACTATGTACTACATAGTACATACATGTAACCAAAGATATAGAAATATATCTTTACCAAAGATATATGTAAATATAGAAAAAATATAGATAAGATAAGATATTTAAAGGGAAATTGCGGTAGATAGAAGCTATTGTAATGGATTTTGTGTATTAAAAAAATTTTTTGACGAAATATAAGAGCCGTTGTTTTCCTCTTTTTTTCTTTTCTTGTTTCCGAATTTTATGTTCCTATACAACATATCCTATTGCTATACATATAGTTTGAAATTCGAATATGAATTATATACAAATGTATTTACAGAGCTACGTAGTATTCGGTATCTATAACTATACGTATTTTTTATTTTATTTTGTTTTTTATGTTTCTATACAATATACGCTATTGCTATACATGCTATACATGTATAGATATGAATAGTATAGATATGTATTTATATGTAGCTATCTAATGTTAAGTATTAATCTACATATTTTTTGTTTTGTTATGTTTCTTTTTTCTGTTTTGTGTAAAGAATGAATGTGAATATAATATGTAAGTATTAGGTATATGATGTACATTGAAAATTGTATGAGGATTTTTGAGTTACAGACAAATTGTGCATGAAAGTACTTTTTGTAAAAATAAATAATAAAAAAAAAAAAAAACAATGAACAATAAAAAATTTACGACCTTTCTATTTTTTAAATTTTAAATATTTCGGTTGATTTTACCAAAGGGTATGAAACATTAGTTAATCTAACTGCTAAATTACTTTTCTTTCAATGTAAATGAAAAAACCGCTAATTCTTTTAATAGATATGAAAAAGAAATTTTACACATAGAAAAATATTTAAATACTAGATAGAAATCTTAGATAGAAATTTACTAGAAATAGAAAATAAAAATTTACAAACCATTAGATTTACTAGATTTAGGTACGTTATCACACAATGTTTTTATTGACCCACGGTCAGAATAGCCCTTCATTTTTTAATGTAAACACAAATATTATAAACACAAACACAAATATTATTAATGCAAACACAAACATTTTAAAACTTACGTAAATGTTAACATTTTTAGTAAACTTTATATGTGTATACAAAATTTTAATTATATAAAAAATTAAAATTTTGCACTTTTGTGTTAAAAATAAAAACAATTATTAAAACTTTAAAAAATTAATTTTAGTATAAAAGAATAATTTTTTTTTGGGATTTCATGCAAGCAAAGAAATATATAAATTGATGTTTGCCGTATGGATTTACTTGCCGAATTTAAAAAGAGAATTTTTTAAACGATAAAATGAACATATTTTATTATTTATTTCATATTTGTTTATTATTGTTTATTCAATTTATTATTTATTTGTTTTGTATGTTTCATTTTTTTTTAGTAATATACGAATACTCATTCCAATAATAGCAAATTTTTATGTATCAACAATGCACACATTGTTTAGCTTTTATTTTTACAAAATGTACTTTCATACACAATAAATAAACATATTCTACTATTTATTTCATATTTGATTATTATTGTTTATTATATTTATTATTTATTTGTTTTGTTATGTTACTTTTTTTTTCCTGTTTTGTGTAAAGAATGAATGTGAATATTAGGTATATATGTAAGTATTAGGTATATGATGTACATTGAAAATTGTATGAGGATTTTTGAGTTACAGACAAATTGTGCATGAAAGTACTTTTTGTAAAAATAAAAGCTAAGAAATATGTGCATAAAAAATATGTGCAAATATGTATATAAAAATTTGCTAATATTGGAATAAGTATTCGTAATTATTCTAATAAAAATTCGTCGCTTCCATTGGGGTATGTAATATGAAAAATGGTTTGTATTTTTATTTTATGGAAATGCGAAAGAAAAGCAATATGTTCAGTTTAATGTGTTCAGCTTAGTGTCTCTCCAAATAAAGTTTCTCGACAAAACGCCTTAGTGTTCTCTTTAAAAACAAATATAATCTAATTTGAAAAACTTCTTAGTGTACATACATATATATAGATAGGGATGCCGTCAATGTTCATTACAAAAAAAAAGTATAAAAATTGTATGTATTTTTATTTTATGGAAATGTGAAAGAAAAGCAATATGTTCAGTTTAATGTGTTCAGCTTAGTGTCTCTCCAAATAAAGTTTCTCGACAAAACGCCTTAGTGTTCTCTTTAAAAACAAATATAATCTAAATTTGCAAAACCCCTTAGTGTACATACATATATATAGATAGGGATGCCGTCAATGTTCATTACAAAAAAAAAAGTATAAAAATATTGATAAAACCACTACAATTCTTTCCGCTACTACAATTTCCAAATAAATATGCAGGATGACATAAAGGAGGAGCTTTTTTGGGGGACACTAAGGTTTTTTTTTGGAAGACACTAAGTTATTTTTTTCTTTTTTTTTGTTATATTGATATGGCGTTGAGATGGAACACTAAGGTAATTTTTCATTAAAATCCTATGAAAAACAGCGAAACCTAGTTTTTCACAAAAAAACCTGCGTTTTTTCAATATATTCCTAATAAAAACTTCGTTTTTTCCAAAAAAAAAACTGCATTTTTTTAAAATGCAAAATGCAAAAAAAATCTTAAGATTGTCTCAATGTTACGAAAAGCTGATTTTAATTGTACAGCAATTTTAGCGAAACCTAGTTTTTCACAAAAAAACCTGCGTTTCTTGAATAAATTCTTACTGCGTTTTTTGATTACTATGTACTACATAGTACATACATCTAACCAAAGAAAAGTAAATATAGAAAAAATATAGATAAGATAAGATATTTAAAGAGAAATTGTGGTAGATAGAAGCTATTGTAATGGATTTTGTCAATATTTTTATACTTTTTTTTTTTAAATGACGGCATCCGTATCTATGTGTGTGTGTGTGAGAGACACTAAGCTGAGCACATTAAATTGAATATATTGCTTTTCTTTCACATTTCCATAAAATAAAAATACAAACCATTTTTCATATTGTATTGTACATACCTCAATGGAAGCGACGAATTTTTATTAGAATAATTACGAATACTTATTCCAATATTAGCAAATTTTTATACACAATGCATATAGTTTTGAGCTTTGATTTTTACAAAAAGTACTTTCATGCACAATTTGTCTGTAACTCAAAAATCCTCATACAATTTTCAATGTACATCATATACCTAATACTTACATATATATTTAATGTTCACATTCATTCTTTACACAAAACAGGGAAAAAAAAGAAACATAACAAAACAAATAAATAATAAATATAATAAACAATAATAAACAAATATGAAATAAATAATAGAATATGTTTATTTATTGTGTATGAAAGTACATTTTGTAAAAATAAAAGCTAAATCGTTCATTACAAAAAACAAAAAGTATGAAAATATTGTTAAAACCACTACAATTCTTTCCACTAGTACAATTTCTCAGTAAATATGCAGGATGACATGAAGGGGGAGCTTTTTTGGGTGACACTAAGGTGTTTTTTTGGGAGACACTAAGGGGTTTTTTCCTTTTTTTGTTTATATTCATATGACGTTGAGATGGAACACTAAGGTAATTTTTCATTAAAATACTATGAAAAACAGCGAAACCTAGTTTTTCACAAAAAAACCTGCGTTTCTTCAATAAATTCCTAATAAAAACTTCGTTTTTCCCAAAAAAAAAAATTCGTTTTTTTATTACTATGTAGTACATACATAGTACATACATGTAACCAAAGAAAAGTAAATATAGATAAAATATAGATAAGATAAGATATTTAAAATTTTATATAAAAAATTAAAATTTTGATACTTTTGTGTTACAAATAAAAACAATAATTATACCTTTTTTAAACGATCAAATAAACATATTTTATTATTTATTTCAATATTTAATTGATTCTATCTTCTGATCGTTTCATTACTGCCAACATTTTTAGTAATTTTTTTAAAATGCAAAATGCAAAAAAAATCTTAAGATTGTCTCAACCTTACGAAAAGCTTAATTCTTTTAATAGATATGAAAAAGAAATTTTACACATAGAAAAATATTTAAATACTAGATAGAAATCTTAGATAGAAATTTACTAGAATTAGAAAATAGAAATTTACAAACCATTAGATTTACTAGATTTAGGTACGTTATCACACAATGTTTTTATTGACCCACGGTCAGAATAGCCCTTCATTTTTTAATGTAAACACAAATATTATAAACACAAACACAAATATTATTAATGCAAACACAAACATTTTAAAACTTACAATTGAATAACTTAACATTTAGCATTTACAATTACTCTATGAAAGAGAAAATAACGTACGAAAGAAATATTTTTTTTTGTTTTTTTCTGCATCTAAATTGATTGATTGATTCTAAAATAATTGTTGTAAAACTATATAGTTGTATATATATATATAAATGTTTTATGTATAAAAGATATTACTTATATGTATTGAACTTAGATATTATGTATGTATATTATATTTGTCATTTATAGCTTATAAAATATATTTATATTATATGTCTACTTATTTTTTTTATTTGTTAATTCGTCCAAATCTAATAATAAATATATCCATTTTTTATAATAAATCTAATTTTTATTATATAAATTCATTATAAGTAAATATAATAAAAATATATAAAAGTAAATATAGATAAAGTATATAAGATAAGATATTTAAAGGAAAATTGCGGTGAATAGAAGCTGATGTAGTGGATTTTGTCAATATTTGTATACATTTACAATAATTACAATAATTTTTCTATACAATATACGCTATTGCTATACACGTAGTTTCATATGAATCGTAAAGATATGTATTTATATGTAGTTAGCTAATGTTAAGTATTTATCTACATATTTTTTGTTTTGTTATGTTTCTTTTTTCTGTTTTGTGTAAAGAATGAATGTGAATATAATAAGTATTAGGTATATGATGTACATTGAAAATTGAATGAGGATTTTTGAGTTACATACACATTGTGCAGAAAGTACTTTTTGTAAAAATAACAGCTAAAGAATATGTGCATTGTATATAAAAATTTGCTAATATTGGAATAAGTATTTGTAATTATTCTAATAAAAATTCGTCGTTTCCATTGAGGTATGTAATATAATATGAAATTTGGTTTGTATTTTTTTTTTAAAAAATTAAATTAAATTGTAAACCAGTAAAAAATTTATTTTTGAAATTTTTTTAAGAATAAAATTTAATTTAAACTTATTTAGATGATAAAATAAACATATTTTATAATTTATGTCAATATTTAATTGATTCTAAATGTTAATGTTAACATTTTTAGTAATTTTTAGATGTATATATTACAATATATATGTATGTATTAAAATTTTGACACTTTTGTGTTACAAATATAAACAATAATTAAAACTTTTTCAAACGATAAAATAAACATATTTTATTATTTATTTCAATATTGATTCTAAATGTAAATGTTAACATTTTTAGTAATTTTTATATGTAAATGTAAAATAGTATATAAAAAAATAAAATTTTGGCACTTTTGTTTTGTGTAATAAAAACAATAATTAAAACTTTAAAAAAATAATTTTAATATAAAAGAGTAATTTTTTTTTTTATTTCATGCAAGCAACAAAATGTATAAATTGATGCTTAACGTATGGATTTACTTGCCGAATTTAAAAAAAGAATTTTTTTAAACGATAAAATAAACATATTTTATTATTTATTTTAATATTTAATTGATTTTAAATGTAAATTTTTTTTCTTTTACTCTGCCACATAAGTGTGGAAAGGAAATTACACAACCTTTCCTGTTCAGGCGTGGCTGTAATGTCGTAAGGGGGAATAACTCTTACGACGTGTGTGGAATTCGAACCCACACTACCTCGGTGTTTGCAGTGTATTTTATACGCTCTTACCCACTAGACCACCGAAGTCCCATATATGTAAATGTTAACATTTTTAGTAATTTTTATATGTAAATGTACAATTTTATATAAAAAATTTTAATTTTGACACTTTTGTGTTAAAAATGTAAAAACAATAATTAAAATTTTTTTGAACGGTCAAATAAACATATGTTATAATTTATTTCAATATTTAGTTGATTCTAAATGTAAATGTTAAAATTTTTTTTTTTGTAAAACCTTATTTTTTTATTTATTTTTAATTATAAATTTTTGTAATTCTCCATATAAACAAAATAATTTTACTTAAATGGCCGCAATCATTTTCTAATACTAAGGTATTTTTTACAGGTGCTGCCATAGTGCAATTTTCTAAAATAGTTATAAAAATTTTCTTTAAAATGATAATTCAAAAGAGTTGTACATGAAATTTATGAAAATTATTGTAAAGGGTGTTCAAAATTGAGGTATCATTTTAATTTTAATAAAAAAAGACTTTTTTTTTGAAATATTAAATATATTTTTATTTTAATTTATTACAAATAGGTTCCAGTTAATAATGAAAAATTATGTCGGCCAAGTGGCCCCCTCTACTGCTTCGGCAGGCTTCCAATTTAACCAAAATTCTGAATCACGTTGTTCAATAAACTGTTCTCAATGGTTAAAAACTGCTCGATAATGTTGTTTTTAAGCTCTTGAATTGTTGTGGGATTATTGCTGTACACTTTCGATTTCATAAAACCCCACAAAAAAAAATACAACGGTGTCAAATCGCCCGATCTTGGTGGCCACATCACTCCTCCTCTACGAGAAATAATGCGATCTTAGAACTTTTCCTTCAAAAGATTCACTGTTTCTCTTGCTGTGTGGCAAGTGGCACCGTTCTGTTGAAACCACATATTCTCTACGTCCAAATCATCAATTTCCTGCCACAAAAACCTTCGGATCATCTCCCTGTAGCGATATCCATTGACCGTAATCGCATTTCCTTTTTTTTTGTCAAAAAAATATGGTCCGATGATTCCTCCTGACCACAAACCACACCAAACCGTAACTTTTTGTGGATATACTGGTTGCTCTAAGATAACCCTTGGATTCTCTTGACCCCAAATGCGGCAATTCTGTTTATTGACGTAGCGATTGAGCTGAAAATGAGCTTCGTCGGTGAAGATTATTTTGTTAAAAAAATTCTCATTTTCTTCTTGTTTTTCGATTGCCCAAGAAACGAGTTGCCGACGTAATGCATGGTCAGTTGGTTTTAATTCTTGCGTCAGCTGGATCTTATAAGCCTTTAAATGGAGATCACGATGCAAAATGTTAAATAATGTGGATGGTTTGATGTTTAATTGCTGCGAACGATGACGAATGGAAGTTTTTGAATCTTCTTCAACACTTCTGCTCACAGCTGCTACACTCTCGGTTGAACGGCCACTACGTTGATAAATGTTGCCTCTGTTATCAAGAACAGATCCAGTTTCTAGAAATTTATCAACCATCAGCTTGATGGCACGATTTGTTGGAGCATTTTCTCTACCAAATATTGTTCGAAATTTCCTAATTACATCTTGAAAACTTTTACCATTTTCAAAAAATGTTGTAATAACAAAAACATGTTGTTCCTTCGTGTAACGTTCCATATTAACTAACCGGAATGTATTTAGAATATACCTAAAGAAACCTCGTTAAAATTCTTCGTACTATAATTGTAATATTTAATAGAGAGTATGTAATATTTGTAATTTATAAAAGAAGTACTTACAGTTTTTTAGCAAACTATAGAATATATGTTTACATTTTTCTTCATAAATAACCCCATTTTGGACTTAGGTTCTTTTTGCAGTATACCGACGATATGAAGATAATATTAGAAATAGGTAAAAACTACTTGCAAGATTTGCTAGTTTGTATTTTTATGTGAAACTAATGTATTTATAGTTTGTATGGATTTGTATTTAGTATAATTAATATTAATTCATATATTGATAATATATATAAAAAAAAAATATTCTTAATATTAATCTTTATTACTTCTATTATTATATTATTTCTTTATTATTTATTATTTTCTATTATAAAGTATAATTATTTCTAATAATTACTACGGAGTTGATTTATTTTGTTCCTCACGTGGAACACCTCTATTCCAAAAAATGTCCATCTCCTCATAGTTCTTCGACTTCAAAATAATGTTCGAAAAATTTCCTCATTTTGTACTCCTGTATAAAACGAAGGAGTTTCGTGCCCCTAATTTTTTTGGTTTTTTTCTGCATCTAAATTGATTGATTGATCCTAAAAAATGTATATAGAAAACTATATATGTATATATATTTATATATATATGTGTATATATATATGTATATTAAAAGTATTACTTATATGTATTGCAACTAGATATTACTTATGTATATTATATGTATCATTTATATATCTTAACAAAATATATTTATATTATATGTCTACTTAATTGTTTTTGTTAAATCTATAAAAATTAACAAAATAGTTATCAAAATTTTCTTTAAAATGATAATTCAAAGGGGTTGTACATGAAATTTATGAAAATTATTATTAAATTCTTCCTACTATAATTGGTTTTTAATTTTTTTTATATAACATAGGTATTATAGTTAAAAAAAAGTTAATCTTTGAGTAGCATTCAATAAACATATTTTATCATTATACCCGTACGATAGGATCGGGTATAATAAAATTACTCCTCCGTTTGTAACACCTCGAAATAAGCGAGCTAGATATACCTTCAAAGGTATGGATCGGATCAGAAAAAAATTCTAAGACTTTTGAGCCATGTCCGTCCGTCCGTCAGCACGCTAACTCAAAAACTAAGAAAGCTAGAATCTTGAAATTTACACAAAATATTCTGGGAGTAATTTGTAGGTTCCCTATTTTTGTTGGTTGAGTTTGGACCAAGCCTTAGGGTAGCTCTCGAACACCTAACTTTTAGATCCCGACATTTTTTTTGAAATAGAGCTATGAAATTTTAACTACTGATAGATCTCACAAAAATATTAATTTTATTTTTAATAACTTTTTTTTGTACCCCCACCCGTTACGGAGCTACAGCTCTCCAAAGGTTCAAAAAAGCTCTATATTTAAATTGTTATAGCACAAGTTGTATAAGGTATATCTTCATTTTGAAAACGCCAAACGATTACTACTTTTATTAGCTTTAAAAGTATATATACAATAAATATATTTTTGTGGCATACGGTGTCTTAATTTACCGTTATGCGAAACTAAAATTTTGCAAAATCCTTTAGCCCTTCTATCTTCTAAACGGTTTAATTTGACAGAAGTTAGATCTTTGAAAATAAGTATGAGTCATTTCAGAAATTTTTTTTGTATCACTCCCCGTTTAGGAGCTGTAAGGGATCAAAAACTGAAAATTTCCAATTTTTAAACACCTGTAACTTGAACACCTGTTAAAATTTTTTTGAAGTAATACACAAAAATTAAAGCTTCAATATTATACTCTTATTTCTGTTAACAACTTTTTTTAATAATATAGGGTTACTTTATAATTGACGAAAAAGTTACTCGATTTTTGAAATTTTCTAACAAATTTCTTTAACTAATTTTTTGCATATTGTTTTACTCGATAATTCGAAATTGTTGAGGATATAATGCGTAGTACAAAAAAATGTAAATAAATAAACAACATAACGGTTGCTTTTTGAATTTTTATTTATATGATATTGATATATATACATACTTATATAATATCATGTTTATTTACAATATATCGTATATGTCACTAGTGAATGAATGATAAGAGTATATATGTATATTATATAGCGCCGTATTTACATACATATATGTATTTTATTGTACTTATAAGAAATTATTCTGTCAATGGAATATTTAAATATAATATAATATAATATTTAAAATTATATTTACTGTTTTGTACTTAGTAAATTTAATATACATTTACCGCTTAGTATTAAATGGTACTATAGAATATTTGAAAAAGTTTTGGATTGATAATCGTTATGTGGAAGGTTAGAATTTGTTTTTGAAGAATGTATAAACATATAGTTTGAATATATCTACAACCCATAGTTCTAGAAATTATAAAATTCACCCAAATTATTTTAAAATACTAAAATATTAAAAAAATAATATTGTAAGCAGAGTGATAGGCTGTGAACATACTAACGGTTCGTACGGGTATCTAAGAGTTGACAAAGTCAACTGTATTCTTCCTCGTTTATTTCAATATTTAATTGATTCTAAATGTAAATGTTAAGATTTTTAGTAATTTTATATGTAAATATAAAATTTTATATAAAAAATTAAAATTTTGACACTTTTGTGAATCAATTTAGAATAAATTAAATATTGAAATAAATAATAAAATATGTTTATTTTGTTGTTTAAAAAGTCAAATAAAAACAATAATTAAAACTTTTTCAAACGATAAAATAAACATATTTTATTATTTATTTCAATAGTGATTCTAAATGTAAATGTTAACATTTTTAGTAATTTTTATGTGTAAATGTAAAATTTTATATAAAAAATTTAAATTTTGATACTTTTGTGTTACAAATAAAAACAATAATTAAAACTTTTTTAAACGATAAAATAAACATATTTTGTAATTTATTTCAATATTTAATTGATTCTATCTTCTGATCGTTTCATTACTGCAAACATTTTTAGTAATTTCTATAAAATGCAAAAAAAATCTTAAGATTGTCTCAACATTACGAAAAGCTGATTTTAATTGTACAGCAATTTAGCGAAACCTGTTTTTTCACAAATAACCTGCGTTTCTTGAATAAATTCCTACTGCGTTTTTTAATTACTATATACTACCTACATAGTACATACATGTAACCAAAGAAAAGTAAATATAGATAAAATATATAAGATAAGATATTTAAAGGGAAATTACAGTAGATAGAAGTTTTTGTAGTGGATTTTGTCAATATATTTATACATTTTTTTTTTTTTAAATGACGGCATCCGTATCTATCTGTGGATGTGTGTATTAAAAGAATTTTTTGGCGAAATATAAGAGCCGTTGTTTTCCTCCTTTCTTCTTTTCTTGTTTCTGAATTTTATGTTCCTATACATATATGCTATTGCTATACATATAGTTTGAAATTTGAATATGAATGATATAGAAATGTATTTATAGAGCTACGTAGTGTTCAATATCTATAGCTGTACGTATTTTTTATACAATAATTTTTCTATACAATAAACGTTATTGCTATACATGTAGTTTCATATGAATAGTATAGATATGTATTTATACGTAGCTATCTAATGTTAAGTATTTATCTACATATTTTTTGCTTTGTTATGTTTCTTTTTTCTGTTTTGTGTAAAGAATGAATGTGAATATAATATGTAAGTATTAGGTATATGATGTACATTGAAAATTGTATGAGGATTTTTGAGTTACATACACATTGTGCAGAAAGTACTTTTTGTAAAAATAACAGCTAAAAACTATGAGCATTGTATATAAAAATTTGATAATATTGGAATAAGTATTTGTAATTATTCTAATAAAAATTCGTCGCTTCCATTGAGGTATGTAATATAATATGAAATTTTGTTTGTATTTTTTATTTTAAAAATTGAATTAAATTTTAATCCAGTAAAAAATTTATTTTTGAAATTTTTTTAAGAATAAAATTTAATTTAAACTTTTTTAGATGATAAAATAAACATATTTTATAATTTATGTCAATATTTAATTGATTCTAAATGTAAATGTTAACATTTTTAGTAATTTTTATATGTATATGCAAAATTTTAATTTTATATAAAAAATTAAAATTTTGACACTTTTGTTTTGTGTAATAAAAACAATAATTAAAACTTTAAAAAAATAATATTAATATAAAAGAGCAATTTTTTTTTTGATTTCATGCAAGCAAAAAAATGTATAAATTGATGCTTGCCGTATGGATTTACTTGCCGAATTTAAAAAGAGAATTTTTTTAAACGATAAAATAAACATATTTTATTATTTGTTTCATATTGGTTTTTTATTGTTTATTATATTTATTATTTATTTGTTTTGTAAGTTTCTTTTTTTTTTAGAATAATTACGAATACTCATTCCAATAATAGCAAATTTTTATATATCTACAATGCACACAGTTTTTAGCTTTTATTTTTACAAAATGTACTTTCATACACAATAAATAAACATATTCTACTATTTATTTCATATTTGATTATTATTGTTTATTATATTTATTATTTATTTGTTTTGTTATGTTTCTTTTTTTTCCCTGTTTTGTGTAAAGAATGAATGTGAATATAATATGTAAGTATTATGTATATGATGGACATTGAAAATTGTATGAGGATTTTTGAGTTACAGACAAATTGTGCATGAAAGTACTTTTTGTAAAAATAAAAGCTAAAAAATAATGTGCATTGTATATAAAAATTTGCTAATATTGGAATAAGTATTCGTAGTTAATCTAATAAAAATTCGTCGCTTCCATTGAGGTATGTAATATAATATGAAAAATGGTTTGTATTTTTATTTTATGGAAATGTGAAAGAAAAGCAATATATTCAATTTAATGTGTTCAGCTTAGTGTCTCTCCAAATAAAGTTTCTCGACAAAACGCCTTAGTGTTCTCTTTAAAAAAAAATATAATCTAAATTTGAAAAACTCCTTAGTATCCTTCTCCATACATACATAATAGGTCTGTCTGCGTATTCAAAAACTTTACAAAAAATGTAAAACTTTATAAATTTGTAGCCCGGAAACTGTCTGTGTACTGAGAGTGACTATTTCTCTGACTAAATTTTTGATCACGTGACACACTTCCCCTATAAAATTTTTATAAAGTTTTAGCCAGGAAAATTTTATCGAGCAAAAACTTTATAAATTTTATAAAGTTTTTAAATGTCAAAAAAATGTACTTTAACAGAGTGAGTTTCATTCTTAAGCTGAGTGAAGTTTATGCGTTTTCGTTTATAACACGTATTTATTACAAACAAATAATGGAGTCTTAAAAAAAATGTAATATTTGTATGTAAGTATGTAGTTGTAATATTTGAGTTAAGAAACAAAACGCACTTTAGATGTTTAATGTTGTTATAAATAAATTTCACATTCAGTTCAATTGTCGTATTGAGTGGTTGCTTTTTGAAAAATTTAAATTTTTTGTGGTGATAAAATTCAGAGGTTTAAAATTAAAATAATAAAGAAAAATGGATGCTGATCAAAGTAAAATTACTGTTGAATGTTCACCGACGACATTCAGCAGAATCACAAATGGTAAGTAATACATTTTAGCATGTAGTAGAAAATATATTTTTTTCCTGTGGATATAACTTTTAAAGCATATAATTTGCAGATGCAGAATATAGAGAACAGTTGCATAACCAACTTGGATTAGCTCAAAATTTAATACCTGAGCTTCATGATGAAAGTGGTGAGTTAATAAAGATTATAAATAGTAAGTATATTTTTAAATATCTTTACATTGTAGTGGTTGATCTAAACCCAGTTGTGGAGGAAATAGTCGATATGCTAACCGAAATGCAAGATAGCAGGCAACGCTTTTTGAATTTCCTTGAAAAAAAATAGGAAAAGAGGGATAAACTACGAGAAGCAAGAGAAAAGCAGCGTGCAGAAAAAGAAAAAAAACGAGAACAATCAGAAAATGGGACTTCTCCGAGAATTAATAAGAAAAAATAAATAACAAAAATTTCAAAAATATAAATTTGTAAAAAAAATTTTAATAAAAAGTTAAATATAATAGAAATACAAAAACTTTTAATTTAATTCACTACAAAGTCTATCTCTGATTTCTTTTCCAGTTTCTTCTAGAAGTTTCTTCTTTTGTACCTCGCTTTGCGGTAAAGGCTGCGTTTCTTCAAAATTAAAATAATTTTTATCTGTTAAATTGTGTAATATGCAGCAGGCAACTATAAAATCGCAAAGTTTAGGAATGCCTCTTAGTTTGCAATAATACAATTGCCTGAATCGTTGCTTCAATATGCCAAATGTGTGCTCAATAATTACTCGACATGTGCTTAATTTTTTATTGTACTTTTTTGAGCTGTGCTTAAGTGGCCATTATCTTTATAAGGTGTCATTAAATATTCTGAGCAGGGATACGCTGAATCACCCAATAAATAATAATTTAAGAAGCCAAAATTGGAATAATCCCAGCTAGCGAAATCCCTAGGAGACCTAGAGCCCGTATCTGGTTGCCCAGGATGGAGATAAGCGGGGAAAAGCTCCTCGAGTGTCTCCGCATGCATAACCCGACGGTTCCAATGGGGAACTGGTCGGTGATAACGAAGGAGAAATCGTCAGATGAACTGCAGAAAAACAGTATATCGTTTCTCCTTCTTATCAGTGAGGAAAGTCTGGGTCCTCTGGAGAAGATTGGGAACAAACTGAGGTTTGGTATAAGGCATACCAAACTAAAAATATTCAAGCCAGGGAGTCCAGACATAGACGACCTGGACGAAGCAAGCGGGCTGCTGGGAGACTTGGCAATAGACAAGGAGTCCACAGCAGCTCGTTGTGAGGTAAGCGATGCGGGTGGTGCAGATTAACCTAAGGCACTCGAAGTGCGCCTTGGATAATCTGCTAGTTCTCCTAGGTGAGGAGGACTTAGATATAGCCCTCATACAAGAGCCATGGGTTAACGCCTCTAAGATTAGAGGGTTAAGCACCTGTAACTATAATCTATTCTACAAGAATGTAGATTTAGAAATAGGTAAGCCAAGAACTTGTATTCTAGTTAAAAAACATATAAGTGCACATCTCTGTTCTAATTTTAGTTACGAAGATTTGACAGTTGTCAAACTGGAGATGAGGAACAATGTGAGCGTGTATATAAGTTCCGTGTATATGTCGCATGACGAACTTGCTCCACCGCCCCGGTTCCAGCAGTTGGTAGTTGCCACAGGTGCCAAATTGATCGCAGGCTGTGATGCTAATGCTCGGCACACCCTATGGGGTAGCTCAGAAACGAATGAACGACGAGGTGAGTCATTATTTGATTTTATTTTAAATAGCAATCTAAATATATGCCACAGTACTAAATATATGGGCAGTAACCCCACTTTCATATTTCCAAGCTCGGATAGTTTTCCAGGCTGGGCAGATGTGTTAGATATTACATGCATTAGTAATGACGAAACCCTAAATATAGAGAAATGGAGAGTATATGAGAAAAGGTCCTTTTCGGACCACAATTGGGTTCTCTTCAATATCAATATTAAGCCTGAAAATCCCAAGCCCTACAAAAACCCCAGGGCTACCGACTGGAGGAAATTCAGAAAAGTAGCCAGAAAAAAACTTTTAGTAATAGCTAACTCAGATATTGCAACTGAAAACGAGTTAGAAAAGAGAACTGACATGTTTACAAGGGCCATGGAGGTCTCATTCAAAGTGGCATGTCCTATCAAGCGTAGTAAAAAGACATACCCGATCTGGTGGAATGATAACTTAAGTAACCTAAGAAAGGAGACTAGAGACGCCTACAATATCTGCTACAGGCAGAATAAATGGCAACTCTATAAGGACCAACTTAGGGAATATAAGAGAGCAATCCGACTGGCTAAAACACAATCATGGAGGGATTATTGTGAATCAATTGAAAGTACTAGAGACTCAGCCAGACTTAGCAGAGTTTTATCTAGAGAACACTCCAATCCTTCCTTTCTGAGAACTGCGGAAGGGAATTGGACTGATTCAGCCGCTGAAACCCTAGATCTTTTAGTGTCTACCCATTTTCCAGGGTGCATTGAGGATGCTCATGTGATTAACCAAGCGGTTGACACTAGAGTCCGAAGTGGCCCTGACGAATGGGTTAACTCAGTTATAACGGAGGAAAAGGTTGCCTGGGCAATTGATAACTTTGCCCCATACAAAGCCGCAGGATTAGACGGTATTTTTCCTAAAATGCTGCAAGAAATGAAGGGACTTGTAGTTCCATTAATTACTAAGCTGTTCAGAAGCAGCCTCACTTTTGGTCATATTCCCCTGCAATGGAGGCGGGTGAATGTGATCTTTATACCAAAAGCTGGTAAAAGCGGGCACGAAACCGCTAAAGATTTTAGACCGATCAGTCTATCATCCTTTTTATTGAAAACTCTCGAAGGAACACTCGAGTTAGAGCTTAGAAGAGCACTAGAGAGTACTCCGCTATGTAAGTACTAACATGCCTGTTGTAAGGGCAAGTCAACAGAGACTGCACTGAGTGAACTAGTACGGACGTGGAGCAATCGCTTCAGTATAAGGAATATACATTAGCTACCTTTCTAGACATAGAAGGAGCCTTCAATAATGGACATGTAGCGGCCATACAGAGTTCACTGGAAGAACTAGGGGCAGAAACTGTCCTTAGTCAGTGGATTGTTAATATGTTGCAATCAAGAGAGATCCAATCGGAACTTGGTAACCATAAAATTACTAGAAGAGTAAGCAGAGGCACACCCAAGGCCTGGGCCAAGGGGTGCTATCACCACTACTGTGGCTTCTAGTGATGAATGGAATACTGAAAGAACTTCAAGATGAGGGAATCAAAGCCATTGCATACGCAGATGATCTAGCAGTATTAGTGTCTGGAAAGTTTCTTGACATAATTAGTGTAATTATGGAAAGAGCTTTAAGAAGGGTTAGTAGATGGGCCAATTTATGTGACCTATGCGTCAATCCGAACAAAACCGATCTAATGCTATTCACAAACAGAACAAAGATACCGGAATTCACTAAGCCTAGACTGGATGGTGTATATATGAATTTAGCCCCCAGTGTCAAATACCTAGGAGTGGTACTTGATACGAAACTGAAGTGTAGACTTAATAGTGAGGAAAAAGCCAAAAAGGCCTGTGTAGCCCTGTATTCTTGTAGGAAAATGTTAGGTAAGAAATGGGGATTAAAGCCAAGAATGGCTTTATGGATGTACACAGCTATAGTACTGGTCTGGTGGCCAGCGCTGGAGAAGGAGCATATCCGAACCAAACTTGGTAAGGTACGGAGAGGTGCATGTATAAGCATTACGGGCGCGTTGAGATCGACACCAACGATTTTTATATTAGGGGTTTCATTACCCCTTAATTAAGTAGACGAAAAACAAATATTTTTAATTTATGAATTAATGAAATAAAATCAGATATAGACAAACAAATTTAGTTAGCTATTAATTTTAATAAACATGAAAAATTTCAATTTTATTAATCAATAAAATTATTTTACAAGATTTCGATTAATGAAGATTATTTTTAAGAAACTACGTAATTTGGGTATAAATATGAAGTTATTCATAACAATTTTGTATGTTTTAAAACGGAAATATTAATATGAAAACAAACATATTAAACAAACATTATAAAAAATAGTACCTTAAAATATATTTTAGATGTAGGTTTTCGAAAAATTTTAAACCCGATTGCTTAACATCGACGGTCGTCAAACCTTCCTCTTATAAAAAGATATGTACAATTATTTATAATCAAATTCAATAATAAATAAATTGGTATTCAGTAAAACAAGGTTACGTCAATTGCATTTAAGCATGCATTTATTTATACTTAGGTAGCTCAAAGTCCAGAATTCACATCACAGTGTGTCAAAGCGAACAGACGTGTTTTTTTTTAAAGCGGAACAAATATTCTATATTATTTATATATTAGCTATTTATTTTTTTTGTTTGTTAAAATAAAAATTATAAAAATAAACATACATATATACATTAGTTTGTATTATTTCAAATCATAAGCAAATTATAAAGAAAAAAAAAAAATTTTTATATAAAAAATGGTTAATAATTGTTCTACATGCAAAAAAGCTTTATCAATTAAATCGAAGGCGCTCAAATGCAAAATTTGCAATAAGAATTTTCATACTAAATGTGCCGCCGTAACTGATGCAACGTATTATTTGGTGAAATCTGGAAGCGTTAATTGGAAATGCTCTAGTTGCCCTCCACAGTTAAATGAATCGATAGCAGTGCTCAGTGTCGATGAAAATTGTATAATGGAATCTGAAGAAGATGATACAAAAAATGAAAACGTTATAGAAGCATTAGCATCCTTTGATTTAAGTAATTGCTCTATGGATAAAATGGCACTGTATCTGAAAACATTAGGATCAGTTGTAATGGAGATCCATAAGTCACAGAATTATTTTAGTTCACAAATGGACGATGTTATAAAACAAAGCAGAATTATTTATAAAGAGAATCAAAATATGAAAAAAAAAATTGAATTAGCTGAAAAAAATACAGAAAACTTGGAAAGCAATGTTAATCATTTGGAATTCCTACTTGATGAAGTATCACAACAAAAGCATTGTAATAATATTGTATTAGCTGGGTTACCATCTAAAATTGAAGATTCCACAAATGTAGTAATTCAAATCGCGGAAAAAATCGAGGCAAATATTACAACTGCTGATATAAAAAGTATTATACCACTACAACAACAATTGAACAATCAAAGCGCATCAAAACCTTTATATGTAGTAGAGCTTAATTCAGTTTTTACTAAAAAAGAGCAAAAAAAAAAAATTTGAAAAAACTTATTTACCACCGAATTAAATTTAATCAAGCAAACTAATAATCATGAAATATTTTTTCGCCATCAGTTGTCGCCATTGCAAGCTAAACTGTACAAAGAAGCTAAAACAATTAAAACCATCCAAAATATAGAATTTCTATCGGTCAATGACGGAAGAATATTTCTACGCCAAAACAAGGATTCCAAGGTATACAGAGTCACAAATTTCAATGATATTAATTTTATCAAAAAAATTTTTAATATCTCTAATTGATTTAATGAAAGCACTTTTATTTTATGTTTATTTTCATCATTATATTTTTCTTTATTTCTCATTCACAAACACATTTACAATATTTCTAATTTTTGGGCTTTTCAGTATACAATTTTTTCGGTACATTTTGAACAATTATTTGATGCAATTGCTTATTTATATTAAATTTAATTTTCTAAAAACTTTTACTATCTATCTACGAGTAAATTAAAAAACTATTATTATTAACTTTTCACATTTTGGTATTATTGTAATTTTCAATAACTATTTACATTTACATTTTTACAGTATTTTAGTACCACGTTTATCTATCGGCGCCATAACTAAAATTAATTTATTTCTTGCAAATTCAAAATTTACTCTTATTAAAATATTTTCTAAACAATTGTTTATTTTTATTAAATTTTGCTTTTTTAAGACTTTTTTAAAATTACAAAAAATTATTCTTAATTTAAATCTACAAATGAATTTAAAAATTTTAAAAATTATAATTAATAACACTTTACATTTACATATTTTTACATTAAAACACTTTTGTATTTGATTTTGATACCATTTTTATCTACCGGAGCTATAACCGAAACTAATTTATTTCTTACAAAATCGAAATTTACTCTCATTAAATTCTTTTCTAAACAAATTATTTATGTTTCCAATAATTCCAAAATTGACAAAAATCATAAAAATATATTTTCCTCTTTCCCACATATTGCAAGTAGATGATATAATTATTATTAATCATATTAAAGAAAACATTAATGTAAATTACCTTGCAAGGGTAGAAAACCTTGATTTCAGCTCAAAACATAAAAATAATCTTAATATAATAAATAACATACCTTAATATGCGAAGTTTACGAAATAAACTTAGTAGTTTGGAAATATTTATTAATTCATATCAGTGTGAAATTCATTGCGTTGTCTTAACAGAAATATGGTTGAGAGAAAATTAAAACAAGTTTTTTAATTTGCCCGGGTATAAATCTTACTTTTCAAATCGAGAAAAAGCAAACGGAGGAGCAGCTATTTTTGTTACAGAAAAAAAGTCTAGTGATCTATCCTTTAAAGAAGAATTTAGCAGTTCAAATTTCTTAGTAGTAAAATTAATCAAACAAGGTTTTAATATTATATCAATTTACAGAGCGCCCTCAACACGTGTAGACGATTTTATTTCTAAATTAGATGAATATACTAGTCGGTTTAATAACTCTTTAATATTTGGTGATATACATATAGATTTATTAAAAGAAAATAGCAACGTTAAAAATTATGTGAACTCTTTACTTATCAATGTATTTGTTGTATTTACAATAAAATAGCACCAGAATATGTAACAAGAGTAGGAACAGATAAAACAGGGAAATAGGTAAAAACAATAATTGATCTCTTTCTTACGGATTTAATTAACTATAACTACTCTTTTTATATTTTAAATAATACACTATCTGACCACAAACAACTCTTTTTTAGTGTAGGCCAAAAACCTGTAAAAGATAACACTACGTGTTTCAAAACTATTTTAAATTACACTGCCATGGAAAAAAATTAATTCTGGGGTAATCTAAATTCATTAATGAACTTTAATAATATGGTAAAAAATCTTTGGATAACTGAGGAAATAATTGAAAAAATGAAAATTCGCGATTCTTATTATAAATTCAAAAAAAAATTTAGCAATAACCCTCGTGTAGAACAATTGTATAATGAATCGAAAAAGGAAGTTCAACGTTTAATCTCTCAGGCTAGAAGGAATTTCTGTTCACAAGAAATCGTAAAACATTTTGGCAACTCAAAAAAATTATGGGATCTCTATAGGAGAGTTATGATTAATAATAATGTTTCAAATTGTAACTCTAACATTAAATTAATAGAATATAAAAATCAACTTTTTAATAATGATAGAGATATCGCAGATTGTATGAATGATTTCTTTATTAATGTGACGGATGAACTTAATTGCCCGTCCTATCCAATTGATTACGTATACTTAAACAATTTCACACGTACTTTCGTTTCCAATTTTTATCTAACACCAACAGACGCAGCTGAAATTAAAATAGTTATTGACAGTTTGAAACCAACAGCAGCAACTGGCTATGATAATATATCTGCAAAATTCGTTAAAAAATATTCTAATAAATTAATACCGGTTCAAGTCAAGTTCATTAATATTTCTTTCGAAACTTTCACTTTTCCGGAGTCATTAAAAACGGCAGTTGTAACGCCAATCTTTAAAAGCAATAACGTAACCAATCCAAGCAATTATAGACCGACATTTGTCTTTAGTGCCTTCTCAAAAATTTTTGAAATCATTATAAAACATCGCTTAAATACTTCTATGTTAACTAAAGATTTTTTACATAAAGAGCAATACGGGTTCGAGAAAAATTCAAATACTGCTGCTTGCCTAAGTTTAACAGATTTTATCTCTAAGAACTCTGATGAAGGGAATTATGTAGCCTGCGTTTTTCTTGATTTTCAAAAGGCCTTCGACTGCGTAGGTAACGAAATTGTCTTATTTAAACTTAGTAAAATGAATTTCAGCTCAACTCAAATAGCTTTCTTCAAATCATATTTTTATAACAGACAATACGCATAAATAATAGCCTAAGCCAATCGAAAACTATCCACAGGGATCAATCCTCGGCCCAGATTTGTTTAAAATCTATATTAATGATTTATCGTATTTGAATTTAAAGGGTCATATTCAGCTTTATGCAGACGACGCTGTTTTAAAATATTGTTCAAGTAACGAGGATGAGTTGACAAATAATATTAAACATGATTTCAAATTAGTTGAAGAAAGGTTAAGCAAACATCGTCTGCTATTAAATATAAAAAAAATTAAAATAATGTTATTTGAAAATAAACAATTTTCAAATATTAACTTTTATTTCAACGATGAAATTATTGAAATCGTTCAGCATTTTAATTATTTAGGTTTAATAATAGACAATAAATTAAATTAGTGCAACCATATAGATAATGTAATAAAGAAGATTATACCTTTTGTTTTCATTTTGAGGCGCATGCGTAAATATTTTAACTACGATATTTTATGTATTATTTACTCTTCATACATATTATCAAATATTACTTATTTAAACCCGATTTGGAGCAATACTCAACAAGGCACGCTAAATAAATTAGACATAATTCATAAAAAAGTCATTAAAATTATTCACTACTATCCAAACAGGTATCCAACTAATTTGCTATACAATGATAAGTATATTAGCTTTTCGTCCATCCGAAAATTTGAATTATATATGAGAGCTTTTAAAATTGTAAATAATCTCATTAAGCGTAACTTAATTTTAAATAGAATGATTGATGTCCATTCTTATAATACAAGAAATAAATCGAATTTTTACCTTAGTCTTTTTAGAACGAATCATCAAAAAAATAATTGTTTGCGTAACTGTTTAAAGTTGTATAATGAACTGCCGAACGATTTGAAAAATATAAATAGTGTAGGTAAATTTAAAAGAGAAATAAAGAAATTCTTATTTTTTTTTTTTTTTTTTTTTACGAGGGACGGTGGAAAACATCAAAAGTCACCTAAAGGAACTGTACGCGGTTCCTCTGAGTAGTGTTGGACTTTAACCAACCAAAACCACCCCCTTTAAAACCAAACTATAGGATTGATCCTTTAATACATAATAATATAATGTACAGCTTGGTTTTGGGGGAAAAGGATGGGGGAAGGAGTACTTTGGTGTTTGAATATAGGAAAATTGGGATTATGGAGGATGAAGTGAAAAATTTGGATAGTTATTTTGAAGAAAGATGTTAGTGTTCTTCTTGAATTTCGATATATCGTACACAAATGAATTACCAACTTTTGGGAACACATATGCGGGCATAAGGTTCCATAAACGCGACGTGCGCATGACAAACGAATTCCCGAATGCTGTATTGCGCCATCTTGACAGTTCGACAGTGTATGGGTGGGCATCTGTTGCACTCCTCGTTTCACGTTGGAAAACTTTGAGTGGAGGCATCAATTGTTTTATTTCTTTAGAACAGGTGTTCACTCATACAAGGTATCTATAAAAGAGGGTCAATGACCCAACAGTACGGCGATGGCAAAGTGGAGTGAGCGTTGAGGTGTTCTAATGCACTAGATGCACTTCTTTATCTCCTCCCCGTTGACCTCCATATAAAATTTCTAGCCTGTTGTAGTGCGGTCAGACTCAGAGAAAATGGGCACTGGAGCACAAAACCTTATGGACATAACAGTATTCTAAGCTCGACAGCTTGGGATCTGCCAGATTCCACAGACTACACTATTCCAAGTTTGGAAATTGTCAAGAATTTCAAAGTAAAGATTCCATCAAGAAGAGAATGGAGACAAGGAAACCCTTTGGGTGAAGTAGACATCACACTCTTCACTGATGGGTCTAAAATGGACTGCGGTGTCGGTGCTGGTGTCTATTCAGAAAAACTCAAAATAGAATATACTTTCAGACTTCCCAATAAATCCAGTCTATTTCAAGCTGAAATGCTAGGAATCTGGAAAGCATGCCAAATACTTAGGAGCAATACTTCTCTGGGGGGAAGCATTGCCATTGTCACTAACAGCCAAGCAGCAATCGCGGCTCTTAACTCTGCGATGATAACATCCAAGCTTGTCAGAAAATGCTCTGACGAGCTTGAGAATATAAGCCATCAATACAATGTTACATTACTGTGGGTTCCGGGACATAGGAACATCACAGGAAATGAACATGCTGATGAATTAGCAAGGAGGGGTTCCAATCTGAATGCTTCGCTGGAAGAACAGGTGGATCCACCACTAAACAGCGTTAGAAGAGATATCTTTCTACACTTTTTATCCCTAGCGAAAAGAAGGTGGAAAGAATTAACCTCATGCCGTACGACCAAGAAAATATGGCCGACGTACAACAATAAAAGAACGGACAACCTATTGAAACTATCTCGGCGGGACATAGCCAGAGCAATAGGTGTCTTTACGGGACACTGGCCAATTGGCGAACACGCGGCCAGATTAGGTATTCCATTCAACACATCATGCCGTAGTTGTGGTGAACAGAATGAGAAAGAAACCATTATACACTTCACGTGTAAATGCCCGGCGTTGGCCAGGGCCAGAAGAGCGGCTCTGGGTAGTCATGAATTTAACGATCTCAGCGATCTAGCGGCTAAGCAACCTGCAGATATGGTAAGGTTCCTGAATGCCGCCAAATGGATCTGAAACTAAATCCGTTATAGCCTAAATTTAAGCCTTGTGGTCACGGAGGTGGTAGAAAAACGGTGCCAACGCGCTAATTGTGGTCTTGTCATGGTTGACAGCACCAGCCACGTAAACCAACCAACCAACCATCTTGCAAGCAAAGATTGACAATTCCTTTGCTGTCAATATAATCATCTTTCCTGGAAGCTGGTGGATCTATTTTTATGTGAGTTCCGTCAATTGCACCTAAAAAAGTCGTATATTTGTAATATGTATGTATATTTTAAAATTAATAATTGTATTAATTTACCTATTAAAAAGAAGTCTGAAGTAGTTTTTTTTTTCTTCATTTGGCCATTTTATAACATTTGGTCCAAGACTACACGGAAACTGGATAACTCTGTCCAAGGCTTTACCTACTGCAAACAGGGACATATCAAACTGATCAGCCAAATCTCTAAAACTGCAACATTCATGACCAGCAAACCACAAAAATGTTGCAAGCTGTTTATCTGCTGAGCCACGTTTATCTACTCGTAATTTTTTAAATTCTTTCGACATCTCAAATTTGGTACTTAAATCATTGAACAACTCTTTTTATAAGAAAATGACGAACAAATTCTTCGTCTTTGTACGATGGCACAATTTCTTCGAAATAATGTGGTACGCACCATCTTTTATTTTTATTAAATGAAAATCCAAATACCAATTCTTCCTCTTGTTGAAAAAATAACTCCATTTTTTCTACATCTTCATCACTGCTAGAACTTGTTTCGATCTCACTACTACTACTTTCTGAATCACTATCAAGCATTTCCATTACTTCTTTTTCCATTTTTAATAATACATAATTTATTTACACAATTGAATTTAAAAAAAAATCTGAAAAAAAAACTACAACCTTATTGTTGTCAATTGTAATTTCAACTAAACATTATATGTCAATTGCAAGTGTGAAGTGTCAACTATAATATTTTTAATCAGTTTTCTCTCTGCGTACTTTTTCTTACAAATGACAATAAAATGAGAAAAACATGAACTTTTACTCTTTTCTCTCAAAAAAAATTGCCAGAGAAATTAGTCAGGAAAGTACACAGAAAGACCTAATATATATACGGATACCGTCATTGTTCATTATAAAAATATTGATAAAACCACTACAATTTCCCAGGATGGAAAATTCAATATTCAATATGCAGGATGACATAAAGGTGGAGCTTTTTTGGGGGACACTAAGGTGTTTTTTTTTTTTTTTTTTATATTGATATGACTTTGAGAAATTCTTAATAAATTCAATAAATTCTTAATAAAAACTTCGTTTTTCCCAAAAAAAAAACTGCGTTTTTTTATTACTATGTACTACCTACATAGTACATCCATGTAACCAGAGAAAAGTAAATATAGATAAGATATTTAAAGGGATATTGCTGTAGGGTACTAGATGAAGTTTGCTGGATGTCAGCAGGTGTAATACCATCCGGTCCGCTTTACTTGAATGGTAACTTGAAACTATCTATAGCCCATTGCAATTTGTCTCCTCTAACCGCTTCCTCTGATATAGCAGAGGGAGGCTTCAGGAGACAAGCCACCTCTGAACTATTATTTGTGCACCGAGGAAAAAGGGTTTTTAAAAGTAATTCCAGCGACTCCTCGCTTGTGAAAGCCCAGCTGTCATTCTCTTTTTTAAGAAAACTGCGGATCATGGGGTTTGTCGATAGGATTTTCTTAAGTCTAGATGCCTCGGAGACGTTTGCTATACCTCCGCAGAATAGGCTTCAGGTGTCTCTTTTCGCCTTTTTAAATGCTTTTTGTACTGACTAAGAGCTGCTTTACAAGAGATCCAACACTGTACCACATTTATTTATGTGACATTATTAAAAGCTTTCCTACAATATTTCCTTAGAGTTCTCATTTCATCACACTATCGAGGTGGTTAATATTTTCCCCTAGGCTTACTGATGGGGCACGAATGCTCTAAGGACTTATTGCAGGCCTTACTAAAAACGTTTACTGGACTGGCATCCGCTATCAACCCTGCAAGATTGTATGGAGAAAGTGAAGCCTGCGAGTCCTGAGGAAGATACGCCGCAACAACCCAGAGCCTTGAGTTTTCTAGCTTTAGGCTCGCCGCGACCAGATCAGCATCACTGTAATTATTTTTAGCAAGTATTTTTAGGAAATATGCACGCTCTAGGTTTGCATACATCATTATTATATAGAAACGTATAACCTCGTATTTTGAGTCCATGAACCTGCTTTTATGCCTCCCTTGACTCTTGGATCAAGATATAATGCTCTCCCGTTCTCCTGAGGAGGATTTCAAAAAGGGCGGAAGACGCTTTGGAGTGGTGGAGATTAATTTGGAGTAGCTGCATTACCTGAGGCATCCTTAATCTGCACCACCGCAGATCTAAGTAGATCGTCTTCATAGTCAACTCTGAAAACATCAACCACTCTCTTTGGAGCCGAGAAGGATGCTACATAAATGACATCGAATCGGTTAGAGTCTGCCTCTTAGGCTTGACTTGAGCCTTCATCAATGTTTCTTGAAGCTTTCACCTTAACCTTCTTATACACCCTTAGTGTTAGTGCCGTGAAGTCGTAATTAATGACCTCTTTGACTTTCGCTAGGGATTGTAGGGACTCCTTATTGACTATGATCAACGCCTGTCGGGATTCTCCTACTATTTACCCTAGCTTGGCAATATTCAAATTCTGCTTTGGAAGTTGGGGATTTAACACTTTCATCATTTTAATGATTGTGCCAGCTTCGGCAGGTTCTCTAGGCAGCGACACCCTAGCTCTTGGCCTGCTAGGGATTTCCTCCCTGCTTACGGTTTTGAGCTTGGCCTCGGGACACAGACTTCTTACCTTCTCTGTCGCCTGCTTCTAGAGATCTACGGATCCCTGATCAGGGCAGTCTGTCAATTTGACATGGCCTTGAAGCCAGACAGCGTCCTTACAGCAGGGTGGTGGTCCCGGATTTTCTTCCAGTACCTGCAGAAAGGTTGTGATTAAAGCAACAATACCTTCTTCCAGTTACTAGGAGAAGTACCCCCATCCTCTAACCCCTCATCATTTAATGCCAAATTTAAACTTTTCTTGGAAATTTCATTTAACGGCTTTGTTACCTGGTTTCTCCCTAGCAACCTAGCCTTTTTGGAACTACCCTGTGGCTCATCTTATGACCTCTGTCTCTTGGGCCTTCGATGAACCTGGGATCTCGGAAAGGAAAAGAAAGAAACTAAATATTATACCGATTTATAAACTTAGATAAATTCGTTGTCAGTAATTTTGTAATTTGGGCATATTAAATAGTTTTCTTTAAATTCTCGTTGTAAAAAAAATATGCAAATTAAAAATGTAATTATTGGAGCGCTATTTGTTATTTTAAATCTTTAATTTTTTTTTAAATACGATACAGCATATCCCTTAACTGTTACAATGTTTTTATTCATTCTTTACGATATTTTAAATCTAGGTGTACTATTAATTGTGTCTATTAATTACAAAAACTTAATTCAAAACCCACTTAATAAAAAAAATCAGTTTTATATGCAAAAGCAAAGTAGAATTTACTGGTAATAGTTTAGTGAATAGTACAAACAAATTTGCAAAACCCATTAATTTCAATAGAAAAAGTAATTTGAAATTGACCATTGGAAGCAAAAACTTAGCATTGCATTCGAAAATTGTTTAGCAAAAACCATTATTTCCTTTCAAAAATATTTATGTTTCAAAAATCCACAATTCCTTTGATACTTTTGTTCAATATAAAAATGAGTAACAAAAAGCCGTTAAAAGGTAGAAATGTCAAATTTAAAAAATTTTGCAAATGCAATTAATTTAAAACATTTTTTAGTTAAATTTAGTTGAAATAGTACTTAGAAGAGGTTGCAAACTGTCTTTATTGCGTTTTTTTTTCTTGATACGAGTAATAGTATTAAATAATTTATAGTGCTTTAGATTATAACCTAATTTGTAAAAAAACATTCAATGAGACAAAAAAAATTAATTTAAGGTATTTGCTAGACAATAAAATTGGTCGCAAAATGGAAATAGAACATTCAATTTAGTCTTAGAACCAAGTAAATAAGGAAAAGGGTTATATATAAGTCAAATTGGAAGCGAGAAACGCAAAGAGAGATGTATCAATACAAATCTATTTGATGCATTGATGCTCTTTCATTTACAAAAGCATTTTACACTTCAACTAATAAAGTCGAACAGGACAACTTTCTTATCGCTTATACTCGTATAGATTCTCCAGGAAGAACTAATAGGAAAAAGCAGAGTGCACGATCAGCAGCAAGAACCTTTTCATTAAGCCATTTTGTAAGAGTGCGTCCAATGGGTCATCAGTAAAGGTATGTCAAAAAACCTTTTTGGATTTGCTTCATATAAAAGTTTATCGATTACGTGGAGTATATCGCCGCCATTTTATTAATAGATCCATTCCCAAGGATGATGTGCTAGTGACCGAATAAGTTTTAAATTTTCTGAAAGGACAAATAGTATAAAGCAATTTGTTTCAAAATTTAAGGTCTTGGATATACACTATTTTCGGTCGGCAGTACTTACCAAGCGGATTTTCAACATCTGCAAGTAAAACAAAGCTATTTTCCATTCATCATTAATACATCATTTAACATAGGTTTCAAAACTCCGTCTAATGATATGTGTTCTACATGCCTGATGTTTAAACAATTAAAATTGGAAAAAACTAAAAATAAGTGTAATGATATTATGATTAAAAGAGTACATATCCTTCGCGCAAAGAGATTCTTCAATTTTGTGAAGGAAGAAAAAATCTTTTATGATAACTTTTAGTTTTGACTGTCAGAAAAATATTATTTTGCCAAAAGTATTTGATAAAGCTGCGTATTATTCAAGACAGCTTTATTTATACAATTTTAGCATAGTACAAGGCTTATCAAAAGCTAATCTTACGAAAGAAAGTGTCTTTTTACACATATTGACAGAAAACGAGCGTCAGAAAGAAAATAATGAGATTACACCTGCCATGTATCATATCAGCGCATAAAATAAAAACTCGGCCATAATGGGCATGGTTTCAAAATGGTTGTATTCCGACGATCCAATTCACATCAACGAAGTTCAAATAATATTTCCCGACCACGCCACTTGTTTATTCCGCCAGACAGGGAATTTGCTCAATTAGAAAAGAGAGCCAAATCAAAATAACAAATAGTTAGGTCCAAAAAATACATTGAATTGTATGGAGACTATGGTCAAATAATCAGAGTGGGATCTGAAAACTGTGGGGAGTTTTAAAACTGTGGAAACTATAGATTGGAAGAATTGAGGAGTAGAAAATCTGACCTAAAAAAGGAACGCAGATTATCCTAAATGAAATTAGATACATTGCCGACGGGAGTGGCCGTCAAAACCGATAAAATGGCAGATGTAAAAAAAAATTATTAACAAAACACTAGGGATAAGTGGGAGGAAAAAGAAGAGTTAAAATTTTATCAAGCGATTGTCAATGCTAATGAACTATTCGTTGAAGAAAATGAAGAAATATTATGTGGAAATTTTGAAGATATCGATCTTCGAATATAGCTTTAAATTATTTTATTTTTTGCTTCAACTGAATTTATTATGGAGACTGTTATATTTTTTTATTATTTTATTTTTGTTGTTTTTTAAACGTATGGATGTTAATACTTTTAATTTAGTTAAAATTTTTATTTTTTTCATGATTTTATAATAAAATAATTTAAAATTAATGAATTGTTTAACATGTTTTTATTTTTTGTTACCACAATATTACTAAAATTTCAAAAATTTTGGTAGCAAAATCAACTAATTGCAATAGCTAGCAACAAAAAGCATCAATTCCTATTCGGAATTTAATATAATTCAGAAAATATTTACTATTTATAAAAAAGCTTTTGCGGAAAGGTTTGTTTATCTAAACGAGACTTATGAAAAAGTTGTATAATTATTACTTGACCTAGACCTAGTTCTTCTTGGTACTTGACGTAGCCTACTACTGTTTCGGCCCAGGCTAAAGGATTCTTTTGCGCCTCAGATAACTTGCCCACATTGAGAGAGGTTAATCTCTTAATTATTTTATAGGCCGACCGTTTATCAAAGAACGCTTGTTTCGACGGACGGACTTTGCGTACCGTCTTTGGTTTTTCGCGACTTTCCTTAGCACGGCTAGTGCCCGGTTTGGTCGCTTTACATGCCGACTTCTGGTAAATGCCGGTAAACTCTTTTTTTTTTACATTTTTTTTAAATATTTTGTTTCATAATTGAACGCACGAGTGCGAAGGAAAGGTAGGTCTGCCTTATGCATAGATTCGTATACATAGTGTAAGATTAATTTTTTCGGAGCGTCGTCAGGTATTCCAAATATTCCGTTCGCGACGGGCATATTTTTAAGACCGGGCCCCCAGCCAGGCTGATCATCGGCAGCGGTCGTATAACACCTTATTTCCGGACCAGGTTTACCTCAATCCGATGGTCCCGATAAAACCTGAGGGGTCAGTACTAGGATACATAAAGACAGACCCGGTTTACTTTTCTCTTAATATCTACCCAACTAATTGATGATTATTTCCGTTTGGTACCGACGTGGAGGGTTTGGATTGAGGATTTTGCCCGACCTTTACCACCTTTATAAGCGTTAAATTTTTTTAACCAATTAAATTTAAAAGTGTTTCCAGGCTGAGCAACTGCCTAGAAAGCTTCCCTTTAAAATTGCAAGTTGATTGGAATTGGTCTTTTTTTAGAATTTTAATAATTTAAATAGTAGTGATAATCATAGTTATACTGTTACAAAAAAGTGTCAAACTTCTTAAGCTTAAAAGTAGTTTCAGGGGTGGGAAAGCGTTTAAACATCTTTTATTTAAAATTTCGTGGTGATTGGAAAGCGTCACTTTTTTAGCAATTTTGTTATTTAAATAGTAGTGATAATAATACAAACGTATCAACTTAGAAGAATAGTAGAGGCGGGGAGGTTAGGGCGTGGGTCCAATATTTATAAGAAAATTGCAGTAGATTGAAGAGATTGTAGTGGATTCTATCAATATATTTATACATTTTATTCTTTTTTTCTTTTAATGCCGTCATCCGTACTATGGCTTTGTACTAAAAGAATTTTTTTTTTCCAACACTTTCAACATTCTGACACGTACAAACATATTTGATATTTTTTCACTATATATGGAGAGGGACACTAAAACGTTGTTTTTCACTTTGTTTTGAGAGGTCCCCTAAGGGGTTTTTTCAAACTTTGATATTTTTTTTAGAGAGAACACTAAGGCGTTTTTTCACTCTTTTTGGAGTGACACTAAGGTGAACACATTAAATTGAATATATTGCTTTCATTTCACTTTTCCACTTTTACCACCTTTATATGTCTCAAATTTTTATTATAGATGCTGAATAATTCTCTATAAGTATCACCGTTTCGAAGTGATACAAAGTCAATTGTTGACGGTGATACTTCTAATGAGGCTAATGGTGCTTTGAATACTACCTCCTCTGATTATGAAAAACTTGTTTGCATTGGTAAAGAAGAAAAAATATCTATTTCAGATTCCATGCATTCCAGTTTAACTGAAAATATTAGATATCAGGTTTGCTTTTTTTTCGCTTCAACTTTGAATGCTGTTTTTTAGAAACTCGTCGTCTTTTTATAGGTTCCGTCTTCCGCCATACATTGAACGTAATTGATTAACCACCGATTATCGTATATTTTTGCCTTTTACCTTGATCAATTACTGTTGTTTTTTGATATGGGTACCTGATGATAAATCAGCAATATTGTGTCCCTAGAAAAATAACGAAAAAACTCTTTAGTATTCCCTCTAAAAAAAGCCAAATTTGGAAAAACCCCTCACTGTCCCTCTACATTCATAGTGAAAAACAACGTCTTAGTGTCCCTCTCCATAAATAATGAAAAAATATCAAATATGATTGTACGTGTCAAAATCAAATTTCTATAGAAAATAGTATGCTAGCACATGGTAGAATGTTGAACAAAAATATTGAACAAAAATGCGGAAATTAAAAAAAAAAAAAAATTAGATACATAAAATGTATAAAAATATTGATAAAATCCACTACAATCTCTTCTGTCTACTGCAATTTCCTAATAAATATTTTCCCCACACCCTGCATGTCTACATAGGGCGAACCTTCCTTTTCCTCGTACTCATGGGTTCAATTATCGAATAAAATATTTAAAAAAAAGGTTCGAAAAAAGAGTTAGCCGGCACTTTCCAAAAGCCAGCAAGTAAAGCGACCAAACCGGGCACTAGCAGTGCTAAGGACAGTCGCGAACAACCGAAGACGGTCGGCAAAGTCCGCCCGTCGAAACAAGCCTTATTTGATAAAGGGTCGCCCTTATAATAATTGAGAGGTTAACCTCTCTCAATGTGGGTCAGTTATCTGAAGCGCAAAAGAATTCTTTAGCCTGGGCCAAAACAGTAGTAGGTCAGGTCAAGCACCAAGGAGAACAAATCCCAGGTTCATCGAAGAGCCTTATGTTCAAAATACAAAGATCACAAGATAAGCCACAGGGTAGTTCCAAAAATGCTATGTTGCTAGGGAGCACCCAGGTAACCAAGCCGTTCAATGAAATTTCCAAGGATAGTTTAATTCTGGCAATCTTGATGAGTGGTTAGAGGATATGGGTATTTCTTCCAGTAACTGGAACAAGGTGTTGTTGCTTTAAACATAACCTTCTTGCAGGTACTGGAAAAAAATCCGCGACAAACACCCTTCTGTATGAACGCTGGCTGGCATCAAGGCGATGTCCAATTGATAGCCTGCGCCGATCAGGGATCTGTAGATCTCTACAAGCAGGCGATAGGGAAGGTGAGAAGTCTGTGGCCGAGGGCCTAGCTAAAAGCCGTAAGCAGGGAGGAAATACTTAGCAGGCCAGAAATAGGTTGTGGCTGCCTAGAAAATCTGCCGAAGCGGACACAATCATGATGAAAGTGTCAAATCCCCAACTTCCAACGCACAAAGCGTTTAAACATCTTTTATTTAAAATTTCATGGTGATTGGAAAAAGTCACTTTTTGAGTTATTTTGTGATTTAAATAATAGTGATAATCATAGTTATAATGTTATATAATGTTAACAGTGTCAAACTATTCGTGTCAAGTGTTTCCATAGTTGGGAAATGGCTTAGAAAGCTTTTATTTAAAATTGCAAGGTGATTGAAATTGATGTTATGTTTAGAAATTTTGTAATTTAAATAGTAGTGATAATCATAGTTTGTGATTTAAATAATAGTCACAATCATAGTTATAATGTTACAAAAAGTGTCAAATTTTTTTTAAGCTATCAAGCTTAAAAGTGGTTTCAGGGGTGGGAAAGCGCTTAGACAGCTTTCATTGAAAATTTCCAGGTGCTTGGAAATAGTCACTTTTTTTAGCAATTTTGTGATTTAAATAGTAGTGATAATGATACAGAGGTGTCATCTTAGAAGAATAACAAAAACGAATATTTATGGGGAAATTGCAGTAGATGAAAGGAATTGTAGTGGATTTTATCAATATTTTTATACATTTTCTGGAAGTTTTTTTTTGCTTAATGACGGCATCCGTATCTATGTGTGTATATTAAAAGAGATCTTTTTTTTTTCTAACATTTTCAATATACCATGTACGAGGATACTACTTTCTATGGGGATTTCTTTTTGACACGTATAATAATTTTTTTTTTTATTGCATTTCTGTGCCACATAAATGTGAACAGGAAATTACACAGCCTTTCCTGTGAATGGAGAGGGACACTAAAAAGTTTTATCAAAATTGGATTTTTTTTTATTTCGCTAAAGTGAACACATGAAATTTTTCAAACTAAGGTGAACACAAGATATTTTTAGCTATTAATTTAAAAGGTGTTTTCAGAGGTAGGAAATGACCTAGAAAGCTAACATTTAAAATACTTTGGAAAAATGATGATTGGAAAAAGTCACTTTTTAACAATTTTGTGATTTAAATAGTAGTGATAATAATAAAAAAGTGTCAACTTAGAAGAATAACAAAAATGTGTCAAATTATGGGAGAGGTAGATTAGGGCGTGGAGGGGATATTTACAGGGAAATTGCAGTAAATGGAAGGAATTGTAGTGGATCAATGTTTTTATACATTTTTTGGAAGGTTTAAGGACGGCATCCGTATCGATGTGTGTGTATTAAAAAATATTAATTTTTTTCCAACAATTTCAACATTCTACCATGTACAAGGATACTATTTTCTATAGAAAATTTTTTTTTCTTGAAACGTGCAATTATTTTGGATATTTTTTCACTATGTATGGAGAGGGGCACTTCGACGTTTTCAACTAAGTATGAAGAGGGACAGTAAGGGGTTTTTGCAATTTTGGATTTTTTTTTCGTTTTTTAGAGAGAACATTATGGCGTTTTCTCCTTCTTTTT
Source organism: Poecilobothrus nobilitatus (assembly GCA_947095535.1). Classification (NCBI taxonomy): domain Eukaryota; kingdom Metazoa; phylum Arthropoda; class Insecta; order Diptera; family Dolichopodidae; genus Poecilobothrus; species Poecilobothrus nobilitatus. The sequence goes on from OX352773.1 coordinate 101,194,577, forward strand.
GGAGGGACACTAAAATGAGCACATTCATTTGTTTTCATTTTAAATTTCCATCAAACATTATAAAATTAAATTAAATGTCAATAAACAGGCACGCTATCCAACCTTCCTTTTCTCTCATATAAAACTTCCAAGCATCTTTCAGAGAACAAACCGTTTGCTCTTTTCTAATTTATCTAATTAGTGCTGCATTATTTCTTTTTTTTGCTTAATTTTTACCTTTTAATTTTTATTTACAAGTGGGAAAAAGAAATGTATACGATATGAAAAGGTTTGTGGCTATGCTCTTTAAGTGGTGAATCTGGTAGACTATTTCTTGTGTACGATAAGGTACTAAAAACTGTCGTACCTTGAATTTCGTTTGTCATGTTCACCACTCATTTGGTTTGGGGGAAATATTCATAAGGAAATTACAATAGATGGAAGAAATTGTAGTGGATTTTATCAATATTTTCATACATGTTTTGGAAGTTTTCTGGAGAAATATAAGAGCCTTCGTTTCCCTCCTTTTTCTTTTTTCTCCGAATTTTATGTTTCTATACAATATGCTATTGCTATACATATAGTTTGAATATGAACCATATTCAAATATATGAATGATAATTTTATACAATATTGTATTGATAGAACTATGTAGTATGTAGTATTAGGTATCTATAGTTACGTGTTTTTTGTTTTATTTTGTGTTTATGTTACTATACAATACATACTATTGCTATACATAATTTGAAGATGAATAATACACAGTTGTATTTATAGAGGTACGTGATAGGTATCTATGTTTTTTTCTGTTGTTAATATAAATTATAATTTAATTTATAAATTATATATGTATGTACTATGTACATAGAATAGAAAATTATGTATGTCAGTATGTATTATGTAGGTAGGTACAAATTGTACATTGTAGGTTAGGTTAAGGTGGTTTCCAAAAAGGCACACTTGGACCCTATTTGGTCCATTGTGATACCACACAGAAGCTTTTCTATCTCACTCGTTAAAACTAATTTGAGCCTTTTGCAAATCGAAGAATGCTCTTTACATTTTTACCTGCTATATCGCTAAGGTTGTTGAAGAAATATTGCCCCGAATGGGTATACCTTCTTGTCGACAAGGCCGGGCACGTGCAAAGGAGATGGAGAGTAGTTTCCTCCTTTTCCTCATCTTTGCAGGCTCTACAATAGTCATTTGCGGATAGGCCAAGTCTTCTGGAATGCTTCCCTATTAGACAGTGACCGGTGATTATATCCTTTGTTATTCCAATATCTGCCCTTTTGAGAGAAAGCAGATCATTGGATCGTCTTAAATCGGTTTGGGTTATATCAATCTTGTGATATTGAGAGGTCTCGTTTGAATATTTGAAATTTACCATATCCGTTATTTCCTTTCGAAGTAACGTTTTGCTTGCGGATAGAGGTACCCCTAGTCTTTCCCTATCCGGCAGGACTTGCGAGTTCATCAGCTCCTTCATTTCCCGGAATACCTCGATTACCTGGCACCCAGCAAAACTGAATGCTAAATTCCCTTGCCATCTCGTTAAGAAGTATTCGGCAGTTTATTAAAATTTTTGAGATTGTATATGTTGATTCCAGAGATTTTAACGCAGCCTAACTATTTGACATAATGCGTACTTGCTTTACAATCAAAACGACTCTATTCAGTAGAATCGAGGCTTCTTCGAAAATTGTGGCTGATATTCAGATTATCTGAGAAGACCCCGCATCCTACACTGCTGTTCATTTTTGAACCATCCGTGTAGAATTGTACTCCTTCGAAGGTCATCACTGTGTTCGAGTATCAACTCTCACGGGTAGGTGTGCTCGTCACATGAGATTTCTGGAAGAAGTAAGTGGGGGACGTGAAGTCCACAAAAACGGAAGTGGACTTGAATTGGTTTATGATATCCGAATGACCTTCTCATGAATTGATCCACTGGGATGTAGATCTTAATTTGACAGCTTTGTTTGCGGCTACAAATTTGCTATAACATTCTACAGACATTATATTAAGCATGATCTCTAATGCCGCAGAAGAGGTTGTTATGAAAGAGCTACTAATTAGTGTGGCAGTTCTTTGAATCCTAGCGACTGCTTGTGCTTGACCTCTTTATCGATTATCTTCTACCATACTAGGACTCCGTACATAAGAATGGGTCTTACTACGGATGTATATAGCCAGTAAGTCATGTATTGCTGAAGCCCTCACTTCTTGTCAATGGCTTTTTTGCACGAGTAAAGTGCTAATGCGACCTTCTTTACTCTTTTTGAGTTGTTAGCCTCTTTTAAAAAATTCGTAGTAACGACACTGAATATTTTCGATGATGTTTTGTCATTGTATGAGAATTTGCCTCATTTGTTTTTGGATTAACTTTTCCTTATACTATATGTTCTAAGAGAATGACACTAAGCCGTTGTTTTTCACTATTTAAAGAGAGGGACACTAAGGGGTTTTTTCAAATTTATATTTTTTTTTAGAGAGAAGACTAAGGCGGTTTTTCGATCTTTTTGGAGGGACAATAACGTGAACGGTTTAAATTGAATATATTGCTTTTCCTTTCGCTCTTCCACCTATAACACCTTTCTATGTGTCAAATTTTTTTAAGCTATTCAATTTAAAAGTGTTTACATGGGTGAAATGGCCTAGAAAGCTTCCATTTAAAATTGCAAAGTGAATGGAATAGGTCTTATTTTTAGCAATTTTGTAATTTAAATAGAAGTGATAATCATTGTTATAATGTTACAAAAAACTGGTTTCAGGGGTGGGAAAGTGCTTAGACAGCTTGCATTTAAAATTTCATGGAGATACATTTTTTTCATTTTTTATTTTTTGTTTTATTTACGGCATCCGTATCTATGTGTGTGCATTAAAAGAAATTTTTTTTCCCCAAAATTTTCAACTTTCTAGCATGTACGAGGATACTATTTTCTATAAAAATTTTTTTTGACACGTACAATCATGTTTGGACATTTTTTCACTATATATGGAGAGGGAAACTAAGAGCTGGTTTTTCACAAAGAATGGAGAAGGACACTAAGGGATTTTTTCAAAATTTTTTTAAGCTATTAAATTTAAAAGTGTTTACATGGGTAAAAAATGGGCTAGAAAACTTTCATTTAAAATTGCAAGGTGATTGGAATAGGTCTTATATTTAGCAATTTTGTAATTTAAATAGAAGTGATAATCATAGTTATAATGTTACAAAAAAGTGTCAATTTTTTATTAAAGCTATTAAAGCTAAAAAGTTGTCTCAGGGGTGGGAAAGCGCTTAGACAACTTTCATTTAAAATTTCAAGGAGATATATTTTTTGGAAGTTTTTCTTTTTTTTCAAATCCATTTCTTTGCCACATAAATGTGGACCGGATATTACACAGCCTTCCCTGTTCAGGCGTGGCTGCAAATGTCGTAAGGAGGAATAACTCTTACGACGTATGTGGGATGCAAATCCACACTCCCACGGTGTTTATAGCGTATTTTATACGCTCTTATCCATTAGGCCACCGAAGCCCCCATATCTATGTGTGTGTATTAAAAGAAACTTTTTTTTCCCCCTAATATTTTCAACTTTTTACTATGTACGAGGATAAGGCGAATTTTTATGGAAAAAATATTGGCAATATTTGTTAGAGCATAGGCAGAAGATACAAAAACATTACTTGTGTGACAGAGAAAACATACAAAAATGTCGGACGAATTAATAATAAAATTGTACAAGCGTTCAGAAAATATCGGAGATATAGCAAAATATCGGATGAAATTTAGCTCGCTGAAGTAAAATTTTCTATAATTATCTCCGATATTTTTAACACATACGTAAAAAATGTGTATGTACACAAAAAAAATGGACAAACTACTAACATTCTATGGATACATGACATTTGAATTCATTATTTTTTCCCTCTTTCCTATTGGTAGTATTAAGTATATTTTACTCTTTCCAAATATCGGACATCGGATGAATTTTTTTCCATCAAAATTAGCCTTAAGGCGTTTATTCGTTCTTTTTGGAGGAACGAGAACACATTAAATTGGATAAATTGTTTTTCCTAGAATGCGTATTTGCTTTACAGTCAAAACGCTTCTATTCGGAAGAAGTAAGTGGAGGACATGTATTCCACCAAAACGGGAGTGGACTTGAATTGGTTTATGATATCCGAGTGACCTTCTTGTGAATGGATCCACTGGGATGTAGCTTTTAATCTCACAGCTGTGTTTGCGGCTGCAAATTTGCTATAATATTCTACAGGCGTTAGATTAAGCATGATCTCTAATGCCGCAGAAGAGGTTGTTATGAAAGAGCCACTAATTAGTGTTGCAGTTCTTTGAACCATAGCGATCGCCTTGCGGTTGACCTCTTTATCGATTGCCTCCCACCATACTAGAACTCAGTACATAAGAATGGGTCTTACTACGGATGTATATAGCCAGTAAGACATGTATGGCTGAAGCCCCCATTTCCTCCCAATGGCTTTTTTGCACGAGTAAAGTGCTAATGCGACCTTCTTTACTCTTTCTGAGTTGTTAGCCTCTTTTGAAAAATTCATAGTGACGACACTGAATATTTTCGAAGATGTTTTGTCATTGTATGAGAATTTGCCTCATTTGTTTTTGGATTAACTTTTCTTTATACTATATGTTCTAAGAGAATGACACTAAGCCGTTGTTTTTCACTATCTAAGGAGAGGGACACTAAGGGGTTTTTTCAAATTTATATTTTTGTTTTTAGAGAGAACACTAAGGCGGTTTTTCGATCTTTTTGGAAGGGCAATAACGTGAACGGTTTAAATTGAATACATTGCTTTTCCTTCCGCTCTTCCACCTATAACACCTTTCTATGTGTCAAATTTTTTTTAAGCTATTCAATTTAAAAGTGTTTACATGGGTAGGAAATGTCGTAGAAAGCTACCATTTAAAATTGCAAGATGATTGGAATAGGTCTTATTTTTAGCAATTTTGTAATTTAAATAGAAGTGATAATCATTGTTATAATGTTACAAAAAAGTGTCAACTTTTGTTAAGCTATTAAGTTTAAAATTGGTTTCAGGGGTGGGAAAGTGCTTAGACAGCTTCAATTTAAAATTTCAAGGGGATACATTTTTTTCGTTTTTTATTTTTTTTTTTATTTACGGCATCCGTATCTGTGTGTGTGCATTAAAAGAAATTATTTTCCCCCAACATTTTCAACTTTCTACCATGTACGAGGATACTATTTTCTAGGGAAATTTTTTTTTGACACGTACAATCATGTTTGATATTTTTTCTCTATATATCAGTGTTGTTATAGAATTTTTTTTCAAATCGTACACTAAATCGTTTCAAAATCGTATTTATCGTATTTTGCAACGACTACCAGTGTTGCCACTTCAAAATTTTCAATCCGGTCAAATTTGAACGTTTGACTGGAAAAATTTTTAAAAAACCTGGTCAAAAAATTCAGTCAACAAGTTTTTGGTGTAAAATCCTGTCAAAAAACCGTTCAAAATAAAAACTTTATTAAGAAATCGTTAGCCCGTTAGCTTTTGTTGCTGTATTTATGAAGTGGTAAAATACTTAAATAAAAGAAAAAGTAATTTTAAAAATAAACATATATGTATTTTATAAAATAAACAAAAAAAATTACTTCATAAATTCAACAAAAACCGTATTTCATAAATATAAATATAATTACACTTTTAAAAAATAATTTAACTTGAGTTTGGTAACTTAGCTATATAATATACATATATCTTTAAATATAAGAACATAATAAACAAAAAAAATATTTCATAAATAGAACAACGTACCTTATTTGCCAGAAAGTACGTTCTACATTTGCAAAAGAATGGGACAAGAATAATAAATAAAAAATAAATTTTGACATGAACGGAAATGAAAACTGCCTATCATTTCTCTTAATTCTAGAAATTTGGTTCCAAAACTCTTTAACCCAATTTTTTCGAGAGATTCGCCAAATATATTTACAAAATCAAGATTTTTAATTCAATAGTTTGAAAATCTGATGGCGAGACTAGATTTGGAAATAAAAATAGACTCGTACCAACCCTTATTAAAATTTAGAAAATAAACGATCTTTGACATATTGAAATATTGAATTATTGAATATTGATGAAAATTGTATATTATATAGTTGTAACTTGTAACAATATTATTGTAACTACATATTATATATATGTACATATGTACATATTTTTTTGTTTTGGGTCAAAATCATATTTTTCCTTGTTTTGGGTCAAAATCGTATTTTTTTCTCTAAATAAGACTAAAAATCGTACATCGTATTTTGCCTTTGAAATTCGTACAAAATACGATAAATACGACGCTATAACATCACTGCTATATATGGAGAGAGAAACTAAGACCTTGTTTTTCACAATGTTTGGAGAAGGACACTAAGGAATTTTTTCAAAATTGGATTTTTTTTTTTAGAGGGAACACTAAGGCGTTTTTAAGTTCTTTTTGGAGGGACAATAAAGTGAACGGATTAAATTGAATTGGTTAAATTGGTGTTAAATGAAGGCATCTGGTCAAACCTTAACTTCTATTCGAATTTTGATGATTTTGTTCAAGTTCTCAGCTCGGTAAGCAAAAACAACATTGAAAATGTATTAATTAAAAATGCAAAACGGAAAAGTAAATAGATCACGGTTGAAATTCTTAATAACATTAAAATTAGAAGTTCTTTCTTCAAATAAAAAGAAATACCCAAATAAGGATAATATCAATTATTTATATTTTCAAGATCGAGTGAAAAAGTTATACAAGAGACAAAAAAACATTACTGCTCGGATAAAATTTCAGAAAATATATATAACAAAAACTTTGGAAATTATATAAAGAGTTAATTTTCAACACATATAAAAACGGTGAAAATAAAAATCAGTTAAATGCTCTTCATTACAACAATAAAAGACTAGAAAATCCATTTGATATCTCTGAGAGAATGAACAATTATTTTGTTAATGTCACTCAAGAAATACAAATTTCGAATAATGTTATTGATCAAAATTGTATGAATCAATTCGGGTAATCAATATTTTCTAATTTCCAATTAACAATAACTAACACAGATGAAGTCAGTGCAGCGATAAAGGGTTTAAATTCTAGCGCTGCAACAGGATATGATGGTATTTCAACTAAATTTATTAAAAGGTTTGCAGAATAGCTTATTCCCATCTTGGTAAAATTTATTAACAATACTTTCCAATCGGGTACTTTTCCTCTCTCACTGGAAAGAGCTATTGTAACTCCAATTTTTAAATAAGAGGATAACACTTATTGCTCCAATTATCGTCCGATCTCCATAGTACCAGCTTTCTTGAAAATATTTGAAATTATAATTAAAAATAGGCTAAATTATTTTATAAATTCTAATGGCATTTTAAGCGAAGACCAGTTTGGTTTTGAAAAAAGATCAAATACCACAGCTGCTTGCTTATACTTATCTGATTTTATTTCTAAAAATATAGATAACAAAAAACATGTGGGATGTGTCTTCCTAGATCTTCAGAAAGCATTTGACTGCCTTGACTACGAAATATTGTTACATAAATTAGCAAAACTTAATCTTATTGATACACAGTTACGTTTGTTTAAATCATACCTTAGTAATCGAGAGCAAATGATCCAGGTAAATAACATTTATAGTTCCAGAAAATTAATAACTAAAGGAGTGCCGCAGGGATCCATCTTGAGTCCTGATCTCTTCAAGCTTTATATAAATGCTATTGCCCGTTTAAACATAAAAGGAACTCTGCAGTTATATGCAAATGATGAGGTGATTAAGTATGCTGCTGATAATGAGGTTGATTTAAGCAATGCAATAAAAAATGATCTTAATATCATACAAGTATGGTTAGAAAAACATCGCCTTAGTTTGAATGTGCAAAAAACCAAAATTTTATTTTTTGAAAACAAGTTTCTAAACCCAGCGACCAGGTTTACCTACAACAATGATATTATTGAAGTAGTTAAAAAGTTAAACTACCTAGGCTTAATTCTAGATAGTAAAGGAATCTGGAACTATCAAATTGAGCACATAATAAAAAACATTGCTCCATATATTTTCATTTTATGTAGGCTAAGAAATTTTCTTTCAAATAAAGCATTATTCACGATATATTCATCATTTATAAAGTCATACATCACTTATCTAAATCAAATTTGGAGCAGAGCTCCTCAAATTTACCTTAATAAGCTTGACGTTCTTAAAAAAAATGTATCAAGATAATCCATAGATATCCAAATCAGTATCCTTAAAACTTACTATACTCTACTCAATATATTAGCCTTATGAATATTTGTAAATACGAATTATATATCCTAGTTTTCAAAATAGTAAACTACGAAATTAAGCATAACTTTATATTAAATAGAAGTATTGATATTCATAATCATGATACCCGCAACAAAGACAATTTCTACTTAACACTATTTCGCACTATTAACCAGAAAAATAATGTTGTCTATATAATTATTAACATAAAATATTAACATATTAATGTATATTTCAAAAATTGTAAATTTCAAAAAAGAAAGGAAAAAGTATACGTTTGTAATTTATGAGACCATAATACTAAGACTAAGGTCTAAAAAACAAATTATTGTAATACCTAATAAAATAATATTTTGTAAATAATATAAATTATAAAATTATTAATAAAAAAAAAATATATATATATATTGTTTTTCCTTTCGCTTTTCCTCTTTTATATGTGTCAAAATTTTTTTAAGCTAAATTAAAAGTGTTTACATGGGTAAAAAACGGTCTAGAAAGCTTCCATTTAAAATTGCAAGGTGATTGGAATAGGTCTTATTTTTAGCAATTTTGTAATTTAAATAGAAGTGATAATCATAGTTGTAATGTTACAAAAAAGTGTGAATTTTTTTTAAGCTATTTAGCTAAAAAGTGCTTTCAGGAGTGGGAAAGCGGGTAGGCAGCTTTAATTTAAAATTTCAAGGCAATAAATTTTTTGGAAGTTTATCTTTTTTCTTTTTTTTAAAGCTTTTCTCTGCCACATAAATGTGAACAGGATTTTACACAGCCTTTCCTGTTCAGTCGTGGCTGCAAATGTCGTAAGGGGGAGTAACTCTTACGGCGTGTGTGGGATTCGAACCCACACTCCCTCAGTGTTAACAACGTATTTTATACGCTCTTACCCACTAGGCCACCGAGGCCCCGTATCTATGTGTGTGTATTAAAAGAAACTTTTTTTTTCGAAAGGGTCCAATTTGTACTAAGCTATAAAGATTTAAAATGATTTCAGAAATGGGAAATCGCTTAGACAGCTTTCATTTAGAATTTCTAAGTGATTGGAAAAAGTCACTATTTTAGCAATTTTGTAATTTAAATAGTAGTGATAATAATGAATAAGGGTCAACTTTGAAAAATAACAAAAATATGTCAAATGATAAACATTCAAAAAAATGTGTCATTGATAAACATTCGCTACCACTCGTTGAAGTCAGACGTATTTTTATCTTAGCCCTAATTTTTAAAACTTTAATTATTAATTAAGTGTAGAAATAAAAGGAAAATCAGTGTAATCCTTTATAAATTTATTTAAAGTTAAATGAAAAAATAATAAAAAAAGAAAAAAACCAAAAACCAATTCAAATAAAAAACCAAAACACAAATCACTTTTTATTTTCTTTTTAATTTTTAATGGACATTTTTAATAACGGTATTCCATATTTTAAGAATTTAAAAGAAAAAATACTATAATAATTATACATTTTCACTCTTTCATTTGTTTTTTTTTTATATTTATTAAAAAATAAATTTACTATAAAAACTATACATTTTTTGAACTATGATTGTTATTCTAACAAATTTAATTTAATAAGTGAATTTGTAAACACGAAATAAATAAATGTACTTCTCAATTTTATTTTATTAAACATTAAAATTAAATAATTAAATTTAATTTAATAATAAATTTCAAATTTAATATCTAAAATAATTTTTAAACCCGAATGAAGGTGATTTACGGACGAGCAAGGTGTTCAACAGCAGCAGCTGAAGATTCCACCATATTTTTTTTTTCGGCTGGTTGATAAGTAGAAAATAGTGGATCATCTAATTCTATTTCAATAATTTTTGTTTTCTCAAATTTAAATTTTTTTATTTTTTAATTAATTTCTTTAGTTTTATTTTGTATTAGAAACTTTAATTTTTTAATTCAATTTTTTTATTCAACTTTTAATTTTGGAACTTCTTAATTTTAATTATATTTTGATTTCACTCGTTTTTAGTTTTTAGTTTTGTTTACAATTTTAATTTTTTATTAATATTTTTATTTTCTTTTATTTCTTCTTATAAATTTAGTTTAGTACAATTAAATTTTAAATTAAATTTTTATTAATTTTAATTTTGTTTTCATTTTGATTCTTATAAATTAAATTAATTTGTTTTCATTTTAAATTTCAAACATTATAAAATTAAATTAAATGTCACTAAACAGGCACGCTCTCCAACCTTCCTTTTCTCCCATATAAAATTTCCAAGCATCTTTCAGTGAAGAAACCGTTTGCTCTTTTCTAATTTATCTAATTAGTGCTGCATTATTTCTTTTTTTTTTTTTTACTTAATTTTTACCATATACAAGTGGGAAAAAGAAGTATATGATATGAGAAGGTGTGTGTCTGTGCTCTTTAAGTGATGAATCTGGTAGAGTATGTCTCGTGTACAATAAGGTAATAAAAACTGTCGTACCTCGAATTAGGTTGTCATATTCACCACTTATTTGGTTTGGGAGGGCGGCGAATATTCATAGAGAAATTGCGTAGATGGAAAGAATTGTAGTGGATTTTGTCAATATTTTTATAAATTTGTTTTCCTCCTTCTTTCTTTTTTTCCGAATTTTATGTTTCTATACTATTGTCATATTCAAATATATGATTCATATTCAAATATATGAATGATAATATTATACAATATTGTATTGATAGAGCTAAGTAGTATGTAGTGTTAGGTATCCATAGTTACGTATTTTTTGTTTTATTTTGTGTTTATGTTACTATACAATACATACTATTGCTATACATATTTTGAAGATGAATAATATACAGTTGTATTTATAGAGCTACGTAGTGTAATGATAGGTATCTAAGTTTTTTTCTGTTTTTAATATAAATTATATATATATGTATGTACTATGTACATAGAATAGAAAATAATGTATGTCGATATTATGTAGGTAGGTACAAATTGTTAATTGAAGGTTAGATTAGGTTAGGTTAAGGTGGCTGGGTAAAAGGCACACTTGGACCGTATTTGGTCCATTGTGATACTACATAGAAGCTTTTCTATCCCACTTGTTAAAACCAATTTAAACTTTTTGCAAAGCGAAGAATGCTCTTCACATTTTTACGTGCTAGATCGCTAAGGTTGTTGAAGAGATATTGCTCCAAATGGGTATTCCTTCTTGCCGACAAGGCCGGGTATGTACAAAAGAGATGAAAAGTAGTTTCTCCCTCTTTTTCATCTTTGCAGGCTCTACAATAGTCGTTTGCGGATAAGCCAAGTCCTCTGGCATGCTTCCCTATTAGACAGTGACCGGTGATTATACCCATTGTCATTCCAATGTCTGCCCTTTTGAGAGAAAGCATATCATTGGATCGTCTTAAATCGGTTTTAGGCCATATCAATCTAGTGATATTGCACGAGGGCAAGTTTGACCACTTAAAATTTACCATATCCTTTATTTCCTTTCGAAGTAACGTTTTGCTTGTTGATAGAAGTACCCCTAGTCTTTCGCTATCAGACAGGACTTGTAAGATTGTACCAATTCTTGCGAATTCATCAGCGTTTTCATTTCGCGGAATACCTCGATGACCTGCTACCCAGCAAAGCTGAATGCTAAACTGCCTGGCCATCTCGTTAAGAAGTTTTCGGCTGTTTATTACAGTCTTCTAGGTTGTATATGTTGATTACAGAGATTTTAAAGCAGCCTGACTATCTGACAGGAATGTGTACTTGCTTTACAGTCAAAACATTTCTATTCAGTAGAATCAAGGCTTTTTGAATTGCCATAATTTCCGCTTGGAAGACGATACAGTGGTCTGGTAATCGGAAACTATGACTGATATTCAGATTATCTGAGAAGACCCCACATCCTACACTGCTGTTCATTTTTGAACTATCCGTGTAGAATTGTACTCCTTGGAAGGTTATCACTGTGTTCGAGTTCCAACTCTCACGGCTTGGTATGCTCCTCACATGAGATTTGCGGAAGAAGTAATTGGGGGACGTGTAATCCACCAAAACGGGAGTGGACTTGTATTGGTTTATGATATCCGAGTGAACTTCTCGTGAATTGATCCACTGGGATGTAGCTTTTAATGTCACAGCTGTGTTTGGGGCTGCAAATTTGCTATAATATTCTACAAACATTAGATTAAGCCTGATGTCTAATGCCGCAGAAGGGGTGGTTATTAAAGAGTCACTAATTAGTTTGCAGTTCTTTGAATCCTAGCGATTGCCTTGAGGTTGACCTCTTCATCGATTGCCTTCTACCATACTAGGACTCCGTACATAAGAATGGGTTTTACTACGGATGTATATAGCAAACTAAGTCATGTATGGCTGAAGCCCCCATTTCCTACCAACGGCTTTTTTGAACGGGTAAAGTGCTAATGAGGCCTTCTTTACTCTTTTTGAATTGTTAGCCTTCCAGCTTAACTGTTAACTGTTGTCTAGAGTTAGAGTTAGACCGATTCACTAAGGGCAAGAGTGAAGCCATTTAACGAAGGCGGCTTTATTTTAGGAATTTTATATATCCTTGTAAAGAGGACCATTTCGGTTTTTTGTGAGTTTAGTGACAATCCACAGTATGTTGATCGTGTTGTGATTTTGTTTAGTGCAAGTTGCAAAATGTCCCTGAGACTGTCTGGGAACTTGGGACATTTCTGGGACCTAACAACGACAATAACATCGTCCGTATAGGCGATTGTTGTGCAGCCCGCCTCTTCCAGGATTTTAAGTAGTTTATTTACTACCATATTCCAAAGAAGGGGAGATAGCACACCTCCTTATGGAGTCCCTCTCTTCACAAACCTTTTTGCAGAAGCGTTGCTTATGTTGGCACTAATGGCCCTGCTACTTAGCATATTAGCTATAATTGCTCTTAACTCTGGTTCTACTCTTAGGCTTATGAGTGCATCCACAATTGCTGACTGATTGACGTTATTAAACGCTCCCTCAATGTCTACAAATGCTGCAAGAGTATACTCTTTACAATTTAAAGATCTTTCAATCGAACTAGTAAAGGCGTGAAGTGCAGTATCCAGTAAGCATGTTGAGAGGTTGACAACAGATTTTTATCTAAGTTGCAGTGGATATGGATGTCGATCAATCTTCCTAAGGTTTTTAGAAGGAAAGATGACAGGGTTATAGGCCGGAAGTCCTTCGCATAGACGTGACTACTTTTGCCGTCCTTGGGTATGAATACTACTCTGACCTATTTCGATTTATCTGGGCTATGCCCTAAATCAGAGAAAATGCTTTTTAGTCAACCCAAAGTAGTAAATGAAGTTTCCTGGATCTCAGCGGGTATAATGCCATCCGGTACGCTTGATTTGAATGGCTTGAAACCATGCATAGCCCATTGTAGTTTGTGCTCTGTAGCCACTTCCTCTGAGATAGTAGAAGGAGGATTCAGGAGACAAGCCAACTCTGAGCTATTATTTATGCTCCCAGGAAAATGGATTTTTAAAAGTAATTCCAACGACTCCTTGCTTGTGGTAGCCCAGCTGCCCAGCTAAGAAGACTGGGGACCATGGGGTTTGTCGATAGGATTTTCCTAAGTCTAGATACTTTGGAGACGTTCTCTATACCTCCGCAAAATAGTCTCCAGGTGTTTCTTTTCGCCTTTTTAAGTGCTTTTTTGTACTGACTAAGAGCCGTTTTATAAGAGCTCCAATCCTGTACCTTATTTGTTTTTTTGGCATTATTAAAAGCCCTCCTACTATCTTTTTTTAGAGCTTTGATTTCATGATTCCACCAAGGTGGTTTAGGTTTTCCCCTAGGCTTACTGATGGGACACCAAAGCTCTAAGGACTTATCGCAGGCCTTAGTAAAACTATTTAATTCCCGGATATTTTTCGGAATTCCAGGTGTTAAAAAGGGAAGCATTGACTTTAAGTGCTCCCTATATTTGTTCCAGTCAGTTCTCATAAGATGTCGATAGACTGACTTTATTGGACGACTTTCGTCCAAACCTTTCGACAAAGCGGAAGCCACTTTGGAGTGATGACGATTAATTTGGAGTAGCTTCATTACCTGGGCTATCCTTAATCTCCACCACCGTCGCTTTAGCTTCATCCTCAAAGTCCATTGAGAAGCTTTTGGGTTCATCAAAGCAGTCAGAATCAGATCTAAGTAGATCGTCTTTAACGTCACCCTTCATGACATCATTCAATCCCTTTGGAGCCGAGGAGGATGCTACCTCAACGACATCGGATCGGAAAGAGTCTGTCTCTTGGGCTTGACTTGGGGCGATGCTAATTGAGGCTTCCACATCATCCTTCTTATACATCCTCAGTGTTACCGGCGTGACACCGTAACTAATGACCACTTTGGCTTTCGCTAGAGGTTGTAGGGAGTTTTTATTGACAATGACCAGCGCCTGTCGGGATTCTCCTACTACTTCCCCTAGTTTGGCAATCTTCCAATTGTGAGTTGGAAGTTAGGGATTTCACACTTTCATCATTTTGACAATAGTAGCTCTTAGCCACACCCTAGCTCTTGGCCTGCTAGGGATTCCTCCCTGCTTATGGCTTTGAGATGGGCCCCCGACCACAATCTTTCCAACTACCCTATCAATTTGTCGTGGCCCTGATGCCAGTCAGCGTCTCTACCGGAGGGTGGTGGTCCCGGATTTTCTTCAAATAGCCGGAAGAAAGTTGTATTTAAAGCAACAACCTTCTTCCAGTTACTGGAAGAAATACCCCAATCCTCTAACCCTTCATCAATAATTGCCAGAATTAAAATATCCTTTGCAATTTTATTGAACGGCTTGGTTAGCTGGTTACTCCCTAGCAACCTAGCCTTTTTGAAACTACCCTGTGGCTCGTTTTGTGACCTCTATCTCTTGGACATAAAGCCCTTCGATGAACCTAGGATTTGTCCTTCTTGGGACTTGACCTGGCCTACTACTGTTTTCGCCCAGGCTAAGGACTTCTTTTGCGCCTCAGATAACTGACCAACATTGACAGAACTTAACCTCTCAACTATTTTATAGGCCGACCGTTTATCGTAGAAGCCTTGTTTCGACGGGTGCACTTTGCGTACCGTCTTTGGTTGTTCGCGGTTTTCCTTAGCACTGCTGGTCCCCGGTTTGGTCGCTTTACTTAGCGACTTTTGGGAAGTGCCAGCTAATTATTTTTTAGAATATTTTATTTTTGGATTTTGTTCCATAATTGAACCAACGAGTACGAAGAAAAGGAAGGTCCGCCCTATGCAGAGATTCGTATACATAGGGTAAGGCTAATTAATTCGGAGGGTCACCAGTTACTCGGAATACTCCGTTCACAACTGGGCTATTTTTAAGACAGGGACCCCAACCAGGCTCATCATCGGCACGGGTCGTGTAACAGCTTGAAGTAGGCCCAGGTTTACCCCAATCCGATGGTTCCAGTAAACCCCAAGGTGTCAGTAATACGATACATAAAGACAAACTCAGTTTACTTTTCCCTTAGTACTTAACCACTTAGCTGGTGATTATTTCCGGTCAGCACCCAAAAGAAGGGTTTCCATTGAGGATTATTTCCAACCTTGTACATTGAAAATTGTATGGGATTTTTTGAGTTGTTACAGACAAATTGTGTATAAAAGTATATTTTGTAAAAATAAATTAATTTAAAAGATGTGTGCAAGTTACATATTCCATTGACCTTTCTAAGTCAATGAATTAAATTTCATCCACTGTAAATAAAAATCATTTATTTCAACATTCCTGAAAATAAATTAAAAATAACAACAACAAACAAGTTCATAAATTCCAATTTTTTATAACTTTAAATTTTATTACACGTTTCAATTCTAACTTTAAATTAAAACATATAAAATGCAAATTAAGCACATTTTTTATACAAAGTATATTAAAAATAAGTTAACTGTACTTTTTGAATTAAATTTATAAAGCTGCAACGGTCATCATTTATCTAATAAATAATTCAAGTTATGTGATGTTTCATAATAAAAAGCTTTGGACTCGATTAATAACCATCAAGGAGTAAAGCTGTTAAAAATATTAAAGGAAAATAAAGTATTAAATATTAAAATAAAAATTATAAAGAAAAACTAATTTTGTAAAAGAAAAATTAAAATTAAATTTATAAAGTAAAAAATTAACAATAAAATTATAATTTAAGTTAATAATAAAATTGTAAAATAAGTTAAAAATAAAATTATAAAAAGTTATTTAATAAAAATATAAAAAATTTATAAAATAATTTTTGTTGAACATTGTAGAAAAAAAGAAATAAAACTAAATCTTGAAATAATAAATAAAACTTAGTTTAATAAAAAAAAGCATTTGTGTTTTGACTAAAGAAAATTATATTTATTTTTTATTAAAGTAAAGACAATAATTGAAATTGGCGCAGTCGGTAGGATTGCCCAACTAGTGAAATAAATAAATAAATAAAAACTATCTAAAGTTTATTTTCAAAACTTTCTTATTAAAAGTTATTTATAAAAGTTATTTATATTTTAAAAAGTTATCAAGAAATTAATAATTAAAAAAAAAAAAATTTTTTATAATCACTAGTATTCTTTTTTAAGAATTTTTGGGCAATCATCTTTACTTTTAATAAGAAAAAAATTTTTTTTCAAAATGGCAAATGCAAATCAACAAACCTTAATCAACGAAGCTAGAGCCATTCCTGTATTTAAAGGAGACGACTCATATGAATTGTCTAACTTTATTCGTGAAGTTGAACAAATTCAAAACTTGGCACCTAATCAAGTCGCAAAAAACTATCTAGAAAATATATTATACAACAAAATACAAAGACCAGCAGCAGCAGCAATAAGTAGGATAACAAACGCAACATGGACCGAAATAAAACAAAACTTAAAGAGATCATTTGGTATTCAGGAAAGCTATTTAAAATTGAAAGAGAAAGCTGATTCTACTCATATAACAATGTCAGTATTATTTTTTACTATTAGAAATATTAGAAAAGCTTAATTTGAAATACAAATTAGATGATACAAAACCAATAGAATTTAATACTATAAACAATGAAAAATCTATATTAGAAAAATTTTCAAATAAAATTCCTCGGAATGATAGTATGTTCCTTAGGATACAAAACGTAACTACATTAGAAGATGCTTATTATCAGCTCATCCAAACCGGTATTAGTAGCTACGAAAATAAAAATAATAGAAATACTAAAAATTTTAACGGTCATTCTAATAATTTCCAAAAACAAAATTCGCGTAATTTTAATATTAATAATAATAATTTTAACTTTAATAAAAAATTTTCAAATAATCCTAATTATAATAATAATAATTACAAAAACAATTCGCGGTATTTTAACAACAATCATAATAATGGTAATTTTAATAGAAATAATTATCAAAATTATAATTATAATAGAAATGAATATAAACCAATGGATGTGGTAGATCCTAGTGAACAAAATTTTCACATAGGACGGTCGAAAATAACCTACCAATAGTAGAATTTACAATATATAATAAAAAAAATTAAATGTATAATTGATTCAGGAGCTTCGATCTCCATATTAGATAAAAATTTATTTCCTAAAATTAAAAGAAAAAATTAAAACTGGCAATAGAAATCTTTACCTTGACAAATAAAATTAACATTTACAATGAAATCGGAACCGAAGTCCCATTAGAATTTAATCATGAAGCCAAAAAGGTGTGGAAATTATTAAATTTAAAAAATAAAAATTTTAATGCCATTTTAGGTCCAAACGTGTTAAGACCTATTAATTAATTTTGAAAATGATACAAAAATTAATTTTGAAAATGATACAATTGAAATCATGAGAAAAACTACTAAGTTTATCAACTCATGTCCATTTTCAGAAATTCTTCAATTGTATTCAATTAATTCTAATAAAAACGACATTATTGATCGGATTAATACTGATCACTTGAATAATGAAGAATTAAAATGTTTAAGAAAAATTATTTATAAAAATACCGAATTATTTTATAAAGAGAGTGACAGTCTCACCCATTTCAAAGAAATAAAACATCAAATTATAACAAACGACTCTAAACCGCTATATGCAAAAATTTATAGAATCCCAAAGGTTCATGAACTTGAAGTTGAGACTCAAGTAAAAGAAATGTTACAACAAGGGATTATTAAACATAGTAAATCTCCATATAACTCACCCATATGTGTGGTCCCAAAAAAAGAAGATCAATCTGAGAAACAAAAGTGAAGAATTGTCATCGACTACAGGAAATTAAATGAGATTACTGTAGATGACAAATTTCCAAATCCCAACATTGAGTCCCTTTTTGATAAATTGGGTAGGGCTCAATATTTTACTACGCTAGACTTGGCTAAGGGATTTCATCAAATTCTGGTGGATGAGAAAGACCGGCCTAAAACAGTATTTTCAACTGCTTAGGGACACTTTAAATATGTCAGGATGCCATTCGGATTAAAGAATGCTCCTGCCACATTCCAAAGAATAATGAGATATGTTGTAAGAGATTTAATTAATGTTTCTTGTGTTGTCTACTTGGATGATATATTAGTACATCTATGCAAGAACCCGTAGAAAATATAGATAAAATTTTTAACAGGTTACGTAAATATAATTTAAAAATACTAATAGATAAATGTTGTTTGTTTTCTAAAAACTCCGAATACCTTGGACATTTATTAACGGATCAATGAATCAAACCTAATCCGAAAAAAGTCGAGGTTACAATAAATCTTAAACTGCCAACTACAAGGAAAGCAATAAAAAGTATTCTAGGCATTACGGGTTACTAACGTAAATTTATTAGAGATTATGCGAAAATAGCACAACCTCTAACCAACAGTTTGAAAAAGAACAATAAAATTAGCATAAATGATGTAAAATATTGCGAAGCATTTACTAAACTTAAAGAATTAATAACAAAAGATCCAATTTTAAAATATCCTGATTTTAATAAAAAAATTATATTAACAACTAAATTTACAATTATGACAGACCACCGACCTTTCGTTTGGCTCCACTCTTTAAAAGAGCCAAATTCAAAATTACTAAGGTGGAAGATAAGATTAAATGAGTTTAATTTTGACATTAACTATTTGAAAGGCAAAGACAATAAGGTCGCTGATTTCTTAAGTAGAATCGACACTAACAAACACGAAATTAATAACATCGAACAAGAAGAAAACCAATACAGAAATGGCTATAATTCATAGTGGCGTTGAAGACCTAAACGACCACATACAAATCGTAGACAACATCATTAACAAATATTTAACGCAAATACATTTCGTACAAAATAAAACAATTGAATTTAGAACAATATTTAAAAAATATAGACAAATTTATATCTCGAAAAAAGATCTTAGAAACGAAAACTATGATTTCCTTAGAAGATTTATTAAGAAAGGTACTACAGCAATCTACTCAGAATTAAATGACAATGACTTTAACGTACTTCAAAGAAAATTACTAAATCTGTTTAGCAACGATAAAAGGATTAAATTTATAAAATGTGCAAAAAAGGCAGAAGATATCGAAAGTGAAGAAAATTTTTTAGAAATAATTAGTAACACTCACGAAAATACAAACCATCGTGGAATTCTAGAAAATTTTCGTGTTCAACATTCAACATTCTTATTATTTTCCTAGACTTAAAGATCTAATTAATAAATATATAAACAACTGTTCTACCTGCAATTTAGCCAAATACGATAGAAATCCAATTCAATATAAATATAACTTAACTGAAACTCCTAGCGAACCAAATCAAATTGTTCATGCTAACGTTTTCTACTTAAAAAAAGAAACATTTTTAACCACAATAGATATATTGACATTAGATGTTTAGTAAATCTGACAATTTCCAAATTACCAGATAGAAATAGTCTAACCATAATTCAAGGTCTCAGAACTAGAAATTCACTTTTTGGAAAACCAAAAAACTTCATACTAGAGAACGAGTAGTATGATAGTGTAAATATAAAAGATTTCTGCCGAATAGAAAATATTGATATCCATTTTACATCCCCACGGAGCCATATGGTAACTCTGATATAGAAAGAGTTCATTTAACAATTCTGGAACATATTAGAATTTTAAATATTACTGAATCTTGTCTGAATACAGAAGCAAAAATCTTAAAATCTGTAGAAAATTATAATAACACTACCCATTCTACAACTGGAGTTAAACCAAATGATTCTGTAAATGGTAAAATTTCAGACATAGAATCTATAAAAATTAAAATACAACAAGAAAAAGAAAAAATAATAAATAAATTAAATACCAATAGAAAACTTTCGAAGCACCCGATTCGCAAGAAATAATAATAAAAATCCTGCAATAGTTAGATATAAAGAACTTGGTAGATATAAGATAATAAAATGTAATAAAATAAATAATAAATGGGTTGGGTACGAAATCTCGTTCCTCAAAATCTCGTTTTATCAAAATCTCTTTTTTAAAATCTCGTTTCTTAAAATCTCGTTTTATCAAAATCTCGTTTCTTAAAATCTCGTTTTTTTTTTTCTTTTTTATCATAGGTAATCTTTATTTTTAACAATTTTATCTTACATTTTCATTTTTTTATTTCAAATGTTTGTCGATTTATTGAAAAAATATTGATTGTAAAAATTGTAGAAAAAAAATTTAACAAAAAAGATTCAACATTTCATTCAAAATAGTGCATACAAATAATATGGTAATATATATGTATATATATATGATATTAGATATACACATATATTTATATATGCATACTTATTTATAAATATTCTGGAAAAGGGAACAGTCCTGATTTTAAATCCAACTCTAAAATCCCTTTAAATTATTTTTTTTATATATATATTTTAATAACAATTAATTTAAAATAGTGGGGGCTGCTGCCCCCAAACCCCCGCTGAACAAATTATTGAAACCCTGATTTTGTAACCAACTCGAAAATCTCTCCTACTTCAAAATCTCGCACATACACATATATAAATATTCTGGAAAAGGGAGCAATCCTGATTTTAAATTCAACTCTAAAATCCCTTTAAATTATTTTTTTATATATATATTTTAACAACAATTAACTTAAAATAGTGGGGTTTAGTAACCAACTCTAAAATCTCTCCTACTTCAAAATATCGCATATACATTTACATAAGTACATATTCTGGAAAAAGCGTATAACTCTGATTAAATAAAATAATAACAAAAATAATATTATATACTTTTAATTATATTATATTATATTAATTATATACTATACTTTTTTGTATGTATGTATATATATTTTTTTTAATTTTAACATTCAATAACTCATATTATGTACATAGTAAATAATGTGTTTATATATAAAATATTATTTTTCATGTAAAATATACAAATAATATTAAAAATCACGGACGTGACGGCACTAATTTTTTGTTAAAAAAATGCATCGTTATTAATTAAATATTCTAATTAAATTTTATAAAAACCACAACAAAAAATAATTTTTTTTAAACACCCTGTACCTGAACTTTGTAAAAACTTTACTTTTCGAGATTTATTTACTTAAATGTAAATAAACCTATGTTTTGAGATTGAGAACAAGCAAGGATTTGATGGAAGGGAAATTTTTATTTTATAATTTACAAATGTGCTTTTTGTATAATTATTATTGAAAGCAAAAGAAAAAAAACTCATTTAAAAGTACAATCTAACTTTTTAATATTTAATATTATTGTTTATATAGTTACGTTATTCATGCCACGTTCAAACTAATATAATTGTTCTTTTGTGTCTTATAAAAAACCCCGCCTAATAGATTTGTATTTCATCCGCTCTTGTTTACACTTAAACATGTTTGATAAGTACTGTTACTAAATACTGCAAAATTTATCATTAAACTTTTATTTTATTATGATAAAAATTAAAAACAAATGCAATTATTACTATTTCAATGATACAGTGCATTTTTGTCGGTCACGTACCTCATTTGAAATTTTAATAATTATATTTAATAACATACAACTTTAATAATATAACTTTAATAATATAATTTTATAGTTTTAATAATATAATATAAAAGTTAAGAAAATTTAATAGTGAAATGGAAAGTGAATTGTTAATCTTACCTTCTAATAAAGGAAAAAAAAAATTAATTTTTGATGGTTATAGTTTCCATTTAGAAATTAAACATCGTGATAGATTTAGATGGATCTGTACAAAAAAAAAAGTGAATTTTGCAGAGGTCGTTTAATAACAGTAATGGAAGGTGAAGAACACAAAATATTTAAGGTAGGAGCGAATCACAATCATGCTCCATCGGCTTATGACAAGGAATTAGTGCGAATCAATAATAATACCAAGACAAGGGCACGTGAAACTCTAGCTGCTCCTTCGCAAATTATACGTAACAATTTTTTGGAATGTCAACCAAATTGTCGCAATTACTTGCCTCCAGAAAAATCCCAGAAACAAAGAATTACAAGAGCGCGTTCTGTTTCGGCTGTAAAGGAACCCACTAGTATTAATGACATCGTAATACCAGAACACCTAAAATATTTAGAAGGTGAATTATTTGTTCTTTCAGAAGATGATTTTAATGGTGGAAAGAATATCATATTAGGTAATTTATCAAAATGATTAAATTATATGGCTTTGCGAAATAACATCAATAAAAAAAAAAAAAAAATTTAAAAATGAAATAAAATCAAAAAAATGTAAAATTTCTTTAGAAATTATTTCATTTATTTTTTGATCTATATTTATTTTCTTTATTTTTAGATCTTTACATAATAAAAGACAATTTTAATTAACATTAATTTTTTTAATTATACATATGTAAAATCAATTTTAATTATCATTAAAATTAAATTAAATTATCAAAAAATTTAATGATAATGAAAATTTAATGTTAGTCTAATTCACCAAGACTCAAAACAATAAATAATTTTTATTTATTTGCTTTCCTTATTGTGTGCAATTTCTGTTTATTTAGGCACAAAATCAAGTTTAACACGTTTGTCACAGGCAGACTGTTGGTTGATGGACGGTACTTTTGACATAATGCCACGAATTATGCGTCAACTTTTTACTAGCCATGGCAGAATTAACACCGAAATTTCGCCACTAGTGTTTTGCTTAATGAGCTCAAAAAGTGCAAAGGCTGATAAAGCATTTTTTTTAAGACTTACTCAGCTGCGTCATGAATTCAATATATCACTTAATCCTAAACGAATCATTGCAGATTTTGAGAAAGCCAGTGTTGCTGCTGCGAAAATTCATTTTCCGTCATCTGAATTTAAAGGTTGCCTTTTTCATTTCGGGCAAATTATTTGGAGAAGAGTTCAATCAAACCACCTTGTAAAAAAATATGGTCAAAATGAAAATTTCAATCTGAAAATTCGGATGATTAAAACTTTAGCCTGAGAATGAAATCTTAGATTATTATTCTGTTCTGAATAATAATTTAAAAACAGATAAAAATGCCAAATCCATTTCCGATTGGTTTCAAAAAAATTATATAGGTAATTTTTCTGAAAACGCAATTGAGAAAATTGTTAATCCGAAATATCCCGGCTCATATTGGTCTGTTGCTGGGTCCGATACACTATATTTTCCGAGAACACAAAATAACGTTGAAGCTTGGCATCGTCGCCTTCAGGTAAATAAAGAATTGATGATGAATTGAATTAATACTAAAGCAATTAACTATATGTTTTATACATTTTAATAGAATGTAATTGGAAAACGGCACATTGGATTATACAAACTTATTTCAGAAATGAACAAAGAGCTATTGATATCGATGTCGAGAATTGATAGAATGGAGGGTGGAGAACAGCGTTTACAAACACAATAAGAAAAAATAAAAAAATTGAAACACTAATAAAAAAAAGAAAACATATGGATAAATTAGATTTTCTAAAAAAAATAGCGCAAACATAATATTACATTGAAATTTTTATAACAATTCTTTATAACTGTTTTATTTTTTTTTTATATACAGAAAATGTTTTTATTTTATAAAATTTGTTTAATTTGGATGAAAAAAATAAAATATTCTTCGATAAAAATTAAAAATTACAATTTTTTATGTTTTCTGTATTTTCTGAAAAAAAAAGAGATTTACCGAGATTTTTGAAAAAACGAGATTTTAATAAAACAAGATTTTGATAAAACGAGATTTTAAGAAACGAGATTTTGAAAAACGAGATTTTGATAAAACGAGATTTTGAGAAACGAGCATTCGTACCTCTCCCTAATAAATTAATTGATTCAAAAAACGAGGAAAAATACAGTTGCCTTTGCCAACTCTTAGATACGAACCGTTAGTATGTTCACAGCCTGTCACTCTACTTACAATACTATTTTTTTAATATTTTAATATTTTAAAATAATGCGGGTGAATTTTATAATTTCTAGAACTATGGGTTGTACATGTATTCAAACTATATGTTTATACATTCTTCAAAAGCAGATTTTAACCTTCCACATAACGACTATCAATCCAAAACTTTTTCAAGTAATCTATAGTACCATTTAAGCGGCAAATGTATATTAAATTTACTTAGTACAAAATAGTAAATATAATTTTAAATATTATATTATATTATGCGCACATAGTATATTTATATTGTTGTTTGTATAAGTATATCGCCATACATTGCAATATTTCTTTAAAAATATTTCCATTCATAGAATAATTTCTTATAAGTACAATAAAATACATATATGTATATAAATACGGCGCTATATAATATACATCTATATTCTTATCATTCATTCATCAGTGACATATACGATATGTAAATAAACATGATATTATATAAGTATGTGTGAATATCAATATCATATAAATAAAAATTCTTCAAGCAACCGTTATGTTGTTTATTTATTTACATTTTTTTGTACTACGCATTATATCCTCAACAATTTCAAATTATCGAGTAAAACAAAATGTAAAAAATTCGTTAAAGAAATTTGTTAGAAAATTTGAAAAAATCAAGAAACTCTTTCGTCAATTATAAAGTAACCCTATATTATTAAAAAAAGTTGTTAACAGAAATAAGAGTATAATGTTGAAGTTTTCATTTTTTTGTATTACTTCAAAAAAATGTTAACAGGTGTTCAAGTTACAGGTGTTTAAAAATAGGAAATTTTCAGTTTTTGACCCCTTACAGCTCCTAAACGGGGAGTGATACAAAAAAAATACTTATTTTCAAAGATCTAACTTCTGTCAAAATTTCAAGTTTCCAACTTAAACCGTTTAGAAGATAGAAGGGTTAAAGGATTTTGCAATAATTCAGTCGCATAACGGTAAATTAAGACACCGTATAGCACAAGTATATATTTATTATATACATGTTTGTAAAGCT
Organism: Poecilobothrus nobilitatus; assembly: GCA_947095535.1. Classification (NCBI taxonomy): domain Eukaryota; kingdom Metazoa; phylum Arthropoda; class Insecta; order Diptera; family Dolichopodidae; genus Poecilobothrus; species Poecilobothrus nobilitatus. The sequence goes on from OX352773.1 coordinate 101,220,122, forward strand.
CATAATAGCACTTATAGTGGAAATTTCAGATTGAAATTTTTTCTACAATCGTGAATTTTCTGATTGCAGATATACCTTATAGAACTTGTGTTATAACAATTTAAATATAGAGATTTTTGGGGGCTTTGAGGGGCTGTAGCTCCTTAACGGGTGGGGTTACAGAAAAATTAATATTAACATAAAATTAACATTTTTATGATATCTATCAGCAGTTAAAATTGCATGGTTCTATTTCAAAAAAATTGTGGAGATCCAAAAGTTAGTTGTTCGAGAGCTACCCGAAGTTTTGGCCGGAACTCAACCAAAAAAAATAGGGAACCTACAATTTGCTCCCAAAATATTTTGTGTAAATTTCAAGATTCTAGCTTTCTTAGTCGTTGAGTTAGCGTGCTGACAGACGGACATGGCTTAATCGACTCAGAAATATATTCTGATCCGATCCATACTTTTGAAGGTATATCTAGCTCGCTTATTTCGAGGTGTTACAAACGGAAGAGTAATTTTATTATACCCGATCCTTTCGTACGGGTATAATAACAATATTCATCCGAATCGAATTAAAAGAAAATTTAAATTTACAGGTAATAACACTAACAATAATAATTCTAATAATAATGATAAACCCTTGCAAAGCAATAATTAATGTAAATAAACTGGAAGCCGAAGCTGGTTTCACAATAATACAACAAGAAAATATCGAAATTATCGAAAGCTATAATAAAATCGTTCATATAATAAATTTAAGCGAAATTGAAAATTTAATAGATACTATAGAAAACCAAATAAGTAATTCAATATATATAAATTATATTAATAAAAATCTGTATAACATACTAAAGAGTAAAATAAATAAAACTAAACATTCTTTTAAAAGCTTTAATTAATGTCGGAGGTTCGTTCCTTAAATGGATTTTTGGAACAATGGACCAGGAAGACAAAATTGAATTAGAAAATCATATGAAGACCATAAATCAAAATAATAATAACATAATAACAAATTTAAATAATCAAATTAAAATAAAGTCCGCATTTCAAGAAAATATCACTTTAAAAAATAACATTCAACAAAATCAAATAATAATAGAAAGAATTTCAAATTATGTTTCAAGCGATCATAGAAATATAGTTAATCAATTACAATATCTACAAATTTTAACTAACATTAATCTTCTAAATGACGAAATAGAAAAAATCCAAGAGAATATAATGTTCGCAAAACATAAAACAATGATCAGATTTCTGTTAACTTCTGAAGAGATCGACAACTACGAAATTGATATTTTCAAAATTCAAGAACTAAAAAGTTCAGTAGCTCTTAACAATAATACATTAATTTTTGTCATTCAAATTTCAAAACTAAGTAAAGAAAAGGCGAATTCATTCAAAATAATTCCAATACCCTATTCAAAATTTCAACAAGTTTCAATAGAGATAACAGATGTCATAATTTTTAATAACAAAACATACTATCATAATGAGGAAAAATATGAGAAAAATTACAACTAGCTCCAAAATGTATTTCAAATTTATTAAATAACAAAACTTATGAAAATTGCTTTAAAAACTTTGAAGATAAATATAAAATAATAGAAATTGATACTGGCATAATATTAATAAAAAATGTAATAAGTATAAATTTAACCAGTGATTGTAATAAAATAAAATTCATTTTAAATAAAAATCTATAATTATAATTTAGTAGTTTTCAGCCACACACTACGTATTATGAATTCCGTTTCAAGCTTTGGACATCAGTAACTACATATTTTTTCAACTACTATAAAACCTATATATAATATTAATAATAAAAAACATAAAAAACACATTTCATATTTACATTACAGTAGTATGGTACCTACGATAGTCGGTAGTAGTAACAAAACGTACACAACAGAACAGAATAACAAAAAAAAAAAAAATTATAAGAGACATTCTCACTTACTCTCTTTAAAATTGTGTATTCTTTTTTTCCTCTCGAGTCACGAGTATCGACTCGACTCGACTTCAACGGCTCAACTATTCTTTGGCTATATGAATGTAATGTACTTAAAACTTATACATGTAAAGGGTGTTCAAAATTGAGGTATCATTTTAATTTTAATAAAAAAAGACTTTTTTTTTTAAATAAAATATTTTTATTTTAATTTATTACAAATAGATTCCGGTTAATAATGAAACATTATGTCGGCCAAGTGGCCCCCTCTACTGCTTCGGCAGGCTTCCAATCTTTTACCAAAATTCTGAATCACGTTGTTCAATAAATTGTTCTCAATGGTTGAAATCTGCTCGATAATGTTGTTTTTAAGCTCTTGAATTGTTTTGGGATTATTGCTGTACACTTTCGATTTCGCAAAACCCCACAAAAAAAAATCCAACGGTGTCAAATCGCACGATCTTGGTGGCTACATCACTCCTCCTCTACGAGAAATAATGCGATCTTCGAACTTTTCCTTCAAAAGATCCATTGTTTCTCTTGCTGTGTGGCAAGTGGCACCGTCCTGTTGAAACCACATATTACCTACGTCCAAATCATCAATTTCCCGCCACAAAAAGCTTCGGATCATCTCCCTGTAGTGATTTGCATTGACCGTAATCGCATTTCCATTTGCGTTTTCTAAAAAATATGGTACGATGATTGCTCCTGACGACAAACCACACCAAACCGTAACTTTTTGTAGATGTACTGCTTGCTCTACGATAACCCTTGGATTATTTTCACCCCAAATGCGGCAGTTCTGTTTATTGACGTAGCCATTGAGCTGGAAATGAGCTTCGTCGGTGAAGATTATTTTGTTAAAAAAATTCTCATTTTCTTCTTGTTTTTCGATTGCCCAAAAACGAATTGCCGACGTAATGCATGGTCAGTTGGTTTTAATTCTTGCGTCAGCTGGATCTTATAAGCCTTTAAATGGAGATCACGTTGCAAAATGTTGAATGAGTCTCTTTAAAATTCAAATATATAATTGTTTTAGTTTTTTACTTTTCTATTAAATTGTTGCATTTATGTATGAATATTTATATATTATTTGAAGCGATTAGAAAACTTTTCTAATTGTATTCTTTTTTGAATTCAATTTCTTCTAATATACTTAAATTTGAATATACAGCAGTTCTTAAAACCAAAATTAAATTTGAATAATTTTTTATTTTCAAATATTTTGTATGTCAATTTTATGCAGGGTTACCATTTGAACAATTGTAGTAATATTTGTACGATTTTCTCGCCTTCTGTACCATGTAACATATACAATCTTAATCAAGGATTGTACGCCAAGTATAGGGCCTTCTTAGATTTTAAATTTTTTACATTAGGGCAAGGTAAAACGAACAACGGCAATATTGTTACAGACAACGTTGCTCATTAAAAAAATTTAACTGTATTTTGCTCCAAACTTTGTTTGTGCATTTTACGAATGTTTTACGGATTCCCCACGTACCTTTAAAACATTTATTTCGAACTCGATAAATAACTAGACATAATAGTCCTCACTCACAATACCAAATAATCTAAATATACGTACACCAACTACAGGCTCTTTATAAAATTTAATTCTGTTTTGGCGTTATTTAAAAAAAAATTCAGTTAGTTTTTTGACGAATTTGGTTTTGCTTTCTGAATTTTTACGGATTGTACTTTTTCCATAAATTCTATTTTTCTAAACTTCAACTGTCTATTATATGAATTGGGATTCAACATAAAATTTGACTACACATTAACAGAGTCCCTAGTTATATTGAATTTTTCAATAATTGTCGAAAATCAAATCGAAATAAGTAATTCAAAATTTTCAAATAAACAAATTGAATATAAACATAAAATTGTATTACCTAATTATTCAATCTTAAAAAATGTAAATTTTTCTGTAAATTTAAAAACACTTTATGTTAAACAAATAGAAAATAACAAAAAAATTGAAAATATCTATTATGAAAAGAATAAAAATAACATTGTAATTTATTTTAATATTAGTTTAACTCTGATCTTTTTTATATTATTATTTTTATTTTTTCCTAATGGAGGTGGGAATCTTCCAAAAACACCAAGAATTTTCCCTTGGTAGTGTCATATTCTTACTGACTAAACCCACCTCCCCCTTTAGCCAATAAAGTGGGATGAAACCCTTACCTGCGAACGCAGTATATTGGCTAGGCAGCAGGGATAGGAAAAGATAGGAAAATGGATACGGAAATATTGAATAGGGAGTGGGACTGTAAGGAAACAATGAATCCGCCTATTATTATTATTATTTTCCTAACAGTGACTAAAGCCGTCAGAACAGTTACAACATGTAGTAGTCGTACATGAGGTAATTATTGAAGGCAAACCCCACTGTCACTGTAGTGGCTGTTATTATTGGTATTAATATTCTTATTAATATTATTATTATTTTACTACAGAGTCAGCGCCATCAGTGAATTACAACGTGCAGCAGTATATAACACCTTACTTGCATGATATAACCAAAGATAGCTGCACTGTAGCAGCTTTTATTATTATTATAATTATTGTTATTATTATTACTATTATTATTATTATTATTATTAATATTATTATTGTTATTATTGCTAATATCAATTATACGATATACATTATTACGATATAAAAGTACTACATATTTTTTTAATTATGACCGGGGTTTGAACCCAAGACTCTTCGATTGAAAGGTTGGCGACTTAACCATTTATATTACAAAAAGAAAAATCACATAATTCTCAAAAACGTTAAAGTAAATACAAATGTTTTCCAGTAGAACAACAGGGGGAAACAAATTTTGTCCAGGGAGGGGAAGTTACATATTCCATTGATCTTTCTAAGGCAATGAATTAACTTTCATCCACTCTAAATAAACATCATTTATTTCAACATTCCTGAAAATAAATTAAAAATAACAACAACAAACAAATTCATAAATTCCAATTTTTTATAACTTTAAATTTTATTACACGTTTCAATTTTAAGGAGGTTAAATTAAAGGAGGAAGAGTGCAGTAGAGTAGACTGTGTCAACTCTGGGATACCCGTATGAACGTAATATATCCTAGTTCTATAAAACTTGATCATCTTTTAAAAACATTCAGATGTTTTAGTACCGAACTACAGAGATATATTTATATATATTTAAAATTTCAGCCCCCTAGCTCCTTTATTTTTTGAGTTATCGTGCGGACGGACGGACGGACGTACATAACTTAATCGACTCAGAATTCGATTCTGAGCCGATCCATACCTTTGACACTATATCTAGCTCGACTTCTTTAAGGTGTCACAAACGTAATGGCAAATTTATTATACCCTTGAACATAGTTCATACGGGTATAAACATACAAAATGCAAATTACATATTTCATTTTTATACAAAGTATATTGAAAATAAGATAACTGTACTTTTTGAATTAAATTTATAAAGCTGCAACGGTCATCATTTTTCTAATAAATAATTCAAGTTATGTGATGTTTCATAATAAAAAGTTTTGGACTCGATTAATAACCATCAAGGAGTAAAGCTGTTAAAAATGTTAAAGGAAAATAAAGTATTAAATATTAAAATAAAAATTATAAAGAAAAACTACTTTTGTAAAAGAAAAATTAAAATTAAATTTATAAAGTAAAGACTTAAAAATAAAAATAAAATTATAATTTAAGTTAATAATAAAATTGTAAAATATTGTTGAACATTGTAGAAAAAAAGAAATAAAACTAAATCTTGAAATAATAAATAGAACTTAGCATTTGTGTAGAATAGAAAATTTGTGTAAAATAGAAAAAGCATTTGTGTTTTGACTAAAGAAAATTATATTTATTTTTTATTAAAGTAAAGACAAGAATTGAAATTTGCATTGTATATAAAAATTTGCTATTATTGGATTGAGTATTCATGACTATTCTTATAAAAACTCGTCGCTTCCATTGAGGTAATATAATATAAAAAATGACTTGTATATTTATTTTAAAAATTGAATTGAATTGTAAACCAGTAAAAAACAAGAACATATGTAATTTTGAAATTTTTTTAAAAATAAAATTTAAGGGTAGATCTTGAAAATTTATATAAAAGTATACAAAAAATTTATATTTATACAAAATAATTTTCAGGCATTTCACAAAATGATTTGTTGAAGTTTAAATCAAAATTAATATTATGATTTATATACACATTATGTATGCATTACTAATTCAATAATATTACACTTTTTCATTTAAATCACATATTTTATTTCTTAAAAAAATGTTTGTAAAAAAAATATTAAAAATTAGAAATCTGATTGCTGAAAATAGAAGTGTATGAAAATAACCGTTCAATAAGAGGTCTATTTACGAATTAATAGAAATATGTGGCAAAATTTAAAGAACACGAAAAATTTTTCGCCAGTCGTTAAATTTTATTTTTAATAAAATTTCAAACAAACTTACTTTTTTTTTATGACCGCATTCGTATCTACGTGTGTGTATAAAAGAAAGACGTGTGTGTATTTTCAACATTTGCAACATTCTACCATGTACGAGCATCCTATTTTCTATGGAAATTTTTTTTTGACTGATTGTATGAGATTTTGATATTTTTATGTTTTTTAATGTTTGATATTTTTTCACTATGAATGCAGCAGGACACTATGACGTTGTTTTTCACTATGTATGGAGAGGGATACTGATGGGCGTTCTTTTTGGAGGGACACTAAGGTGAACACATTAAATTGAATATATTACTTTTCCTTTCGCTTTTCCACCTTTACCGCTTTTATATGTGTCAAATTTTTCTTAAGCTATTAAATTTTAAAGTGTTTCCATGGATGGGAAATGGCCTAGAAAGCTTCCATTTAATATTGTAAGGAGATTGGAATAGGTATTCTTAGCAATTTTGTAATTTAAATAGTAGTTATAATCATAGCTATAATGTTACAAGAAAGTGTTAAATTTTTTTTAAGCTATTAAGCTTAAAAGTGCTTTCAGTGGTTGGAAAGCGCTAAGACAGCTTTCATTTAAAATTTCAAGGTGATTGGAAAAAGCCAGTTTTTTAGCCAATTTTGTGTTTTAAATAGTAGCGATAATAATAAAAAATGTCAACCTAGAAGAATAACAAAAATGTGTCAAATTTTGGGTGCGGGAGGTTTGGGTAGTGGAGGTTAGGGAGTGGGGCGAATATTTATAGGGAAATTGCAGTATATGGAAGGAATGGTAGTGGATTTGATCAATATTTTTATACATTTTTTCGAAGTTTTTTTTTTTGTGTGTGTATTAAAAGAAATTTTTTTTTTCCAACATTTTCAACATTTTACCATGTACGAGAATAATATTTTCTATGGAAATATTTTTTGACACGTGCATACATGTTTGTTATTTTTTCACTAAAATGGAGAGGGACACCAAGACGATGTTTTACGGGGAATAATTGTTACGGTTTTGTTGATATTGTGAGTGGAATTAACTCTAACATAAAGGATACACAAATACTAGTTTTTATAGCAGTTTGTATGAACCACACTTGGAAGACTCCTTTACGATTTTTTTCAATAACTTCACTTGACTCTGTTCAAAAAAAAAATTTAATTGAACATTGCTTTGAAAATCTGTTACAAACTGGAGCGGATATAATTGGTGTTACTTTTGATGGCAGCACAGTTAATATTACAACGGCAAAATATTTACGATGCGATTTGTGTAGCATCGAAAAAGAGTCTTATTTCCAATTACAAGGAAGGAAGGATAAATACACTTTCATTTTAGATCCTTGTCATATGCTAAAAATAATTCGAAACTCCTTAGCATAAATAGGTAGTTTAATCGATGATCAAGGTAATGCTATAGAATGGAAATATTTAATCAGCCTGAATAATTTACAAGAGAATGAACAGTTGCATTTAGGAAATAAATTAAGGAAAGTCCATATTATGTCTTTAACCAAAAACTTGCAGTTCAAACTTTAAGTAAATCTGTTTCAAATGCTACAAATTTTTGTAGGGAAACATTAATTCTACCCGATTTTTTAAATAGTGAAGCAACGTCTAAATTTTTAAAAAATTTTTAAAATTTTTAAGAATACTTTTGACATTTTAAATAGTAGATCCATTAATCAATTTAGTTATAATAAGCCAATTTGTACCGCAAACTACAGTGAAATTAAAGCTTTTGCGAATAACGGCATTATTTACATATCTAAACTAAAAACAAAAGGGGAGTTCTTAATAAATCACCGCCGCAAAACAGGTTTTATCGGCATTTTGAACAGTTTAAAAGCCATCACCATTCTTTATCAAAAATTTATTGTTACTGGCTTGTTAAAGTATATTACTTCATCAATATCATATAGAATTATTTTTTAGCTCAATACGGTCTTCATTGGGATATAATAATAATCCTTCTGTAAGGTAATTTATTTCTGCATATAAAAGATTATTAGTTCGTGTACAAATTAGAGAAAATGGCTGTGGTAATTGCGCAGTTTTAAAAAATATTTCTATACGCCACTGCTCATATAATCCAATCACGGAATTAAATAATGCTCTCAAAAGATTTACCATGATTTCTGAAAATATTGAGCAAAGTAATGCAGAAAATGTCAATAGTTTTGAAGAAGAATCATTTCAAAATGAGCACACATCCATGAAATTTAACAGAATATGCTAAGCATATTATAGAGTAGATATATTTCTGGATTTGTTGTTTTTAAATTAGAAAAGCAATTAAAGTGTTCTGAATGTATATCGGTTCTAACAGGTCCAATTTTGGAAAATCATTTCCATCCTATAAGACTATCGTTCTTAAGCCTTCTTTTACATCAGTAATAATAATATGTACTACAGCTGAAAAAGAAATAAGACAAAAGATAAACTATTTAGATTCCAACCAAACGTTACTTAATAAAATATACTTCGATAGCATACATATGTATGTAGCTATAAATGTACAAAAAAATTTAAGAAATCGTATTTTATTTTCTGAAATTTCGAAACATATTTTTCAAAATAATCATTAGTTTACTAATAAAATTATTAAATAAAATATTTATCGATAAGATTTTCATTATTGCAAAAAACGGATCTGATAAATGTTCTATTTCAAACAAGTTTTCTAGAATTACGTTATCGTTTAATTTTCTATTAGGAATAAGTTATATTTATAAGGAAATTTCAGTAAATGGAAGAAATTGTAGCGGATTTTATCAATATTTTTATGCATTTTTTGGAAATTTGATTTTTTTTATTTTCAATGACGGCATCCGTATATGTGTGTGTATTAAAAGAAATTTTTTTTTCAACATTTTCAACATTCTACCATGTACGTACATATATACTATTTTCTATGAAAATGTTTTTTGGCACGTACAATAATGTTTGATATTTTTTCTCTATGGATGGAGAGGAACACTAAGACCTTCTTTTTCACAATGTATGGAGAGGGACACTAAGGGGTTTTTTCAATTTTGAATTTTTTTTTTTAAAGAGAACACTAAGACCATTTTTCTTTCTTTTGAAGCGACAATAAGGTGAGTAGATTAAATTGAATATATTGTTTTTCCTTTCGCTTTTCCACTTTTAACACCTTTATATGTGTCCAATTATTTTTAAGCTATTAAATTTAAAAGTTTTTCCAGGGGTAAGAAATTTCCTAGAAAGCTTCCATTTAAAATTGCGAAGTGATTGGAATAGCTCTTATTTTTAGCAACTTTGTAATTTAAATAGAAATGATAATCATAGTTATAATGTTATAAAAAAGTGTCAAATTTTTTTTAAGATATTAAGCTTAAAAGTGGTTTCACGGGTGGAAAAACGTTTAGACAGCTTTCATTTAAAATTTCAAGGAGATACATTTTTTTTCTTTTTTTTTTCCTTCAATTTTTTTAATGGCGGCATCCGTATCTATGTGTGTGTCTTAAAAGAGACTTTGTTTTTTCCCTCAACATTTTCAACCTTTTACCATGTACGAGGAATATATTTTCTATGCAAATTTTTTTTGACACGTACAATAATGTTTGATATTTATTCACTATGAATGGAGAGCTTTGAACACAGAGTATAAGGAATAGAAAATTCTGTATACGTATATAAAAATTTGTGAAGTATTATCAATTACCTTTAATTGACAAAATGTGCCTGTTATTGTCAAAAAAAATTTTAATTTCCATGACAACAAGAATATTTTGTTTGTTTTGTTTAGTTTTGTTTACAAGTTTACATTCTAAATGCTAGAAAATATCGAAAAATAGTATTATCGTGTAAATAATAATAAAAAATTATAAAATTAATAATACAATGTGTAAAACCTAAATAATCTACAAATCATGCTATTTTATGTCCAAAAAAAATTGCAAGTTTGACAAAAGTCATGATGAAAAAATGTTTGTATCAGTGACGTGTTATAAAAATGTAATGACGTTATTATAAAAATTTAAACTTTGTTCATATCTTGATTTTTTAAATATTTAATTAAAAATTTTTTTTTTAATATATAAATTTATAAATCCCAACATAAATTTAATAGTTTATTCTTTTGATTTAAAGATTTTCCAAGAATGAAGGGGTTAAATCAAATTGGATGTTAGCAATATGCAATAAGTTTCTAATGAACTAAAACCAGTTACAATTGGCTATAAATGAGTCACGTGATAAACGTATAGCTGCAGTCATGTGTTTTGCAGTTAACATCTTGCTCACCAGTTTTCTTTTCATAAAATTGCTTTTAATTAAATCGCATAACATGGACTTTTATATTATAAAAATTATAAAATAAATAAATATTAAAATAAAATAGTTTGTGCATTATATTGCATTAAATTAGCTTTTACAGCTAGAGTTTCCGACTTCTTTAACTGTTAGTTCATATAATCATAAAATTAACAAAAACGAAAACCCGAGAATTTCCTTAAACCGAAAATTATTGGTGAATCTATTTGAATTATTTTTTAAAATCTCCTGAAACTTAAAAAATATATTCAGTGAGCAGTGCTCTTTTGAAAAATTCGTAGCAACGACACTCTATGTTTTCGATGCAGTAGTGTTTTGTCATTGTATGAAAATTTGCCTAATTTTTTTTGGTTTTACTTTTTCTTATACTCTATGTTCTAAGATGGAGAGGGACATTAAGACGTTGTTTTTCACTATGTATGGAAAAGGACCCCAAGGGTTTTTTTTTCAAATTCGGTTTTTTTTTTCGAGAACACTCAGGCGTTTCTTCGTTCTTTTTGGCTGGACACTAAGGTGAACACACTAAATTGGATATATTGCTTTTCCTTTCACTTTTCCATCTTTACCCTATTTATATGAGTCAAAATTATTATAAGCTATTAAATTTAAAAGTGTTTCCAGGGGTGGGAAATGGCCTAAAAAGCTTCCATTTAAAATTGCAAGGTGATTGAAATTAATGTTATGTTTAACAATTTTGTAATTTAAATAGTAGTGATAATCATAGTTATACTGTTATAAAAAAATATCAAATTTTTTTTAAGCTATTAAACTTAAAAGTAGTTAAGCTATTAAACTTAAAAAGCAAGGTGGGTAAGTACTTAGACAGTTTTCATTTAAAATTTCAAGGGGATTGGAAAAAGTCACTTTTTGAGCAATTTTGTGATTTAAATAGTAATGATAATAATGAAAAGATCAACTTGGAAAAATAACAAAAATATGTCAAACGTCTTAGTGTTTTCTTTATACAAAAAAAATCAAAATTTGAAAAAACCGCTTAATGTCTTCCCGTAGCTTTCTAGGCCATTTCCCAACTTTGGAAATAAGGAGCGATTGCAGTGAGGGAGATTAATTACTTTCTGTCTCAACGTTTGGTTAAAAAGAAACTTTTGCTGATTGATAATTGCAATTGTTCCCAGCCGCTTTATAGCCCGCAAGTGAGGACGCAGATACATTGGCCATGTGCTTTTTAAAATGCTCCTCTTTAGATTCGATTGCTTTTCTATAGATGTCATTAAACCATAGCTTGGAACTTCGTTTAAACGGTTTAAAAGAGCTGGGTATAAAGAGTTTCATAGCTAACATAATTACTTTACTAATGACATCTGTTGCAAAATCTGTAGCAAATTATAGTATCCAAGGCTATACTTTAGTTCCGTTTTTTATTTCTCATTGAGGTTTCGCTTTATATATCTGTTCTGACGTAGCTTTCAACTCTCTTCTCGATATTAAAAGCATCAACCCAATTTTTCATTATCTTGGGGTGAAACTCCGAGTTGAAAAAACTACAATCCTTTTTTGTTTTATTTATAGATTTTCCAAGCCAACGAACTAGAAACAACTGTGGTCATTGAAAAACTATCCGACGATATTAATAAAATTTTGGAAAAAAATCCAGAATCTGAGATAGCCGTCGCCGGGGATTTTAATGTCCATAACAAAAACTGGCTCCATTTCACTAGTCACAACTCACCGAAAGCAAACAAGTTGAACTATTTTCAATTTTATTCCAAATTTCTCAACTTGTTGAGAGCCCTACTAGAATTCCAGACCATGGTAATCACAACGAGCATCTTTTGGGTTTATTCTTACCCACAAATCCAGAAAAATATAACATTTCTGTTATGTAATATAAATATTTAACTAATGTACAGTAAAATGAATTGCATTTATTCATATAACAGATAATATTAAGAATTGATAATAAATATGAAATCAAATAACACTTTATGGGTGATTAAACTTTATGGCACTTGCATAAAATTCAAAGCAAGTATATTGACCACTCTAAATATTACAAATAAGTTTGATATGCATTGATTAATCATAATCAGCCATACATTCGATATTAGACAATAACAATAAGGAATGCAATAATTTTAGTGTACTAAGTTTTATCAATAATCAAATCGGTATTAATTACCAAAATTAAAAATAAGATATTAAGAAAATGAATGTAATGTAATGTATTAGTATTAGTAGCATTAGTTCTAAGATATAAATAAGCTAAAATATAAAATAAAGAAACAGTTAAAGATAGAAAATGAATCGAACTTAATTAATCGTATTTTATTTAATCGTATTTTAATTTTAAATAAACGTATTACAGGCGACCGTGGCAGTTTCGGTTGTGGAAAATTTAAAAAAAAAAATTTTTTTTTAATTTTAAAGTTTCTGTTGTGGAAAAACTAAAAAATAATAACAATCTAAAGAAAAAAAAAATTAATTGTATTAACACCTATTTTTGGCTATTAGTGCATATACTAAAATGACGAAACTAAAAACAACAAGATACTATAGGAAAATCCCAGTGATAACTGATGAAGTTTTGTTTAAATTCTCAGAAAAACGGGATATAGTGAAATTTTCGAGAGAAACGCAGTGTGAAGTGTTGTACTACACATGGGTAGAAATAAGCGAAAAAGAACATAAAGAACTTAAAAGCAAAGTAAGGACTCCCAATTGAGTCAAATATTAAAAACAGTTAAAATCAATTAAAATTTAAAAAAAAAACACAAAAACCAAAACTAAAAATTAATAAACTATTTAATAAACTAAATAATATAACCAAACTATTTAAAAAACTATGAACCAAATTTTTTTTTTGATGAAAATGAAACAAATATTATTTTTTTAATAAATAATTATAAATATGTATATGAATTAAGAACTACTGTTAACAAGTTGATAAATAAAATTTAATAATTTTGTGCTATAAAATGAAAAGTGATTAAAATCAAAAAATAGAAAACACAGGAGAAATAAACAACACCATCATAATAGAAACTCTACAAGAACAACATGAGAACATCTATTGGATCCTGTTGGTGATTGCTGTAATAAAAATATTAGAAGCAATTAACATGTTATGCCACAACATCAGGAAAAACATAAAACGAAAATATCAAGTACGAGTGCCGCAAGTCGAATAAAAGAGGAAAACAGATAAGTCAAAATTTAAATTTCTTTATTGTAAAATTGAATATAAATTATTAGTTGAAAATTACTATTTTAAATAAAATAAGTAAAATTAACAAAAGAGCAAAAGGTCTAACTTTCAAATAGAATTTCTAATAAAGAATAAATGCTTATATATCTTATATTTAATTGCTTATTTAGTAATAATCAAAAATTTTCTTTAATAAGTAATTAAGGTACATGAAAATTAAATTACATAATTAAATTAAGAAAAATTTATATTTTTTATTTTTTTACATTACTATATAAATTATTATAAGCACCCTCATTTATAAAATATCAATATTAAACTTAAATAATTTTTTATATAAAACCAAATTTTTTTTTCTTTAAATTATATGAATTAAGATATTTATAATATATATTTCAGTCGCTATACTAATTTTTTTTAAATAAAAATATGAATTAAAAATGTATGAAGGTACTAAGAAATAAAATCTTATTATCGAAGTCTAAATTTTTTGTTAATAATTAAACCAAATTTTTTTTTATTATTAAAAATGTTTTTTTACATATTAAATTTTCACTATATTTAAATTTCACGTTTTACTACATTATTAAATATGTATATAATTATTATAATCAACATATTTTAAATTTTTATATATTTTTTTTTTCTAACTAAATACATAATTTTTTTTTAATAACTATAAATTTAATAACAAAAAAAAATAAAAATTTTTTTTTTTTTTTCTCATTATAACTAAACTTGTCTTAAAATCGTATAATCGCAAATCGTATGAGTATAAAAATAAAAAATTTTCTAACTATGTTTAAATGAAAAATATAAATGAACTTATTATTTATTCAAATAAATTTCAGCATTGTTTTTAAAGCTTAGGTCCATGTATAAAAGTCTAATAGTAGCAAGGCATGAATTCTTAAAAGCAACAAAAACCGTACTGAAAAAGCATAGATCAAAAAATCCAATTACTTTGAATAAAAATAAAATTAGAATTACCAAAAGCTATAATAAATTAATTAAGACTATACAAGTATTGTGGGGAAAAGTTGACAATAGGAAATTTATTAGAACATTTTATTTTTGCCAGGGATATATTAAAAAGGGTTTACAAAATATTAGAGTGTGAGAAAAAAATACAAAATAATGTATCCTCTCTAATTGGTATGTCAG
The DNA here is from genome assembly GCA_947095535.1 of Poecilobothrus nobilitatus. Lineage (NCBI taxonomy): Eukaryota > Metazoa > Arthropoda > Insecta > Diptera > Dolichopodidae > Poecilobothrus > Poecilobothrus nobilitatus. The sequence goes on from OX352773.1 coordinate 101,235,131, forward strand.
ATGATGAAAATTCTGAATCCGAAAGTGTAAAATCTGAATCTTGTAGTGAAGACTCAATAATTGAAACAATGGCGTTATCTAACCCAGAATTTTTAAAATTAGCGTCGTGCACCATAAACTAGAATTATAATAGTGAACTTATAAGAGGAAATAGCAATAAATATCATTCTAAAAGCACTCTTAAAATCGTTCATATTATCAAAATTCGAAGGAAAAGCCAGAGAATGTATAACAGATGAAGATAATGCTGACAAAATAATTGAAACATTAAAAAGGAAAATTAAAACAGAAAGTTCTAAAATAATAAAAGGCAGAATGTAAGCCTTAAAAACAGACAGAATTTCCCTACAAGACTTCGCTGAACAAGAAGAAAGTTTAGCTGAAAATTTTAGAAGATCTCTAGTTATGGAAGGAATCAGTGCTAGCAAAGCAGTTGAGTTATCGGTTGAGAAAACAATCGATATGTGTAGAGCTTCAGCTCGCTCTGATTTGGTTAAATCAGTGCTTGCAGCTTCTAAATTTGAAGATCCTAAAGAAGTTGTAGCTAAATTTATTGTTGAAACCAATACAGAGACTAAAGAAAAACAAGTTCTATCTTTCAAAATCAAAAAATCTCAAAATCGTAATTTTAGGAATAAAAATTTTAACAATAATTTTAGTAGACCTAGAAATTATAATAATTTTTAATAATACTAAAATTTATATACAAAATTTTTAAATACCAGACAATTTTGATATACCAGCTGATGGTATACTCGGTAAAGATTTAATAAAAGCTTACAAGTGTAAGATTGATTATGAACATATGATAGTTGCTATAAAAATAAATTATGATTTTCTAGAAATTCCAATTTTAAGTGGTCCAAATAGTCAAACAATAGTATTACCAGCACGTTCGGAAGTCATAAGGAAATTTTCCTTACCTTCAGATGAAGACTGTTTAATTGTAGACCAAGAAATTTCGGAAGGCGTGTTCATACCAAGAACATTAGTAGCCTTTAAAATCCCTTTTGTTCGAGTTATGAATACGAATTCAGAGAATAAATCAATTGCACAAAATATAAAATTAAAAACTTTACCACTGTCTGACTTTGAAATAATACAACTTAAACAAAACTATAATAAAAATTTTAATCGTACGAAAGAACTAAAAGAAATTATTACTAAAAATTCTAGTAAATTATATTTACCCAAATTACTTAAATTATGTGATGAGTATTCCAACATATTCCAATTAGAATCAGATCCTATGTCCGTTAATTACTTTTACAAACAAAAACTAAAAATCATGGACGATAATCCAGTATATATTAAAAATTATAGGCAAGGTCATAGGCAAACAGACGAAATAGATAGACAAGTCAAGAAATTACTTAAAAACAAATTGATTGAACCAAGTCAATCTAATTACAATAGCCGAAAAATACTAGTACCAAAGAAGGATAATGATAATAAATGGAGGGTGTGTATTAACTATAGGATGGTAAATAAGATACTTTTAGCTGAAAAATTTCCACTCCCAAGAATTGAAGATATTCTTGATAATCTAGGTAGAACAAAATTTTTCTCAGTATTGGATTTATATTCAGGTTTTCATCAAGTACCATTAGATGAACAATCAAGAGATATAACTTCTTTTAGCACACAATCAGGTAGCTATAGATGGAAAGTTCTTCCATTTAGACTTAACGTCTCTCCAAATTCATTTTCTAGAATGATGTCACTTGCTTTTGCAGGTGCAACACCTCTACAATGTTTTCGTTATATGAACGTAGCAGGGTGTTCAGGAAATCATCATTTAAAGAATTTTAAATCTGTTTTTGCAATATGTCAAAAATATAATTTGAAACTAAATCCTGAAAAGTGTAAATTTTTCAAATCTGAAGTTAGATACTTAGATCATAAATGTACCGATCAAGGTATATATCCGGATGATTCTAAATATGAAGTAATCTCTAAATATCCAGTACCAAATCATAAGGATTAAACTAGACGTTTCGTGTCTTTCGCAAATTATTACCGCAAATTCATACCTAATTTTGCAGGTATAGCGAAACCTTTGAATGCATTAACAAGAAAAATAAACAATAAAGAATATCAGAAATCTTTTCAAAAATTAAAAGATACATTACTAAAACCTACTATTCTCCATTATCCAGATTTTTCAAAAGAATTTACATTAGTAGTAGACGCATCAAGAGATGCTGTAGGAGCTGCTCTAACTCAAAATTATAATGGAATAGATTTACCAATTTCATTCGCTTCAATATCATTCACAAAAGGTGAATCAAACAAATCCACAATTGAAAAAGAATTAGCAGCTATCCATTTCGCGACAACCCATTACAGACCTTATATTTATTATACACACTTCGTCGTTAAAAGAGATCATAAACCATTAACTTACTTGTTCTCACTAAAAAATTCATCATCTAAACTGACACGTATGAGACTTGACCTAGAAGAATATAACTTTACAATAGAATATATCAAAGGTAAACTAAACGTAGTAGCAGAAGCTTTGTCACGTATAAATATAAAAGATTTGCAAGTTACCCATGAAAACAATAATAATACTGTTCAAATTATTAAGGTACAAACAAGATCGATAACCAATAATGATAGTAAAATCCAATCTTCTGAGGAAGATTGTAATCAAAACAAAAATATAAAAATATGTGAATCATTGAAAAATTGGAACGTTCCCAAAATAAAGATAATAATAAATAATAAAGAAATGCTAGCTAAAATATTTAAAAAAGAAAATGTATAATCAATTTAAAAATGAGTAAATTCGTAATAAAAAAAAAACTAGCTTTAGAGTTATTTTTAGGCGCGCTAGAAAAAGAAACAGAAAACTTGAATATTAAAGAAATTGAAATTGACAATAATGAAATTATATTTACTCAGTATACAATAAATAATTTCAAATAATTAGGTAATAGAATGTTAAATAAATTAAAAATCGCGATAATAAATACACCGAAAACGGTAGAAAAAATTCTTGATATAGATAACATATTAAACAAATACCATAATGATCTTATTTTCGAAGGACATGTAGGGCAAAAAAGATTATATGCCAAATTAAGAACAAAAATATTATTGGAAAGGAATGGCAAAAGATATAGCGAAATATATTAAAAAATGTAAGAATTGCCAAATGAACAAAATAAAAAAGAAACATAAGGAACATTTACAATTAACAGAAACTCCTCAAAAGCCATTTGACAGGGTAGATACAATTGGTCCATTACCTAAAACCATAAATAACAACCAATACGCAGTAATCATAATATGCGACTTGACCAAATTTTTAAGAACAGTACACTTTTCCCAACAAAGAAGCTAAAACAGTTGCAAAAGCTATTGTTGAGAATTGTGTTTTAATATTCGGACCTATGTCCGACCTATGTTAATGTCCGACCTATGTCCGACCTATATTCGGACCTATGTTAACAGATAGAGAAACTGAGTATAAAAATTAACTTATGAAAGAAGTTCTTTTTCTATTAAATATTCAACATGAATGCTCAACAGCTTGCCACCATAAAACGTTAGGAACAATAGAAAGAAACCATAATGTTCTTCACGAACACTTACGATCATATAAAAACGAAAATAAAGACAATTGGGACAGTTACCTACCATACTTTATGTACTGTCACAATTCCACACCAAATGTGAGTTTTAAAGAAAAATACGCTCCATTTGAGTTAGTCTTTGGCAAAATACCAGTACCACCAGAATTCGTATTTAATAGCAAAATTGAGCCTATATATAATTTTGATAGCTATAGCAAAGAATTAAAATACAATCTTCAAGTAATGAATAAAAATGCTCAGTACTTATTGGATCAGGCTAAATTAAATAATAAAAGAATTCATGATCAGAATGCTAAAGGGTACGATTTTAAAATAAATGATAAGGTTAAGAAGAGAAAATGTACATAAGTTAGAGGCATTATACAATGGTCCATTTGTAATAACAAATATAAAAAATTCAAATATTACAATAAAAAACCTAGAAAATAAAGAAGAAACTGTACATAAAAATATAGTAGTTAAATTCGTAAATTAAATAGTTCTAAAGGTAAAGTAATTTTTTTTTATTTTTTTTTTTACGAGGGACGGTGGAAAACATCAAAAGTCACCCAAAGAAACTGCACGAGGTTCCTCTGAGTAGTGTTGGACTTTAACCAACCAAAACCACCCCCTTTAAAACCAAACTATAGGATTGGTCCTTTAATACATAATAATATAATGTACAGCTTGGTTTTGGGGAAAAGGATGGGGGAAGGAATACTTGGGTGTTTGAATATAGGAAAATTGGGATTATGGAGGATGAAGGGAAAAATTTGGATAGTTATTTTGAAAGATGTTAGTGTTCTTCTTGAATTTCGATATATCGTACACAAATGAATTACCAACTTTTGGGAACACATGTGCGGGCATAAGGTTCCATAAACGCGACGTGCGCATGACAAACGAATTCCCGAATGCTGTATTGCGCCATCTTGACAGTTCGACAGTGTATGGGTGGGCATCTGTTGCACTCGTCGTTTCACGTTGGAAAACTTTGAGTGAAGGCATCAATTGTTTTATTTCTTTAGAACAGGTGTTCACTCCTACAAAGTATCTATAAAAGAGGATCAATGACCCAACAGTACGGCGATGGCAAAGTGGAGTGAGCGTTGAGGAATAGCTCTGTTTTGCACTTTGTCGAGAAAACCCAGCGCTGTTTGGGGCGCTCCAGCCCAAATATGTGCATTATACTCCATTTTGGGCCTAATGTACATTTTATAGATGTTGAGAAGATCGGAAGGAGAGAAGTAAGCTTTACAGCGGTACAAGAAACCTAGACATTTAGCAGCATCTTTAGATATACCAAAAATATGATTTGACCAGGTCAATTTCTGATTTAACTCGATGCCCAGAATGTTTAAATCTGTTGAGTGCTGCAAAGCCTCACCCTGAAAAGTCAGGTTGGGTGTAGTAGTAGCTACTTTACGCGAGATTAAACAGCATTGCGTTTTTTTGGTGTTGAAATCAACTCTGTTGCTTTCACCTCATTTTTGGATTTTCGCTAAATCATTATTTAGCTCACTGATAGTGAAGTTTCTTGCTGTTCAATTAGTTTGATGATTAATACCACAGCGGCTATGAAATTCATAGGAAGCTACAAGGGTGCTGTCATCTGCGAAACTATGGATTGGATTGGAGGTAATTGAAAGTAGGTCATTGATAAATATTAAGAAGAGAGTGGGGGACAAAACCGATCCCTGAGGGACACCAGCATTAATTATAAAATTGTCAGATGAATAACCATCGACAAGTACCCGAATCATGCGATTCGAAAGGAAATCTCCAATCCATTTTAGAAAGACCCTACCTAGTCCTAACGCTTTGCATTTTGCTAATAAAGCATCATGCCAGACTCGGTCGAAAGCTTTAGAAATATCCAGAGCCACCACATCAGATTCACCAGAATGGTGAAGGCTGATATTCAACTTTTCGCAAAGGTAAGTCATGAGATCACCGGTTGAACGACGGGCTCTGAACCCGTATTGTCGATCATGAAGCAAACCTCTACGATCCAGATATTTCAAAAGCTTCTGGTTTATTATTTTTTCCATTACTTTTGAAAGAACCGAGGTTATAGCAATAGGACGGTAGTTACAGGGATCGCTTTTATTACCTTTTTTTGGAATTGGGAAAACATGTGCAACCTTCCATTGGGTAGGGTGAATACCCGAAGTAAAGGAAAGATAGAAAAGGTTGCGTAGAGGTTTTGAAATACTTGAATAGGTATTTTTAAGAACCATCGTAGTGATACCATCTGGACCGGCTGATTTTTTTGCATCAAGATTTTTCAAGATCTTCATCACTGCTCTTGTCCTAAAGTATATTTTACCGAAGGAGTAGTCAACTTCAGGAACAGTTGGTGGCTTTAAAGTTGACTGAGGCAGTGTCGAGTTGAAAGAGAACTGCTTGCCAAACAAGTTCGCTTTCTTTTTGGAATCTGACACAATCATGTTATTAATATCAACAAGCGGAGGAAAAGAAGACCCGCTAGCGTCCCCTTTTAAACTTTTTGCAAATGACCAAAAGGATTTGCTATTCTTAGGCATGTGGATAAGTTTGCGTTTCAACTTTAGGTTGAATAAGAATTTTTGCCTGTTGATAACTCTCTTGCACCTGTTTCGAACCACTATATAGTTTGCCCTGAGAGCCTCCGACCTATTGCTTTGATACAGTTTAAAAGGCTCCTCCTTTTTAAGGATGGCTTCACTGCAAATGCGATTGAACCAAGATTTGGATTTCCGTTTAATAGTTCTCATGGAGTGAGGAATAAATAACCTCATTCCAAGTAAAATTGTTTCACAAATCGCATTTGCAGCAAAGTCGACATTCCTATCGCGGAAGCACAATGACCAATCAAAGGATCTGAAAAAACTGTTAAGACCCTCCCAGTTCGCATGGCTGTATCGCCATACTAATTTTCTGGAAGGAGTCCTTTGATTGGTAATTGGGCCTACCCAGAAACTTGTTTTAACCAAACAATGGTCGGAGCCACCCAGGGGGCAACCAACTGAAACCACATATTTTTCAGGGTGTGTGGTCAGGAACGGATCCAAGAGGTAGCTTTCTTGATCAGTACGATCTGGGATCCTAGTGGGATTTTGGACAAGTTGAGAAAGGTGGAAAAGAGATGAGAATAGTTCAACTTGTTTCCCAATTGAGTTTTGGCTCAGAGAAGTGTTACTAGAAAAGTGAAGCCAGTCTCTATTATGAATATTGAAATCACCCGCCAGAACAATTTCAGTTCCTGGATATGAATCCAAATTTCATTGATCTGGTTTGAGAGATTTTCAATTTCCACAACAGTTTCCTCTTCACTTGAGTTGGGTGATCTGTATAAGAAACAGAAATGTATGACTTGCTTTCTAACGAGGATTTTTACCCAAACATAGTGGAAAGTTGGGCTAGAACATTTGAATTTATTAAGAGTGTTGAAAGCTGTGTCATTTTTAATATAGATGGCGATACCTCTTTTAGACACGAAATGTGAAACGTGTGTGTAGCCAGTAATATTAAAATTATCATTCTGGCCGTTAACTTGAGTTTCACATAGGGCAAGAATTGCTGGTTTGCTAGAATTTAAATGGCAAGTAACAGCATCGAAATTCGTCTGTAAACCGCGTATATTGCAGAAATTTACATTAAAATTGGTAATTTTGTAAAATTTTAAGAATCAATAAAAATCAAGTAAAAATCAGCAAATTAAAATTTATAATTAGATAAAAAAGTGAAATATCAAACTAAAATTTAAATTGATAAAGAAACGATAAAAATTATAAAAATTATATGTGTATGATATGAATACCGCGAGCTTGACAACACAATTTATTTGTTAATTAAATTTAAAATTAAATTAAATGTTTGCCTTGAATGTGCAAATGATTTATAAAACGTTCAACAGTTTTTAGCAAACACTGTGAAGTGACCTTATTGAACGCAGTTACAACCAAAAACACACCCAAAGCAAACCTTACGTGCAATACAAAAAAGAAAAAAAGAGCACGTTATAGCAAATAAAAGTTATTGATTAATTAAGTTGATTTTTACACACACTATTATAAATAATAGTAAAATTTACAATAATATTAGACTCTTCTCAAGATCTTTTATGATAAAGTAAAAGTAAATTATAATAAGTAAATACCACCAGAAATTACAAATTAAAATTACTGTTTAAGTTATGGTGGTATTGATTATTGAGAAGAGAAGAATTAGAACACTGACATCTATCAAGGGGATGGAGTGAGAAAGATATTGTTTTTGCTTTGTTTACAACTAGGAGATGTTAGAAAGAAAAGAACAGAGAGAAAAAAAAAACAAAATTAAAATTAATTAATTGTAAACAAAGCAACCGCGCGCGTTGAATTAAAAAAATTTTTTTTTTAAAAATAAAATAAAATAAATTAGTCAATATACTAAATATTAAATAAATATATAAAACAAAAAAAAAAGTGGAATTAAATAACAAAAGATAAAAAAATGTGATATTAGAAAGATAAATAAATGTGATATTAAAAAAAAAAAAAGAAATGTGTTATTAAAAAGCAAAATCAAAAGTACTTATCTTACTGCCGCCATTGGGAGTGCAGCCAAGGTTTAAAACATGTATTATATTTATTTTGCACCTTTTACTTTACACATAATTAAAATTAAAACAAAAATAAAAAAAAAAACAAGTGAATTTATTAGTTAAATTAAGATTAAAATTAAAATAAAATAGATTAAGGTAAATTTAAAAGTTAAGTAGATATTATTTATATTTTTAATTATTCTAAATGATGTTGTCAAACCGACGGTCAAAACCGAACTGTCCCTGATTAATAATCATAAGTAGTCTTAAATTTTAATATTTACTTAATTACTTGACCTACATTAATAAAATTAAATGAACCGGCCGGCTCAGAAAAATATAATATAAAAACGAAAATTATGCAAGCATAAACAAAACATATAACCTAAATATAAATATATCATAAGATTTTGTTTAACAAATTAAAATAAATGCTAAGATTTTTTTTTTGTATATATCACTTTATTTTAAAAAAAAACAAACAATAATAAATATAGTAAATAGTATTAAGAAACAGTACAATTTTTTTTAACCCTAGTTATAATTATGTATATTATTTCAAAATATAAAAGTTGAATGGAAAGAAAAGGAGAAAAAAAAAACACAAAAATGCACATTTTTTTTAGCAGACAAAAACAAATTTTTAGGTTGAAATTTTATTTTTTTTCCCTTTCCTTTTTCTTTCGAAGGGAGATGTAATATAAATATTTAACTAATGTACAATACACTACACTGAATTGCATTTATTCATATAACAGATAATATTATGAATTGATAATAAATATGAAATCAAATAACCCTTTATGGGTGATTAAACTTTATTTTGCATAAAATTCAAAGCAAGTACATTGACCACTCTAAATATTACAAATAAGTTTGATATGCATTGATTAATCATAATCAGCCATACATTCAATATTAGACAATAACAATAAGGAATGCAATAATTTTAGTGTACTAAGTTTTATCAATAATCAAATCGGTATTAATTACCAAAATTAAGAATAAGATATTAAGAAATTAAATGTAATGTATTAGTATTAGTAGCGTTACTTCTAAGTTATAAATAAGCTAAAATATTAAAATAAAGAAACAGTTTAAGATAGAAGATGAATCGAACTTAATTAATCGTATTTTATTTAATCATATTTTAATTTTAAATAATCGTATTATAGTTAGCTCTCCAATTGGGAGCTCTGATCATTGCCTTGTTAAAACAAGCATTGCAACAAATACATCGGCCACTCAAAATCATATTCCTAAAAGACTAGTTTGGCACTATCTACAACAGGACTGACTGGATTGGTCTGTACAGTTTTTTGGCTGATTTTGATTTTTCCGTCATAGAAACGTTGACTTTACTACAGACTCCATTAGTAAAATAATTATGTTAGGTATAAACTTCTTCATCAAATCGTTTAAACTAAATTCCAAGCCATGATTTAATGACATCTGTAGAAAAGCAATCGAATCTAAAGAGGAGCATTTTAAAAAGTACAAGGCCAATGTATCTGAGTCCTCCCTTGCGGGTTATAAAGCGGCTAGAAACAATTGCAAGAGAATTATCAATCAGCAAAAGTTTCTTTATAACCCTCACTGCAATCGCTCTGTTTGGACTTTTGCAAAAAGTGTATAGAATAACTTTTGTGGATCATCTTCCTCCGCTGAATGATACCGGCAATTCTATCATTTCCGATTCTATTGGATTCTACACTCTCTCCTACAACTCAATTACCTGCAGTATACCCTTCTGTTGATCCTGCTAGGGTTAAAATTCTTCAAAAAGTATACTTCAAGTCACGTGCTGTAGTGAAAGTGCTCACGAATCTGAATGTTAGAAAGTCCACTGGTTCTGATGGACTTCCAGCTATGGTTCTCAAACATATAGCCTCTCCCATTTCGAAACCTCTGCGCAATCTTTTCGCACTCATTTTCGACTGGTAAATATCCCAGTCAATGGAAAGTTGCACACGTTTCTCCAATTCCCAAAAAAGGTGAGAAAAACGACCATTCAAACTACCGACCAATCGCCACCACCACTTGGTGGACTAAAGGTTTTTGAGATACCTGAATTGCTCACGTATTTTAAACGATCGCCAATCATCGATCTACAGATGATCTTTTAAGTTGTCTCTGCGAGGAGCTCAACACCACCATTCATTGTTCCGTTGAAGCTGAGGTTGTAGCTCTCGATATGTCAAAGGTCTTTGATCGAGTATGGGATTCTTCTGAGCAAATGTCAGGCCATTGGGTTGGGCAGCTCTTTCTGTGCATGGATTGAGGATTTTCTTTCGAATCGTCGTATTCGTAACCTTGTCGACAGTTTTATGTCTTTCTGCCATCTTCTTCCTTCAAGGTTCTGCCATCTCCCACTCTCTTCTTAATTTTTATTAACGACCTACTCAGTTCTACCCTCAATCCAATCCATAGTTTTGCCGACGGCAGCACTCTGGTGGCATCTTATGAGGTTTTAAAAAAATCGAATGCTACTTCAACCGCAATCAGTTTAAAAAGGGAAGTTAGCAAAGTTGGTTGGGGTGTTAAAAACAGAGTTGAGTTCAGCGAGTGAGCGAATATTTATAGGGAAATTGCAATAGATGCAAGGAGTTGTAGTGGATTTTATCAATATTTTTATACATTATTTGGAAGTTTTTTATTTTTTATTTTTAATGACGGCATCCGTATCAATGTGTGTGTATTAACAGAAGTTCTGTTTTTCCAATATTTTCAACATACTACCATGTACGAGGATACTATTTTCTATTGAAATTTTTTTTTGTCACGTACAATCATGTTCGATATTTTTTACTATGAATGGAGTGGGACACTAATATATTGTTTTTCACTATGAATGGAGTGCAGGGCCGGCGCTAGACTTTTTAACGCCCTGTGCAATTTCAAAAACTAGCGCCCTAAAAAAATGCGTTACCACATCACCTTTGAGGTATGATTTCCAATGCATTTTTTTTAATGAGGTGTCGCACGGAGGTAAATCTCGAATTTTTAATATCTAAAATCTAAATAATATTTTTAATAAATATGTTAGAAAATTAATAAATAAATTAATTTATGAAACATTTGTTAGTAAAAATGCCACATATGCAAAATCATTCAAAGGGTCAATAATTGTAAAATAAATTAAATAAAAAAATATAAAAAACATAATAAAATATAAATTAAAATAAAAAGCGAATATAACAACATAAAAAAATTCAACAAAAATAAAAAACAATTAATAATTTGAAACAAAAATTAAACAAATTAAATTAAATTGCACCATAATTTAAATAATTCAAATAAAATTTTCAAAATTCATATTACAAAAAGTTAAAACACTAATAAAAACCAAAAATCCAACATTTATCTATAAAAAAAAGGTATTGCACGTTAACTATAGACTTTTTTTTGATAATTAATTAAAATTAATTCTCCTAGCTTTAATTTTAGCAAAATCGTTATAATCCAAAATCGTTGTAATATTAAATCGTTATATTAAATCGTTGTAATCCAAATTTTCAAGAAATTCCTTTTCTATTGATAAAATGGCTAAACCTACTAACCTTTCCTGGGACATCTTATTACGTAAATAATTTTTTATAATTTTCAATTTTGAAAAGCTTTGCTCACAATTTACGCTTTGCAGACATTTAATATATTATTATAAAAAATATAATTTAAAGAAAAATAAATCTTACAATTTGTACGATTTTGCTAAAAAAAATATTGGTTTTTTGGTTTCGTCAAAAAAAAACTTTAAACACAAATTTTATTCACAATTCACAAATTTAAATAAATAAATTAAATACAAATTTAAAATTAAATGTATGGGTATAAATATTAAATAATACAAGCTAATAAACTTAATTTCAAACTGATCAAAATTGTTTTACTAAACTTTGAAGTGTTTTATCTTAAATATATTTATATATATTTTTTATTTGTGAATCAAATTTTGAATACCCTTATTTTTATATTTATATATTCAATAATATATATTTTTGAAATAATAATTTTTAACTGACATTTGGTATACTCTTATTTTTATATTTCAAAGTACGTATATTAAATTACAATAGATATGCATACTTTGGTTACAATTTCAACAATACAAAAAGCATTAGAAAATATAAAATAAAGATAATAAACTTATTGCCTTCTACGTAAATAAATAGTAAAAAACACTTATCGCCTCAAGCCTCCCTTAACCTATCTCTCTTTTTCTAAAATAGAAAAATCTATGAAAGAAATATGTATAACAAGCTATTCTCTTTTTCTCTTTCATAGTATTAATATACAATACATTTAAAATTAATATATCACTACTCTTGATATAAAAAATATTTTAGTATGCATAAAAAAATATTGAATGAAATGCGCAGATTTTTAATCTTGCACAAAATTAATATGAAAAAATGTTTGCTCATTTTTTATTTAAATGAAATTTCTATATTAAGTGTGTGCAAAATTTTTATTCTGCTCTTAATGGGAGATATTATTTTTATTGAAGATTTGTCAATCATCGCATGGTACAAGATACATGTATAGTTAAAAAACGTTTTAAAGAAAAATGTCATGAAAGAATAAATATTTTAGTATACATACATAAAGATTATTAAATGAAATGCGCAGATTTTTAATATTGCACAAAATTAATATGAAGAAATGTTTTGTTATTTTTATTTAAATGAAATTTGTATATTAAGTGTGTGCAAAATTTTTATTCTGCTCTTAAGGGAGATATTATTTTTATTGAAGATTTGTCAATCATCGCATGGTACAAGATATATAGTTAAAAAACATTTTAAAGAAAATGTCATGAAAGATTTAATATTTTAGTATACATAAAAGAATATTGATTTGAATGAAATGCGCACATTTTTATTTTTGCACAAAATTAATATAAAGAAAATGAATTGATTTTTTTTTTGTTGAAATAAAATTTCTATATTTAGTGTTCAGTTTTTTTTATTCTACCCTTACTGAGAGACAATATATTTTATGAAATATTATAGCTTCCATAAAATTGTAAGGCAATTGGAATAGGTCTTATTTTTAGCAATTTTGTAATTTAAATAGTAGTGATAATCATAGTTCTAATATTACAAAAAATGTGTCAAATTTTTTTTAAGTTATTAAGCTTAAAAGTGTGGTAAGTGGTAAAAAAAGTGGTATCAGAGGTGGGAAAGCGCTTAGACAGCTTTCATTTAACATTTCAAGGTGATTGAAAAATGCCACTTTTTGAACAATTTTGTGATTTAAATAATAATGATAAAAATAGTTATAATGTTACAAAAAAGCGTCAAACTTTTTTTGAACTACTAAGGTTAAACTACTTAGCTTCCATTTAAAATTTCAAGGTGATTTGAATAAGTCATTTTTTTAGCAATTTTGCGATTTTGTGGGTGAATATTTATAGGGATGGAATAGATGGAAGGATTGCAGTAGATGGAAGGAATGGTAGTGGATTTTACCAATAATTTTATACATTTTTCGGAAGTTTTTTTTTATTTACGGCATTCGTATCTATGTGTATGTATGAAAATAAATTTTTTTTTTCCAACATTTTCAACATTCTACCATGTACGAGGATACTATTTTCTATGGAAATATTTTTGTGACACGTGCATACATATTTGATTTGTTTTCACCTTAGAATATAGAGTATAAGGAAAAGTAAATCCAAAAAAAAGTGAAGCAAATTCTCATACAATTACAAAACATTACTACATCGACAATATTCATTGTCGTTACTACCAATTTTTCAAAAGAGCATTGCTTAGCAGCACTTTTAATATTTTGAAAACATAATTTTCATTCTTATTCAAACCGTAAATATAAAAACCGTAACCGTAAATATCATATTATTTATGTTTTGTATTTTTTATATTAAAAATTAAAAATTGTATGTTTATGTTAAATTGGATTAAAAATTAAAATTATGTTATTTATTTTAATATACATATTTACATACATTTAAATAACGTAGAATTACGTAGAATAACGCAGAAAATGCTACAAAAAATCGAAAAATAGGATTATCGTTTCACAGGTAAGTGTAAATCATAATAAAAAAAATTATAAAATTAATAATACAATGTGTAAAACCTAAATAATTTACAAATCATTCAAGTTTATATACTAAAAAAATTATTTTGACAAAAGCCATGATGAAAAAATGTTTGTATCAGTGACGTATGCTATTATTGTAAAAATGTAAACTTAGTTCATATTTTGATTTTTTCAATATTTAATATATCAAAAATTTTGTTTTTGTTATATAAATTTATAGTTCTAGACAAAAATTTTATAGTTAATTTTTTTGATTTAAAGGTTTCCCAAGAATGAAGGGCTTAAATTAAAGTGGATAGTAGCAATTGGAAGGAATAATTGGCAACCAAAAAGCAGTTCCATTGTATGTTCAGAACATTTTTTATCTGAGGACATTCTTACTTTAGGATCTAGGAAGCAACTTTTTCCACGCGCTATATCCAAAGTTTTTAGAATTAATGAACTACTTGTCAAAGAAGTAAGTGCTTTAGTATTGAAATTGATGTTCAGACAACACAAAACACAACATAATATAATATAACATAAAACTTTAATATTTGTGCACACATTCGCATTATGGACTAGAACCAGTTACAATAGGATATTAATGAGTCAAATAATAAACGTATAGCTGCTGTCAAGTGTTTTGCAGTTAACACCTTGCTCATGTGACCAGCTTGCTTTTGATAAAATTGACATGTTGATTTCCAGCTTGTTTTTCTTTAAATCGTAAATAATGGCTTTTAATTAAATCTCATAACATGAATTTTTATATTATGAAAATTATAAAATAAATAAATATTAAAATAAAATTACTTGTACGTTATATTGTATAAAATTGTCTTTTCTAGGTAGAGTTTCCGATCCCTTCAACTGTTAGTTTATATGATCATGAAATTAACAATAACGAAAATCCGAAAATTTCTTTAAACCGAAAAATAGTCACAACATCTCAAGAATCTATTCCTTGTTGTCCAAAGACCAAAAAGTTTAAAGAAGAATTACGGCTTTTGAGAGAAAAAAAACGATAGGAAAATTAAAACGTTACAACAAAACAATAGAAGAAAACTTAAAAAATTAAAAAATTTTGCAGATATTGTTAAATCATGAAAAAATAAAAATTTAATTTCAGATGAAATATTAGCTATGTTAGAAGAAATTTAGGGACCTATTAAATTAATTTTAGAACGCCAAATAAATATCCACATAACATAATAAATTACTACCCAAAAACTATTCTCCTGAGCTACAAAAGTTTGCTCTGAATCTAAATTCTCTCAATCACTTCTAGCCTATAAGACTAAAGGATTACTTAAGCCTCCTTCTACATCAGTAATAATAATATGTACTACAGCTGAAAAAGAAATAAGGCAAAAGATAAACTATTTAGATCTAGCCAAACATTACTTAATAAAAAATACTTCGATAGCATAGCCATAAACTACATAAATATCAAGACCGGAACAAGACCTCTAAGAATGTATTAGTGCAAAATTTAAACATGTTTTGTGAAAATTGAGAGAGTTTTGACAGTTCCCTTTTTTAATTTTTTTGCTTAGAAAAAAGTAGAAAATTAAGAAATTTTAGCAATTTTCATTTACAACTTTAAATATGAAATGCTACCCTAAATATATCGAAATTTATATTAAAATAAAATTCTAACACATATCAAAAATTCAAGGTTCAACTCGAATTTTTAACTATATTTTTCTCAAAGCCATTTTGAAATGTATAAATAAAAAAAAAAAAATTTTTTCTTTGCTATCTGTCAATCTTTTAAAAGCTTTCTAAAAAAAAGTAGGATAAAGCAGGTAACAAAATTTAATTTTATATCGAGTTTTAATATATTTAATTTTAATGAAAATATATAAATTATATATTAAAAAAAAATTTAGAGTTTTTCCTAAATACTGGTGAAAAAATTAACTTTCTATCAATTTTTTTTAGTATCATTACAAGTATTGGAAAAAAAAGAACCTGAAATTTTTGGTAAGCAATTTTATTTTTTCGATACACACTATAAAAAAAAATAAGGTGGATTAAGAATAGTGCAATATTTATATTTTATAATTTAATTTTTTTATTGCTTTTTAATTATGGTTCGTACTTGTTGTGTCCCTGGGTGTAAATCGAATTATAAATGTAAAACGAAAAATAAAATTTATAAAGTTTCAACTTTTCGATTTCCCAAGGAAAAAATTTTAAGAAAAAAATGGATAGAAGCAATTCCACGAATAAATTGGAATCCAATAGAAAGTAGTGCTGTCTGTTCAATCCATTTTATGTAGTTTGAATTATATTTTTTTAGAAATCGTTTTTTTAACATGAATTATCATTTTATTTTTAGAATTGTTTTTGTGGATTAGGCTTCTTGGGATACCACATTAAAAAAAAACGCGCCTTATCCTTCACCTCCAGGGTGGTGTGGAAATAAGGATATAAACTTAAATACATATTATTCATATACAGATCTACTATATGCACACGAAATAAATACCATATCAATTTTTCAAATTAATTGAATTCGCTCACTTTTTTTGTGCTATTACTGTACCAAATTATTGCTCTCTTTAAAGAGCTTTAAGCTTTAGGAAAAAAATGAAAAAATTTTAGAAAATTCGGGTAGACTTGTTTTTATCAACGTTTTTATAAATAAAAAAATTGTAAATCCAATTTTTTTTTGTATTCAGATAGTGTAAAAAATTATGAATTTTAAGGTTTGCTTAGAAATTTTTTCAAAAAAATGTCTATTTAAGAAGTTATTAAAAATTTAAAGTTACCCCACTATTTAGCTTTTACTTTTTCCATAAGAGCCAATATAAATAGTGGGGTAAATTGAGCTTTCGTTCACTTCAGTTCCTGTTTTGATAGTTTATGTAGTTTATGGCATAGCTATAAATATGCAAAAAAATTTAACAAATCGTAATTTATTTCCTGAAATTTCGAAACATATTTTTGAAAATAATCATTATAGTTTACTAATAAAATCATTATAATAAAATATTTATCGATAAGATTGTTCTTCATTGCAAAAAAAATATCTGATAAATGTTCTATTAGAAACAAGTTAGCTAAAATTACGTTATTTAAGGGTATGCAAATTAAATATGTGTATTCAAATAAGTAACATAATTTTAATTTTTAAAACAATTTAATATAAAATTTTAATTTTCTATTAGGAAGAAGTTTTCATTATTAATTTAGTAATTCGAGATAATAAGAGTATGTAATTTAGTAAAATAAGTAACATAATTTTAATTTTTAATCCAATTTAACATAAAATTTTTAATATAAAAAATACAAAGCATAAATAATATGATATTATTTTTATATTTACGAATATTTTTACGTTCGAATAAAAATGAAAATTATGTTTTTAAAATATTAAAAGTGCTGCTCCTGAAACTAAAAAAATATATTCAGTAAACAATGCACTTTTGAAAAATGCGTATTAACGACAGTGAATATTTTCGATGATGTTTTGTCATTGTATGAGAATTTGCCTCATTTTTGTTTGAATTAGTTTTTCCTTATACAGGGTTTTCCAATTTGAGTAATATGATTTCTTTTAAAAAAAAGGAAATTCAAATGTTTTTTATTTAATGTGAAGTACAATCGATACAATTAAGTTCTGAATAAAACGTCATTCAAATGGCCTCCACGACTTCTTTTGCAGGAACGAATTCGATGAACCCAATTTTCGAGCACTTTTCCACTAAATTAAGTCGTATGTCATGAATAACACGTTTAATATTGACTTCTAAAGCTTGAAGAGAGTCTGGTTTATTGCTAAAGACCAATGACTTCAAATAACCCCACAAAAATAGTCTAATGGTGTTAAATCACAACTTCTTGGAGGCCATTCAATGTCACAATTTCTTGAAATAATCGAATCCCCAAACTTTTCTCGCAATAATTCGGTTGTTGCACGAGCTGTGTGGCACGTAGCCCCGTCTTGTTGGAGCCAGATGTTGTCAAGATCAACTTCTTCCAATTTCGACCATAAAAAGTTGGTTATCATCGATCTATACCGCCCTCCATTGACAGTAACGGTGTTACCAGCTTCATTTCGAAAGAAGTACGGACCGATGATTCCACCAGACCAAAAACCACACCAAACTGTCAATTTAGGCGAATGTTTTGATGAATGAATATGTCATGAATAATTTGTGGATTTTCTTTGCACCAGAATCGACAGATTTGTTTATTTGCCGCACCACTCAGATGACAGTGAGCCTCATAGAAGATGATTTTCTTAAAAAAAATCGTTATCGATTTCAAGTTGTTCCAAGACTAAAGCAGCAAATTCACTACGTTTACGATGATCCATGATGAAATCATGATCATCCAGATCATCCATGACAGATCATGAAATCCGAAACGTCACTTAGAAATCATATCACTCAAATTGGCAAACCCTATACTATATGTTCTAAGCATAGATATAATAGTACTTTAGATTGGCTATATAAAAGAAAACTTTAGTCAATTTTGAGTCAGCTGTTTATTGATGCTTTTTTTTGTATAAATTTAAATTTAGTTTCCCCTGGAAACAGTGCCCGCTAAAAATGGAAATTTTGCGCCAAAATTCTTTGAAGTAAAATTTTTTATAAATAGTTCATAAATGTGAAAATGAAGTAAAAATAAAACAAGTGTTACAAAATGAAAAAGAAAATAATAAATATAAAATAAAAAGTGTTGAAAACTGAATAGTTACATAAAATAAAAAAGTGTTAAAAAATAAAACTAGAAAACTTTATTATAAAATATTATAAAAGTAAATCTAATAAATAAGGAAGAAATTCTGTTTGTTTGTTTGTTTGTTTGTTTGTTTGTGCCCTTTTCACGTAAAAACCACCAGTCCGATTGCAACCAAATTTTGCAGAAACGTTCCTACGACCCTGGAAAGTGTTATAGGCTATATCACGTTTCGGTTATAGCGAAACGATTAACCCATTGCGGCCCGAGAGCCATTTAAAGCCGTTTCGTTTTTTCGTTGTCCTGCCTAAACGGTTTGATCGATTGAGTTGAAAATTTGGACAAATATTCTTCTTATTATTGGACGGGTACCGAAGAAATTTGGAATCAATATGTTACCCGGATTCGGCCCGGCCGGCTTTTTTTGTTTTCGATTTATGTCCAATTTTGTATGGTGGTTTTATGGTCCGAAAAAAAGCCTGTGACAAATTTTTATGAAGTTCCGTTAACCCGTTTGGGCAGGAGAGCCCAACGAAGTTCATTAAATATTCTGTTGTCCTGCTTAAACGGTTTGACCAATTGAGTTGAAAATTTACAAAAGTGTAGCTCTTTACCACAGGAGCTCACTGAGTTGATTTGGTTACGATCCATTAACCCTTTTCGGCACCAGGACTCAATGAAGTTTTTCAATTTCTTTGTTGTCGCACTTAAACGGTTTTGCCAATTGAATTGAAAATTTACAAAAGTGTAGCTCTTTACCACAGGAGCTCACTGAGGTGATTTGGTTACGATCCATTAATTCGTTTCGGCACCAGGGCTCAATAAAATTTTTTAATTTCTTTGTTGTCGCACTTAAACGGTTTTACCAATTGAGTTGAAAATTTACAAAAGTGTAGGTCTTTATAACAAAAGCTTTCTGAGTTGATTTGGTTACGATACATTAACCCATCAGGCTTCAGGCCATGAAATTCTCATTTTTTGTTGTTGTGCTTAAACGATTTCACCAATTGAAAATTTGCACAAGTATTGCACTTTGGCATACAAACTCATTCAATAAATTTTCTTGTGATACATTAACACATTTCGACACGATAGACTGTAAAAAAAAATTTTTGTTTCTAATTTCTGTCTAATTTGGCAGGATGAATTTATGGTTCTAAATTAAGCCTGTGATAAAATGTTTGTTAACGTTTGTTAACCCATTTGCGCACGAGCACTTATTAAGAATATTTTGCCTAATTTTGTGTATTGTTATTATTAATAAAAAGATATTTCCAACACTCTTTAGTTTTATCTATATGTTTCTAATATTCCATAAAAACCTTTCAATGCAAATTTCTAATATAGAACAATAATTAAACTAACCTTATTAAGTATCTTAAGAATACTGTGTTTAAGTCTTAACAACATAAAATTTTCGGCCGTTGTTAAAAAACAGAAACAATCTCCTACATTAGACAATCATCATCCCATCATTCAGAAATGCATTACTTACATGTGGTCTTTACATGTGATCTACCTATATAAGATGCATGTGTATAACATGTTTCCCATAAAATATCATTGAAATATGTACATATAGTATGTATAATATCGGAATATTTAAAAATACTATAAACTTAATCAATTAAATTAGAAAACATATTCACATTTCTGTACATCATTTAATCAAAAATGAGTACATACATATTTAAAGAACAGAAAACCTTACATTCTTATCCATATATAATTTTTACACATATTTTGAGCCAATCAATTTGGAAACATAATTAGAAAAACTAAAGGTAAAAAAATTCTGGTTGATTTATAAAGGTAAAAAATAATCATGTATTTTTAATATTCAAAATATGTTAAACAGAACCTGAAATGTTCGCATTTAAAAAGAAGTTTTTTTCAAAATTTGAAGAGCTGTCGGTGCTGTAGGATCTCCAACGGTGAGGGTACATAAAAAAGTTGTTCTACAACATTACTCTTTTAAGAGACCTATGCATAGTTAATATTTCATTGCTCTTTATTAAACAGTATATAAGTTTTAACAGACGGAGGGACAGAGCGAACTTAATAACAAATTTTTGAAAATGTGCTTAAATAATTCATATTCATTCACCAATAATTGATAATTCACCAAAACATGAAGTGACATTACTTACAAAAAAAAAATTGATTACATTATGGTCTTTTATAATTTAAATACGATTTTATGTTTCGGTATTAACGAATATTAACGAATATATAAGTTTTGTAAACAGACGGAGGGACAGAGCGAACCTAATAGCAAATTTTTCAAAATGTGCTTAAAAGGATAATTCACAAAAACATGAAGTGACATTACTTACGAAAAAAAATGTACTACATTATGGTCATAATTGAAATGCGATTTTATGTCTCGGTATTAAAGAATATATTGTGGAAATTCACTTCGCCGTAATTGTGTACTCAATAGATTATTGATTCCTTTAAAAATTTTTTGTAGAAGAATTGTCTCTAATTCTTGGCTCTGTTTATTCAATTTAACTAAATCTAATAAAATATAGAATATATACTACCAGCATCTGTAAATGCATAGTAATAAGTTAACTATATTAATTAAATTATATTAACGCAGAAACAAAACGCAGAATTTCATAAAGCCAATAAAATATTCCGGGCAACGCCGGGTACTCTGCTAGTATAAAATTAAACTAAAAAATATGTACAATTCTCGTCAATCTTGTTGTGTAAAAGGATGTTTAAATACATATTATAAATGATCTCTTTACACAAGTTTCCGAACGACGAGGATTTAAAAAATAAGTGGAAATTTCATATTAAGTATTTAAATAAACAAAGTGAAGTGAAATAATATATGTACCTTGGACAAAGTTCTCCAATCGATAAATACGATACGATAAATTTTCTCTGCAATTTTTTAATTTGCAATATTCTTGTTTGTTATTCTTGTATATTCTCTTCAAATTTAGAATTTAATTATTTAAATTCATTAGATTTTTCTTCCACAGTGGAAGTTCCACTCCATTCAATTAAATTCAAATAATTTAAACTAACTAATTTAAGTTTTCAACTTTTCTTTTATATTCAATATTCATTAATTTTATACATCCAATATAAAAAATATCTAAATTTATATATCCAAATCTATCAATATCTATGGGAGAAACTGTACTGCGATTTTATAATAATTTTAATAAAATTTTATGATTTAAAAACAGCTGGCATCCAACTTACGTCAAATGAACGACATTACTTGGATGTCATATGTTTTATTTTTGACTGAAATTTCTTGTATAGGAAAATACATTAGAGTAAAAGAGAAAGTGCCAATCTAAAGTATATTATATCTATGGTTCTAAGAGAATAGCACTAAGCCGTTGTTTTTCACTATTTATGGAGAGGGGCACTAAGGGGTTTTTCCAAATTTAGATAATTTTTTTTAGAGAGAATACAAAGACTTTTTTTCAAATTTTGTCAAAGGTTTTTTAAGCTATTAACTTAAAAGTGTTTCCAAATTGGGAAATAGCCTAGAAAGCTTCCATTTAAAATTTGGGGATGTTATGGTGGAAGGGGCTCGAATATTTATAGGGAAATTGCAGTATTTGAAAGGAATTGTAGTGGATTTTATCAATATTTTTATACATTTTTTGGAAGTTTTTTTTTAATGGCGGCATCCATGTCTATGTGTGAGCCATAAAAGAAATTTTTTTTTTCCCAATATTTTCAACATTCTACCATGTACGAGGATCAGGATACTATTTTCTATAACAATTATTTTTTGACACGTACACTCATGTTGGATATTTTTTCACTATGTAAGGAGAGGGACATTAAGACCTTGTTTTTCACACTGAATAGAGAGGGACACTAAGGTGTTTTTTCAAATTTCAATTTTTTTTTTCTTAGAGAGAACACTAACGGGGTTTTTCGTTCTTTTTCCAGGGACAATAAGGTGAACGGGTTAAATTAAATCTGTTGTTTTTCCTTTCGCTTCTCCGCCTATAACACCTTTCTATGTGTTAAACTTTTTTAAGCTATTCAATTTAAAAGTGTTTACATGGGTAAGAAATGGCCTAGAAAGCTTCCATTTCCATTTAAAATTGCAAGGTGATTGGAATAGGTCTTTTTTTAGCAATTTTGTAATTTAAATAGAAGTGATAATCATTATTATAATGTCAATTTTTTGTTAAGCTATTAAGCTTAAAAGTGGTTTCAGGGGTTAGACAGCTTTCATTTAAATTTTCAAGTAGATACTTTTTTTGAAAGTTTTTCTTTTTTTATTTACGGCATCCGTATCTGTGTGTGCATTAAAAGAATTTTTTTTTTCAACATTTTCAACATTCTACCATGTACGAGGATACAATTTTCTATGGAAATTTGTTTTTGACTCGTACAGTCATGTTTGATATTTTTTCACTATATATGGAGAGGGAAACTAAGACCTTGTTTTTCATAATGTATCGAGAGGGGCACTAAGAGGTTTTTTCAAATTTGAATTTTTTTCTTTTTTTAGAGAGAACACTAAGGCGTTTCTTCGTTCTTTTTGGAGGGATACTAAGGTGAACACATTGAATTGGATATATTGCTTTTCTTTTCACTTTTCCGCCTGTACCAACTTTATATGTGTCAAATTTTTTTAAGCTATTGTCCTAGAAAGCCAATATTTAAAATTGCAAAGTGATTGGTATAGGTCTAATTTTTAGATATTTTGTAATTTAAATAGTAGTGATAATCATAGTTATAATGATTCAAAAAAGTGCCAAATTTTATTTAAGCTACAAAGCTTGAACATTATTTCAGCGATGGGAAATCGTTTAGACAGATTTCATTTAGAATTTCAAAGTGATTAGAAAAAGTCACTTTTTGAGTAATTTTGTTATTTAAATAGCAGAGATAATAATGAAAAAGGGTCAACTTAGAAAAATAACAAAAATATGTCAAATGTCATTCAAAAAAATGTGTCATTGATAAACATTCGCCACCACTCGTTGAAGTCAGACGTATTTTTATCTTAGTCCTAATTTTTAAAACTTTAATTATTAATTAAGTGAAGAAATAAAAGAAAAATCAGTGTAATCCTTTATAAATTTATTTAAAGATAAATGAAAAAATAATAAAAAAAGAAAAACACCAAAACCAATTAAAATAAAGAACTAAAATACAAATCACTTTTTATTTTCTTTTTAATTTTTACTGCCACGTAAGTAAGTAGGGGACGTGTAGTCCACCAAGACGGGAGCGGACTTGAATTGGTTTATGATTTCCGAGTGACCTTGTCGTGAATATATCTACTGAGATGTAGCTTTTAACCTCACAGCTGTGTTTGCGGCTGCAAATTTGCTATAAAATTCTACAGGTATTAGATTAAACATGATGTCTAATGCCATAGATGAGGTTGTAATTAAAGAGCTACTAATACATAGTGTGGCAGTTGTTTGAACCCTAGCGATTGCCTTGTTGTTGACCTCTTTATCGATTGCTTTCCACCACACTAGAACTCCGTACATAAGAATGGGTTGTACTACGGATGTATATAGCCAGTAAGTCATGTAAATTTCAATTCTTGTCTTTACTTTAATAAAAAATAAATATAATTTTCTTTAGTCAAAACACAAATGCTTTTTTATTAAACGAAGTTCTATTTATTATTTCAAAATTTAGTTTTATGGTTTCTTTTTTTTTCTACAATGTTCAACAAAAATTTATTTTATAATTTTTTATATTTTTATTAAATAACTTTTTAATTTTATTTTTAACTTATTTTACAATTTTATTATTAACTTACAAACTTTTAAATAGTTAAAAGTTTGCTGGGAAAATTTTCTTGGACCCACCCCCTGTTTATGAGCTATTAGGGCTTAAAAATTGAAAATTTGCTATTTTTAAACACCTGTAACATAGGAACCTGTACACATTTTACTTCTGCAAGATATAAAAATTAAAGCTACAGTAATATATTTTTACGTGTGTTAAAGGTTTATTTTAGTTATAAAGGGTTCCAAAGTTGCAGCTCTTCAAAATTGCGAAAAAGCCCCATTTTCAGATGTATTTATCTCAGGCTCTGCGTAATATCCCAGGCGTTTTGCAATCTAAAACCGCCAATAGATTGAAAATTTTATTATCTATATAAAACAATATCAAAATTATGTAATATTTTGTAATTTACTATTTAAATTTACCGTTATGTGAAAACCACATTTTGCATGAAATTTCTTTTTTCATAACTCCGGCACGCCTTTAGATAGGAACCTGAAATTTTGAGACGAGAAAGAACTTTTAGAATTAGTATAAGTTTTTTCAGAAAATTTTTTGGTAGCCTCAAAAATTTAAAATTTGCTATTTTTAGACACCTGTAACTTAGGCACCTGCACAAATTTTTCTTCGGCAAGACATAAAAATTAAAGCTCCAGTAATATATTTTTACTTGTGTTAACGGTTTTTCTTAGTTATAGAGGGTTCCGGGCTGACAGCCCCTCAAAATTCCAGAAAAGTGTTATTTTCACATATTTCACATATTACAAACATTTTTCTTAAATTTTATTTTTTAAATTTTCAAATTTTTTGCGAGTCACAATTCTAAACAGTTTGCGTTTTGGAAATATGCGCTTTTAAAAACCATTGGTTTATATTCTACCTTGTTTATTAATATTATACCAGTATCAATTTCTATTATTTTATATTTGTCTTCAAAGTTTTTAAAACAATTTTCATAAGTTTTGTTATTTAATAAATTTGAAATACATTTTGGAGCTAGTTGTAATTTTTTCTCATATTTTGCCTCATTATGATAGTATGTTTTGTTATTAAAATTTATGACATCTGTTATCTCTATTGAAACTTGTTGAAATTTTGAATCGGGAATTGGAATTATTTTGAATGAATTTGCTTTTTCTTTATTTAGTTTTGGAATTTGAATGACGAAAATTAATGTATTATTGTTAAGAGCTACAGAACTTTTTAGTTCTGGAATTTTGAAGATATCAATTTCGTAGTCGTCGATCTCTTCAGAAGTTAACAGAGATCTGATCATTGTTTTATGTTTTGCGAACATATATTCTTTATATTCTCTTGAATTTTTTTATTTCGTCATTTAGAAGATTAATGTTAGTTAAAATTTGTATATATTGTAATTGATTAACTATATTTCTATGATCGCTTAAAACATAATTTGAAATTCTTTCTATTATTATTTGATTTTGTTGAATGTTATTTTTTAAAATGATAATATTTTCTTGAAACGCGGAGTTTATTTTAATTTGATTATTTAAATTTGTTATTATGTTATTATTATTTTGATTTATGGTCTTCATATGATTTTCTAATTCACTTCTGTCTTCCTGGTCCATTGTTCCAAAAATCCATTTAAGGAACGAACCTCCGACATTAATTAAAGCTCTCTTAGTTCTTAGAGGTATTAAAGTTTTAAAAGAATGTTTAGTTTTATTTATTTTACTCTTTAGTATGTTATACAAATTTTTATTAGCATAGTTTATATATATTGAATTATTTATTTGATTTTCTATAGTATATATTAAATTTTCAATTTCGCTTAAATTTATTATATGAACGATTTTATTATATCTTTCGATAATTTCGACATTTTCTTGTTATATTATTGTAACCAGCTTTGGTATCCAGTTTATTTACATTAATTATTGCTTTGCACGGGTGTATCACTAGTATTAGAATTATTATTGTTATTGTTATTACCTGTAAATTTAAATTTTCTTTTAATTCGATTCGGATGAATATTTTTATTTTTTGAATCAATTAATTTATTATTTATTTTATTACATTTTATTATCTTATATCTAGGGTGTTTCGAATTGGGTGTTTCGAAAGCTTTTCTATTGGTATTTAATTTATTTATTATTTTTTCTTTTTGTTGTTGTATTTTATTTTTTTATAGATTCTATGTCTGAAATTTTTTCATTTACAAAGTCATTTGGTTTAACTCCAGTTGTAGAATGGATAGTGTTATTATAATTTTCTACAGATTTTAAGATTTTTGCTTCTGTATTCAGACAAGGTTCAGTAATATTTAAAATTCTAATATGTTCCAGAATTGTTAAATGAACTCTTTCTATATCGGAGTTGCTTGTATGGCTCTGTGGGGATGTAAAATGGAAATTAATATTTTCTATTCGGCAGAAATCTTTTATATTTAGACTATCAAACTCGTTGTCTAGCATGAATTTTTTGGGTTTTCCAAAAAGAGAATTTAAATGTCCAAGATATTCGGAGTTTTTAGAGAAAAAACAACATTTATCTATTTGTATTTTTAAACTATATTTACGTAACTTGCATGGATGTACTGAATATTAATATATCATCCAAGTAGACAACACAAGAAACATTAATTAAATCTCTTAAAACATATCTCATTATTCTTTGGAATGTGGCAGGAACATTCTTTAATCCGAATGGCATCCTGACATATTCAAAGTGTCCCTGAGTAGTTGACAATGCTGTTTTAGGCCGGTCTTTCTCATCCACGAGGATTTGATGAAATCCCTTAGCCAAATCTAGCGTAGTAAAATATTGAGCCCTACCCGATTTATCAAAAAGGGACTCAATGTTGGGAATTGGAAATTTGTCATCTACAGTAATCTCATTTAACTTCCTGTAGTCGATGACAATTCTCCACTTTTGTTTCCCAGATTGATCTTCTTTTTTTGGGACCACACATATGGGTGAGTTATATGGAGATTTACTATGTTTAATAATCCCTTGTTGTAACATATCTTTTATTTGAGTCTCAACTTCAAGGTCATGAACCTTTGGGATTCTATAAATTTTTGCATATAGCGGTTTAAAGTCGTTAGTTATTATTTGTGTTTTATTTCTTTGAAGTGAGTTAGACTGTCACCCTCTTTATAAAATAAATCGGTACTTTTTTAAAAATAATTTTTCTTAAACAATTTAATTCTTCATTATTCATGTGATCAGTATTAATCCGATCAATAATTTCGTTTGGATTAGAATTGATTGGATGCAATTGATGAATTTCTGAAAATGGACATGTGTTGATAAACTTAGTAGTTTTTTCCATGATTTCAATTGTATCATTTTCAAAATCAATTTTTGCTCCGATAGGTTTTAGCATGTTTTGACCTAAAATGGCATTAAAATTTTTATTTTTTAAATTTAATAATTTCCACACCTTTTTGGCTTCATGATTAAATTCTAATGGGACTTCATTTACGATTTCATTGTAAATGTTAATTTTATCCGTCAAGATAAAGATTTCTATTGCCAGTTTTATTTTTTATTTTAATTTTAGGAAATAAATTTTTATCTAATATGGAGATCGAAGCTCCTGAATCAATTAAACATTTAATTTTTTTTATTATATATTGTAAATTCTACTATTGGTAGGTTATTTTCGACCGTCCTATGTGAAAATTTTGTTCACTAGGATCTACCACATCCATTGGTTCATATTCATTTCCATTGTAATTATAATTTTGACAGTTATTTCTATTAAAATTATCACTTCTATTATTATTATTAGTATAGTTAGATGGATTATTTCTTAGTATGGTTAGATGGATTAACAGTCCCTGAATTGCTATAAGGACGATTATTATTATCATTATTATTATTAAAACGATTATAATAATTATTATTTTTATTATAATTATTGTTAGAATACCGTGAATTGTTTCTATAATTATTATTATTATAATTAGGATTACTTGAAAAATTTTTATTATTATTAAAATTACGCGAGTTTTGTTTTTGGAAATTATTAGAACGACCGTTAAATATTTTTAGTATTTCTATTATTTTAATTTTCATAACTACTAATACCAGATTGCGTGAGCTGATAATAAGCATCTTCCAATGTAGTTACGTTTTGTATCATAAGGAACATACTATAATTCCGAGGAATTTTATTTAAAAATTTATCAAAATATAGATTTTTCATTGTTTATAGTATTAAATTCTATTGGTTTTGTATCATCTAATTTGTATTTTAAATTAAGCTTATCTAATATTTCTAATAGTGAAAAATAATACTGACTTACATTGTTATATGGAGTAGAATCAGCTTTCTCTTTCAATCTTAAGTAGCTTTCTTGAATACCAAATCATCTCTTTAAGTTTTGTTTTATTTCGCTCCATGTTGCGTTTCTTATCCTACTTATTGCTACTGCTGCTGATCCTTGTATTTTGTTGTATAATATATTTTCTAGATAATTTTTTACGACTTAATTAGGTGCCAAGTTTTGAATTTGTTCAACTTCACAAATAAAGTTAGACAATTCATATCGACTTATAAGTCGTCTCTTTTAAATACAGGAACGGCTCTAGCTTCGTTAATAAGGTCATTCATGGTTATTAAGGTTTGTTGTTTATTTACAAAATTTGTTTTTTCTTTATAATTTTTGATTTAATATTTTATTTTCCTTTAATATTTTTAACACCTTCACTCCTTGATGGTTATTAAACGAGTTCAAAAACATCATATAACTTGAATTATTTATTAGAAAAATTAAGGAACGAACCTCCGACATTAATTAAAGCTCTCTTAGTTCTTAGAGGTATTAAAGTTTTAAAAGAATGTTTAGTTTTATTTATTTTACTCTTTAGTATGTTATACAAATTTTTATTAGCATAGTTTATATATATTGAATTATTTATTTGATTTTCTATAGTATATATTAAATTTTCAATTTCGCTTAAATTTATTATATGAACGATTTTATTATATCTTTCGATAATTTCGACATTTTCTTGTTATATTATTGTAACCAGCTTTGGTATCCAGTTTATTTACATTAATTATTGCTTTGCACGGGTGTATCACTAGTATTAGAATTATTATTGTTATTGTTATTACCTGTAAATTTAAATTTTCTTTTAATTCGATTCGGATGAATATTTTTATTTTTTGAATCAATTAATTTATTATTTATTTTATTACATTTTATTATCTTATATCTAGGGTGTTTCGAATTGGGTGTTTCGAAAGCTTTTCTATTGGTATTTAATTTATTTATTATTTTTTCTTTTTGTTGTTGTATTTTATTTTTTTATAGATTCTATGTCTGAAATTTTTTCATTTACAAAGTCATTTGGTTTAACTCCAGTTGTAGAATGGATAGTGTTATTATAATTTTCTACAGATTTTAAGATTTTTGCTTCTGTATTCAGACAAGGTTCAGTAATATTTAAAATTCTAATATGTTCCAGAATTGTTAAATGAACTCTTTCTATATCGGAGTTGCTTGTATGGCTCTGTGGGGATGTAAAATGGAAATTAATATTTTCTATTCGGCAGAAATCTTTTATATTTAGACTATCAAACTCGTTGTCTAGTATGAATTTTTTGGGTTTTCCAAAAAGAGAATTTAAATGTCCAAGATATTCGGAGTTTTTAGAGAAAAAACAACATTTATCTATTTGTATTTTTAAACTATATTTACGTAACTTGCATGGA
Organism: Poecilobothrus nobilitatus; assembly: GCA_947095535.1. Classification (NCBI taxonomy): domain Eukaryota; kingdom Metazoa; phylum Arthropoda; class Insecta; order Diptera; family Dolichopodidae; genus Poecilobothrus; species Poecilobothrus nobilitatus. The sequence continues at coordinate 101,265,465 of OX352773.1, forward strand.
TGTACTGAATATTAATATATCATCCAAGTAGACAACACAAGAAACATTAATTAAATCTCATAAAACATATCTCATTATTCTTTGGAATGTGGCAGGAGCATTCTTTAATCCGAATGGCATCCTGACATATTCAAAGTGTCCCTGAGTAGTTGACAATGCTGTTTTAGGCCGGTCTTTCTCATCCACGAGGATTTGATGAAATCCCTTAGCCAAATCTAGCGTAGTAAAATATTGAGCCCTATCCGATTTATCAAAAAGGGACTCAATGTTGGGAATTGGAAATTTGTCATCTACAGTAATCTCATTTAACTTCCACAATTAGACAATTCATATCGACTTATAAGTCGTCTCTTTTAAATACAGGAACGGCTCTAGCTTCGTTAATAAGGTCATTCATGGTTATTAAGGTTTGTTGTTTATTTACAAAATTTGTTTTTTCTTTATAATTTTTGATTTAATATTTTATTTTCCTTTAATATTTTTAACAGCTTCACTCCTTGATGGTTATTAAACGAGTTCAAAAACATCATATAACTTGAATTATTTATTAGAAAAATGATGACCGTTGCAGCTTTATAAATTTAATTCAAAAAGTACAATTAACTTATTTTCAATACATTTTGTATAAAAATGAAATATGCTTAATTTGCATTTTGTATGTTTTAACTTAAAGTTAGAATTGAAAAGTGTAATAAAATTTAAAGTTATAAAAAATTGGTGAGCATTGGCGTCGCAGCTTATGATGACCCCAATGCTCATCCTTCTAGCATCTGCTACCAACCCCGCAAGATTGGATGGAGGAAGTTAATACTGAGAGTCGTGAGGAAGATACGCCGCAACAACCGAGAGCCTTGAGTTTGTTCGCTTTAGGCTCGCCGCGATCAGGTCCGCATCAATGTAATTAAACATAAAAGTTAAATTTAATATATTTTTAGCAAGTATGCACGCTCTAGTTTTGCATACCTCTTTATTATACAACAACGTATAGCCTGGTATCTTGAGTCCGTAAACCAGTTTTTTTGCCACCCATGGCTCTTGGATCAAGATTTATCCTCGCCCGTTTCCCTGAGGCGGATTTCAAGTGCGGCGCAAGCCGCTTTTGAGTAATCGAGATTAATTTGGAGTAGCTTAATTACCTGAGCCATCCTTAATCTCCACCACCGTCGCGTTAGCTTTATCTTCAAAGTCCATTGAGAAGCTTTTGGCGTCATCAAAGCTGTCAGAATCAGATCTAAGTATATCGTCTTCATATTCAGCCTTGATGACTTCATTTACTCTCTTTGGAGACGAGGAGGATGCTACGTCAACGACATCGGATCGGTCAGAGTCTGCCTCTTGGGCTTGACTTTGGCCTTCACCGATGCTGCTTAAGGCTTCCACCTTATCCTTCTTATACACCCTCAGTGTTACCGCCGTGAAGCCGTAACTAATGACACCTTTTGCTTTCGCTAGGGGTTTGCAAGGAGTCCTTAACACTTTCATCATTTTGATAATCGTGTTTGCTTCGGCTGGTTTCGGCTGGCCACACCTTAGCTCTTGGCCTGCTAGGGATTCCTCCCTACTTACGGCTTTGAGCTTGGCCCCCGACCACAGATTTACAACCATCCCTATCGCCTGCTTGTAGAGATCTACCGATATCTGATCAGCACAGACTGTCAATTTGATGTGGCCCTGATGCCAGCCAGCGTCTCTACAGGAGGGTGGTGGTCCTGGATTTTCTTCCAGTACCTGGAAGAAAGTTGTGTTTAAAGCAAGAACAACCTTCTTCCAGTTACTGGGAGAAATTCCCCCATCCTCTAACCCCTCATCAATAATTGCCAGAATTAAACTATCCTTGGCAATTTCATTGAACGGCTTAGTTACTTGGTTGCTCCCTAGCAACCTAGCCTTATTGGAACTACCCTGTGGCTCATCTTGTGACCTCTGTTTCTTGGTTATAAGGCCCTTCGATGAACTTGGGATTTGGCCTTCTTGGGACTTGACCTGGCCTACTACTGTTTCGACCCAAGCTAAGGAGTTCTTTTCCGCCTCAGATAACTGACTTTTGGAAGTGCCGGCTAACTCTTTTTTCGAATCTTTTATTTTTGAATTTTGTTCCATTATTGAATCCACGAGTACGAAGAAAAGGAAGGTCCGCCCCATGCAGAGATTCTTATACATAGGCTAAGGCTAATTAATTCGGAGGGTCGCCAAGTACTCCCAATACTTCGTTTACGACTGGGCTATTTTTAAGACTTGGCCCCCAGCCAGGCTGATCATCTGCACAGGCCTTATAACACCTTGAATCCGGCCCAGGTTTACCCCAATCCGATGGTTCCGGTAAAACCCGAGGTGTCAGTAATACGATACATAAAGACAGTGCCAGTTTACCTATCTGGTAATTATTTCCGGCCGGTACCCACGAGGAGGGTTTGGATTGAGGATTTTTGCTTGTACATTGAAAATTGTATGAGATTTTTTAAGTTATTACAGACAAATTGTGTATAAAAGTACATTTGTAAAAACAAATTGATTTAAAAAATGTGTGCATTGTATATATATAAAAATTTGCTATTATTGGATTGAGTATTCATGATTATTCTAACAAAAATTCGTCGCTTCCATTGACGTAATATAATGTAAAAAATGACTTATATTTTTATTTTAAAAATTGAATGGAATTGTAAACCATTAAAAAACAAGAACATATGTAATTTTGAAATTTTTTTAAAAATAAAATTTAAGGGATCTTTAACATTTATAATAAAAGTACAAAATAATGTTCATGCAATTCACAAAATAATTTGTTGAAGTTTGAATCAATATTAATATTATGATTTATATACATATGTATGTACACATTATGTATTCATCACAAATTCAATAATATTGCACTTTTTCATTTAATTCAAATATTTTATTTTTTAAAAATATGTTTATAAAGAAAATTTTAAGAATTAGAAATCTAATTGCTGAAACTAGAAGTGTTTGAAAATAACCGTTCAATAAGAGGTCTATTTACGAGTTAATAGAAATATGTGGCAAAATTCAAAGAACACGAAAAATATTTCGCCAGTCCTTAAATTTTTTATTTTCAACATTTGCAACATTCTACCGTGTACGAGGATTATATTTTCTATGGAAATTTTTATTTGACACGTACACTCATGTATGACTACTATGAATGAAGAGGAACATTAAGACTATGTTTTTCATTTAGTTTTTTCTATATGTATGGAAGGGACACTAATGAGTTTTTTCAAATATTAATTTTTGTTTTTGTATAGAGAGAACATTAAGGCGTTTTTTTCTTCTTTTTGGAGGGACACTAAGCTATTAAGTTTAAAAGTGTTTCCAAAGGTGGGAAATGGCATAGAAGGCTTCCATTTAAAATTTCAAAGTGATTGAAAAAAGTCACTTTTTAGGCAATTTTGTGATTTAAATAGTATTGATAATAATAAAGAGGTGTCAACTTAGAAAAATACCAAAAACTTGCCAAATTACGGGTGGTGGAGGTTAGGGCGTTGGGCGAATATTTAGAGGGAAATTGCAGTAAATATGGAAGGAATTCTAGTTGATCTAATCAATATTTTTATACATTTTTTTTTTGTGTGTGTATTAAAAGAAATTTTTTTTTTCCAACATTTTCAACCTTCTACCATGTACGAGGATACTATTTTCTATGGAGATTTTTTTTTGACACGTGCATACATGTTTGATATTATTTCACTATGTATGGAGAGGGACACTAAGACGATGTTTTTCACTATGAATGGAGAATGACCTTAGAACATAGAGTATAAGGAATAGAAAATTCTGTATACGTGTATAAAAATTAGTGAAGTATTATAAATTACCTTTACTTCCAAAATGTGCCTGTTATTGTCAAAAAAAATTTAAATTTCCATGAGAACATAATTATTTTGTTTGTTTTGTTTACTTTTGTTTACAAGTTTACATTCTTCGGCAATAAAAAATTCTTAAAATTAAAATCTTATGTTGTAATTAATTGTTGTAATTATGTTTAATTCAAACTATAGTTTTAGATTTATTTTTGCTTTAATTTATAATAAGTTTATAAATTTGTTTTAAAAAACTTGTGTTTAAAAAGAAAAAGTCTTAAAATGAAATGTTATGTGGAAGGATGCGAAAATACTACAAAACATTGAAAAATAGGATTATCGTAAGTGTATATCATAATACAAAAATTATTTAATTAATAATACAATGTGTAAAACCTAAATAATTTACAAATCATGCTATTTTATATGCAAAAAAAAATTGCTATTTTGACAAAAGCCATGATGAAAAAATGTTTGTATCAGTGACGTGTGATTTTTGATATTGATTTTTTCAATATTTAATATATCAAAAATTTTGTTTTTGATATATAAATTTATAATTCTAGACAAAAATTTTATAGTTAATTTTTTTGATTTAAAAATTTGCCAAGAATGAAGGGCTTAAATTAAAGTGGATAGTAGCAATTAGAAAAATGATGACCGTTGCAGCTTTATAAATTTAATTCAAAAAGTACAATTAACTTATTTTCAATACATTTTGTATAAAAATGAAATATGCTTAATTTGCATTTTGTATGTTTTAACTTAAAGTTAGAATTGAAAAGTGTAATAAAATTTAAAGTTATAAAAAATTGGTGAGCATTGGCGTCGCAGCTTATGATGACCCCAATGTTCATCCTTCTAGCATCTGCTACCAACCCCGGAAGATTGGATGGAGGAACAAAATTTAAATAATTTTTAAAATTTAATAAATTTATTAAAAATTTGCCAAGAATGAAGGGCTTAAATTAAAGTGGATAGTAGCAATTGAAGGGAATAATTGTCAACCAAAAAGCAGTTCCATTGTATGTTCACAACATTTTTATCTGAGGACATTCTTCCTTTAGCATCTAGGAAGCAACTTTTTCCACGCGCTATAACCAAAGGATTTAGAAATAATCAACTACTTGTCGAAGAAGTAGGTGCTTTAGTATTCAAATTGATGTTCAGACAACACAAAACACAACACAATATAATGTAACACAAAACTGTAATTTTTGTGCACACATTCGCATTATGCAATATGTTTTAAATGGACCAGAACCAGTTACAATTGCCTATCAATGAGTCACGTTATAAACGTATAGTTGCTGTCAAGTGTTTTGCAGTTAACACCTTGTTCATGTGACCAGCTTGCTTTAAAGGACAGGAAAATTAAAACATTACAAAAAAAACAATAGAAGAAATAAAAATTTTATTTCAGATGAAATATTAGCTAAGTTAAAAGAAATTTCAGGACCTATTAAGTTAATTTTAGAACGCCAAATAAATAACATAACATAATAAATTACTACCTAAAAACTAGTCTCCTGAGCTACAAAAGTTTGCTTTGAATCTAAATTTTTTATCTTCAAAAGCTTATTCGTTTGTTCGAAACTTTTTTGAAAATGGCCTTCCTCATTCACGAACTATCAGTAACTTTTACCAGTCCATAAATTGCAAACCGGGATTTACTTCCAAAGCTTTTATTGCAATTACCTATGCTGTTGAGAAAGCAAAAAAAAATTGTTATAAGCTTTTTTAATGTAGTATTTGATGAAATCTATATACGGCAACATATTGATTGGACCGGGAATGATTGTTATAGTTTTGTTGATATTGGGAGTGGAATTAACTCTAACATAAAGGATACACAAATACTAGTTTTTATAGCAGTTTGTATTAACCGCAGTTGGAAGATTCCTTTGGGATTTTTTCCAATAGCTTCACTTGACTCTGTTCAAAAAAAAAATTTAATTGAACATTGCTTTGAAAATCTTTTACAAACTGGAGCGGATATAATTAGGGTTACTTTTGATGGCAGCACAGTTAATATTACAACGACAAAACATTTAAGGTGCCATTTGTTTAGCATCGAAAAAGAGCAATATTTCCCATTACAAGTAAGGAACGATAAATACACTTTCATTTTAGATCCTTGTCGTATGCTAAAATTAAATCGAAACTCCTTAGCAGAAATAGGTAATTTAATAGATGATCAAGGTAATGCCATAGAATGGAAATATTTAATCAGCCTGAATAATTTACAAGAGAATGAACAGTTGCATTTAGGAAATAAATTAAGGAAAGTCCACGTTTATGTCTTTAACCAAAAAAAGAATGTTAAACTTGCAGTTCAAACTTTAAGTAAATCTGTTTCAGATGCTATAAATTTTTGTAGGGAGGTATTAATTCTACCCGATTTTTTAAATACGGAAGCAATAGCTAAATTTTTAAAAATTTTTAATAATATTTTTGACATTTTAAATAGTAGATCCATTAATCAATTTTGTTATAATAAGCCAATTTGTACCACAAACTACAGTGAAATTAAAGCTTTTGCGGATAACGCTATTATTTACATATCTAAACTAAAAACAAAAGAATCGGAGTTCTTAATAAATCATCGCCGCAAAATAGGTTTTATCGCATTTTGAATGGTTTAAAAGCCATCACCATTCTTTATCAAAAATTTATTGCTACTGGCTTGTTAAAGTATATTCCATTTTATAAGCTTCATCAAGATCATATAGAATTATTTTTTAACTCAATACGGTTTTCATTGGGATATACATATAAAATTCATCAAATTTAACAGAATATGCTAAGCATATTATAGAGTATATTTCTGGATTTGTCGTTTTTAAATTAGAAAAGCAATTAAAGTGTTTTGAATGTATATCGGTTCTAAGAGGTCCAATTTTGGAAAAAGCTCTTCTAGCATATAAAACTAAAGGATATCTTAAGCCTCCTTCTACATCAGTAATAATAATATGGGACAATGTATACGACATTTAACTCACGCAATTTAATCCAAACTACTGCTCCACTCTTCCTGATTTTCATCTCAAATGACTCCTTTTGATGTTTTTAATTATTAAATGTCCTTTCTTTTATTTCCACAGCTTATTTTTTATTTATTTTTCATTTTGAATTTTTCTAATTTTCATATAAACGATCCTATATGAAAATAATATTTATGTAAATGGCCAAATGAATTTCCAATCCTAAGGCATTTTTGAAAGGTGCTGCCATAATGCAATTCTTTAAAATAATTTAGAAAATTTTCTTTGAAATGATAATTCAAAAGGGTTGTACAAAAAATATACATGAAATAACAAATTTATGAAAATTATTAACATAATATTTTTTTTTATATACATACATACATAATAGAATTCGAATTTTAATTTTTTTTGTATGAAATGGATATACCGAATTGACATACTAAAAATTTTGTATAGATACATAAAGTAAAGAGTTAGGTACCATCGAATGTTTCGAACTGCATCTGGTAACTTCCAGATATCCTTTAAATCTTGTTCATTTCTTGGGTGCTGTAATCCTGCGTCATTGTTAGCTGCTGCTTGTGCTGCTTGTACTGCTTGTTGATTTAATCTTACTTCAATATTTTCTAGGCGAGCTGTTAAATTTCTAATAAGCTCGAGTTGAGTATTACTTGTACCAGTTAGACCAAAAAACCAAAACCAAAAAGTTTAAAGAAGAATTACGGCTTTTGAGAGAAACGATTAAAAAAAAGGACAGAAAAATTAAAACATCACAAAAAATAATAGAAGAAAATTTAAAAATTTAAAAATTTTGCAGATATTGTTAAATCATTAAAAATTAAAAATTTTATTTCAGATGAAATATTAGCTATGTTAGAAGAAATTTCAGGACCTATTAAATTAATTTTAGAACGCCAAATAAATAACATAACATAGTAAATTACTACCTAAAAACTATTCTCCTGAGCTACAAAAGTTTGCTTTGAATCTAAATTTTTTATCTCCAAAAGCTTATTCGTTTGTTCGAAACTTTTTTGAAAATGACCTTCCTCATTCACGAACTATCAGTAACTTTTACCAGTCCATAAATTGCAAACCGGGATTTACTTCCAAAGCTTTTATTGCAATTACCTATGCTGTTGAGAAAGCAAAAAAAAATTGTTATAAGCTTTTTTAATGTAGTATTCGATGAAATCTATATACTGCAACATATTGATTGGACCGGGAATGATTTTTACGGTTTTGTTGATATTAGGAGTGTAATTAACTCTAACATAAAGGATACACAAATACTAGTTTTTATAGCAGTTTGTATTAACCGCAGTTGGAAGATTCCTTTGGGATTTTTTCCAATAGCTTCACTTGACTCTGTTCAAAAAAAAAATTTAATTGAACATTGCTTTGAAAATCTTTTACAAACTGGAGCGGATATAATTAATGTTACTTTTGATGGCAGCACATTTAATATTACAACGGCAAAACATTTAGAGTGCCATTTGTTTAGCATCGAAAAAGAGCCTTATTTCCAATTACAAGGAAGGAAGGATAAATACACTTACTTTCATTTTAGATCCTTGTCATATGCTAAAAATAAATCGAAACTCCTTAGCAGAAATAGGTAATTTAATAAATGATCCAGGTAATGCCTTAGAATGGAAATATTTAATCAGCCTGAATAATAATTTGCAAGAGAATGAACAGTTGCATTTAGGAAATAAATTAAGGAAAGTCCACGTTTATGTCTTTAACCAAAAAAAGAATGTTAAACTTGCAGTTCAAATCTTTAAGTAAATCTGTTTCAGATGCTATAAATTTTTGTAGGGAGGTATTAATTCTACCCGATTTTTTAAATAGCGAAGCAATATCTAAATTTTTAATAATATTTTTGACATTTTAAATAGTAGATCAATCAATCAATTTAGTTATAATAAGCCAATTTGTACAACAAACTACAGTGAAATTAAAGCTTTTGCGGATAACGCTATTTTTTACATATCTAAACTAAAAACAAAAGAATCGGAGTTCTTAATAAATCACCGCCGCAAAACAGGTTTTATCGGCATTTTGAATGGTTTAAAAGCCATCACCATTCATTATCAAAAATTTATTGTTACTGGCTTGTTAAAGTATATCCTATTTTATAAGCTTAATAAAGATCATATAGAATTATTTGTTAGCTCAATACGGTCTTCATTGGGATATAATAATAATCCTTTTGTAAGGCAATTTATTTCTACATATAAAAGATTATTAGTTCGTGTATAAATTAGAGAAAATGGCTGTGGCAATTATGCAGTTTTAGAAAATATTCCTATACGCCACTGCTCATATAATCCAATCAAGAATTAAATAATACTCTCAAAAGATTTATCATGTTTTCTGAAAATATTAAGCAGAGTGATACAGAAAATAACAATAGTTTTGAAGAACAATCATTTCTAAATGAGCACGACTACATATTAAATCCATCAAATTTAACAGAATATGCTAAGCATATTATAGAGTATATTTCTGGATTTGTCGTTTTTAAATTAGAAAAGCAATTAAAGTGTTTTGAATGTATATCGGTTCTAAGAGGTCCAATTTTGGAAAAATCACTTCTAGCCTATAAGACTAAAGGATATCTTAAGCCTCCTTCTACATCAGTAATAATAATATGGGACAATGTATACGACATGTAACTCACGCAATTTAATCCAAACTACTGCTCCACTCTTCCTGATTTTCATCTCAAATGACTCCTTTTGATGTTTTTAATTACCAAATGTCCTTTCTTTTATTTCCACAGCTTATTTTTTATTTATTTTTCATTTTGAATTTTTTTAATTTTCATATAAACGATCCAATATGAAAACAATAATTATGTAAATGGCCGAATGATTTTCCAATACTAAGGCATTTTTGAAAGGTGCTGCCATAATGCAATTATTTAAAATAATTTAGAAAATTTTCTTTGAAATGATAATTCAAAAGAGATGTACAAAAAATATACATGAAATAACAAATTTATGAAAATTATTAACATAATAATTTTTGTTATATACATACATACATACTAGAATTCGAATTTTAATTTTTTTTGTATGAAATAGATATACCGAATTGACATACTAAAAATTTTGTATAGATACATAAAGTAAAGGGTTAGGTACCATCGAATGTTTCGAGCTGCATCTGGTAACTTCCAGATATCCTTTAAATCTTGTTCATTTCTTGGGTGCTGTAATCCTGCGTCATTGTTAGCTGCTGCTTGTGCTGCTTGTACTGCTTGTTGATTTAATCTTACTTCAATATTTTCTAGGCGAGCTGTTAAAATTCTAATAAGCGCGGGTTGAGCATTACTTGTACCAGTTAGTTGTCTAATAGATTCTTTAATTTCTTCTACTGCCTTTTCAATTATTTTTCCTTTTTATTTGGTTAAATTTAATTTGAAAATTTTTTTGACGATTTTCTTTATAATTTTTTCTTTTTTATATGTTTTTTATTATTTTTTTTTTTTTATTAATTTTTTGTAATTAGTAATTTTTTATTCTCTTACTTACATTATAATTAAAATAGTTTGCATTTCAGCAAAGGATTGGCGATTAAGAAGGTTCAGCTTCTTCGTATAGTTGCTTTGAAATATAACGTATGATTCCTTTTTAGTCCTAAGCTTTTATTCTGGCAAAGGACCTACTGCGGTACGATTATATTTACTTTGTATTCTGAATTGTGTTTCCACGGTTACAATGACTGAATAATAGTTGTACTTGGAGTTTAGTTATGTTCTCACGGGGATAACTTTATTTTCCAAGATGTTGACCACTGTGTACATGGTTACAGCTGTGTCTTTTTGATGATTGAAACATATTAGTTGACCACTATGTTCTCACGGGTATAGCTGCGTAAAATATTTCTGGATCAATCCCCGTAGAATATCTAATTTTTCCTAGTTTTTCTCCAGGGTCCTGTCATGATCGCCAGTTAAAAATTTTAATATAAATTCTTTTTAAAAAAATAATTATTTGGACTGTTTATTAATTATTATTCATTACCACTTTATTAATTATTATTCAATTGACAAATTTAAACTGTAACTTAATTAATATGTAACAGCTAATTTATACTATTTTACATTATTTCGAAATTATTATTTCCCGTGAGAAATATTTAAAATTATTAAAATTAATATATTGTAATTTGTAGCTGACAAAGCGTCTGTTTTTTTATGTTTTAATTTACTCATGTACATGTGTCTTAACTTGGCTACCCTAGTTGTTGTCCCCACTGAGAAAATGTCAATTCATCTAAAAGTATTTTATTGTTTTCACATTCTTCCTTCATAGTAACATTGTACTAAAATAAAACAAATAAATTTTTTATGACATCTATATACTAACATAGGTATTGTCAATTGCTTACGTAGCTGGTTCAAACGTTTCATCTAAAAAATATAAATTTTGACTAAACTTCTAATCTTTCGTTGGTTTGAATTTACTACCAGAAAGTAAGTTTTCACTCATTTCTGTACGCCGGTGTTTGTCTCGTAAAGATTTTCATCTAATTTTATCTTGTTTAGCTATAAATAGACTTTAAATGTTTTGTTTAATGTATAGGCAATTTTAATCCAACTTATGCCCAAATTCTTTCTTTAAGAAAATATTTCGGTAGTCCTTAAGTTTTATTTTTAATAAAATTTCAAACTTACTTCTTTTTAATTTGTTAATAAATAAAAGTTTATTTGTAAACAAATTTTCGGATGTATGAGCCCTAATATGGTTGATCTTGATGAACAGATTTATGATGTGGCGGCGAATTTCGCAAAAGCGTACGTTTTTTTGGTGCAAATGGAAAAAATGTTCATTCTCACCCCGATTTCACATTTGCACCATAGTTTTATTCCGTAAGCATAGGAAAACTGAAATACTAAATGAGTTTGGACCGCACTAAATGCACTTTGAACAACGTTGACTGCCATTTTAACAATAAATCGATAATGTTTTTCATATATGTAATTTATTAAAGGGCAGTTCCTATTTTACCACTGTCATCCAAAAAGTGTCCTTAAAATGGTCTGATCACTAATTTTTTTATTTTAAATGATTCCTTTTCTCTTCCTTGTCTGTTGGGTATCCTTTTTTTTTTTATTTTTTACCTCCTTTTACTTTTTTTTTAATCTTAAAGTTTACGATTTTTAGTATGAAACTAATATTATTTTTTGTTAATGGCGGCATGAAGTTTCAATACTCATGCATTTTTGAAACGTGTTGGCAATGTGGGATTCTTTAAGTACTTTTTGAAAAGAGTTTTTAAATGGAAATAAAAAGGGTTGTACAAAATTTTTTTAAGTAATTTTTTATATTTTAGATATTTCTAATTTGTATAAAATAACAAATTTTACAAATAATTGTAAATAATAGTAAGTAATATATTCAAATTTTTTGAATATATGAAATAACAAATTTTTAAAAATAATTGTAGATCAGGTAAGTAATGCAAAGTTTATTAAAATTTATTCTGAAAGGTTGTTAATAAAGTACTGGGTAGTCAAATTTTAGATCACTCACTAGTAATTATTTAAAAATGGCCCCACTGAAATTCAATGGTATTGGCTAAAAAAAAAAGTAACAGTAACGGGACTTTCAATTTGAAGCAAATATAAAACAAAGAAAATGAAACTTTAAGTTACTGTTTATTGTTCATTCAGGTTGAAAGGTTGTAGAGTTTTTCGTGTGTTATTAAATATTAAATAGTTTTGCTTTTGAGAGGTTTTAAATAGTTTTTTAGTTACAAGTAAATTTAATGTTTATTTTTGAATTGTAGTTTTTGAGAGTTAAATAGAGTTTTTTTAAAATTTTTTTAGTTACAAGTAAATTTAATTTTTATTTTTGATTAGTTTTTTTTGAGAGTTGAATAGTGTTTTTTTTAGACTTTTTTAGTTAGAGCTTTTTTAGTTACATACAAGTAAATTTAATTTTTATTTTTGATTTGTTGTTTTTAAAAGTGGAATAGTGTTTTGTTTAGAGTTTTTTAGAAGTTTTATTTTGATTAGTTTAGGTATTTATATTTAGGTTATTTTAGTTTTATAGATCGTTTTATTAATAGATTAGTAGTTTTATTTAGGCGTTTATAGTTATTTAGGTAGTTTAGGCGAAATTTTTGATAATGGACGTAATTTTGCCATTAGTCAAATTGTGGGATTTGGAGAGGGACAAGCTAGATATAATTAGGCGTTGTCAGCAGGAGGGTTTATTACCACATGAAGCGGCTTATAATTGCTCCAAATGTGGTAATAATTTGGTGTTGACTGCATCTTCAAGATAATATTTTGTATTTAAAAATTTTTATTTAAATTAATTATTTTAAATTTTCAGCATTAAAGATGGTTACAGCTGGTGTTGTAAGCGGAGTATACAAGTAAACAGGAAAAGAAAAAGTTGTGGAGTTCAAATTTTCATTAGAAAAGGGACATTTTTGAAAAAGTCCTACCTTTCCATTGCCCAAATTTTGGGATTTGTTTCATTATGGGTGGAATCGTATAAGCTGAGACATATTACGTTTCAGCTTACAATCAACAAAAATACGGCTATAGATTGGGCCTCTTTTTGCCGAGAGGTAGCTTTCCATGCCATGGTAGAAAACCAGGTGCCGATTGGTGGTGATGGGAAGGTGGTTGAAATCGACGAATCTAAATTTACAAGAAGGAAATTTAACGTCGGCCGCGTTGTACGCGACAATTGGGTTTTCGGTGGGATCGAGAGGGGAAGTGGTAAAATATTTATGGTACCGGTGGAGGATCGTTCCTGAGAAACATTAATAAGTATTATTAATAGATGGATCCTCCCTGGTACGAAAATTATTTCAGACTGTTGGAGATCGTACGACAGTCTATCAGGAGAAGGATACATTCACGAAAATGTAAATAAAATTTATATTCTCTTTTTTTTCTTTTATAATAATATTCACATATTAATTATAGGTAAACCACTCCCTTTATTTTGTGGATCCTGTAACCGGAACTCATACAAATAGTATAGAGTCGGCGTGGAATGCGCAAAAATTTCGATCTCTCCACAAAATAGGAAGACTAATAGCTTAGCTGGCAATCTGGCAAGATATATGCTAATAAAGAAAGCAAAAGCAGAAGGGGTGGATCCTGTTTTATATTTTTATAAATTAGCAGGTAATTTATTCATATAAAATATATTTTATAAACAAATTTTATTGTTTAATCAAATTTTTTTAGGCCAGCTTTACAATCTTTTGTTGGAGAGAGAAGTTGAAATTGGAAGACCAGGCAGGGAAGGTACGGCACAAGTCGAACAAGAAATTGATGAGGATAGCGATGAAGAAGATGATGATAATGATGATGATTAGATTTAGTTCTATTTTTTAAGAATATTAATTAGATTTATTTTATTTTGTTAATTTTGTAAAATGTTATAAGTTAATTAAAATGAAGTTTTACATTAGTTAATAAAAATATAATTTTTTTATTTAAATAAAACATTTTTTTTTTTTTTATTTCTAACAAAAAAAAAATATCAATAGATGCTTGCCGTACGGGTTTACTTGCCGAATTTAAAAAGACTTTAAAAAATTAATTTTAATATAAAAGAGTAATTCTGTTTTTTGATTTCATGCAAGAAAAAAAATGTATAAATTGATGCTTGCCGTATGGATTTACTTACCGAATTTAAAAAGAGGATTTCGTAAATTGTTAGCGGGGGTTTAGGGGCGGCAGCCCCCAACTTTAAAAAATTAATTTTAATATAAAAGAGTAATTCTTTTTTTTGATTTCATGCAAGGATTTCATGCAAAAGTTTAAATTATTGTTTTTATTTTTAACACAAAAGTGTCAAAATTTTAATTTTTTATATAAAATTTTGTATTTACATATAAAAATTACTAAAAATAATGGCAGTTACGTTTAGAATCAATTGAACATTGAAATAAATTATAAAATATGTTAATTTTATTGTTTCAAAAAGTTTTAATTATTGTTTTTATTTTTAACAAAAATGCCAAAATTTTAATTTTTTATATAAAATTTTGCATTTATATATAAAAATTACTAAAAATAATGGCAGTTGCGTTTAGAATCAATTGAACATTGAAATAAATTATAAAATATGTTAATTTTATTGTTTCAAAAAGTTTATTATTCTTTTTATTTTTAACACAAAAGTGTCAAAATTTTAATTTTTTATATAAAATTTTGTATTTACATATAAAAATTACTAAAAATAATGGCAGTTACGTTTAGAATCAATTGAATATTGAAATAAATTATAAAATATATTTATTTTATCATTTAAAAAAGTTTAAAATAATTTATTTGCATTTCTACAATAAAGATGTCAATAATTTTTTATTTTATGTAAATTTGAGTTATCTGTAACTACCTAAATATTTCTTGTACAACTCTTTTTTTTTATTATTTAAAAATTCCATTTTGATTTTTAGATAATTGCACAATGGTAATTCTTTCCATATATGTTTTGTATATACTAAAGATTATAAGAATGTGTTAAATGTCAAAAAGTCAGTCGTCCATTATTTTCATAAAAATGTCGATTTTTGTATGAAAATTTAAAAAATTTTTTTTTCGGGAAAAATAATTAAAAAAACTTAATTTTTTTGGAAAAATTACAGTCTAACGGTAAAAGACTATCGGTTTTCGTCCTATTTTGGGGGGTTCGGCTCACGTGGTCGTTTTTTTGGTGACAGTGATAAAATAGGAATTACCCTTATTAAATATTCGCTTTTCTCACTACTATGTTTTTTTTCCATTTCATACTATTTTAATTTTTAAAAAACATCGATAAAATATCTTTATAATTTTAAAAATCTGAAAAAATATCTTTTTAAAAAAAATTACCGCGTTTATCTGGCGCACTAGCGGTTAGCAGTGATGGTAACAAATGTAAAAAAAAAAACCCCACATTTGTCAATAAAAATTCTTTAGATTTCGCTAAACAAAAAAAAATTCCCTACAAAAGTTATCATTAAAACAGACATGAATATTTGCCAAATGTTTTCACAGAAAGCTATAAACAGAATCATATTTTCAAAATATCGCGACGATTGCCAAATTTTTTTTCGCTTCAAATATTCGCAAGTCAAATATATTTATTTAGATAAAAAAGCTTCACACAAAACATAATTCATTATATTCTATGTTTGTTATAATAGAACAAAACACATTACACAACAAAATTAAACATAAATCTGACATTTAATATTTGTCGCAATACAAATTGAATAAGCTTAACATCAAACATAATTTATACTTAACATACATAGAACAAAAAAAAAACAAAGAAATTAAACATAACATTCGGCTAGAGTCATAGATACATATATTACTAATAGATAGCCAGGAAGAAAATATTTTCAGCCAATTTTGAGAAACAGCTGAGTGAACCGTGCGTATGTATTGCTTTAGTTTCCTCAGAAATAGGTTCCTAAAAAGTGAAATCAATTAATTTCTAATTTTTTTAAAGATTTTATCACTTATTTTGTTACTTTACAAGTAGTTAAAATTTTGAATAACCTTAATTAAGATTCGATGAAATCTATATACGGCAACATATTGATTGGACCGGGAATGATTGTTACGGTTTTGTTGATATTAGGAGTGTAATTAACTCTAACATAAAGGATACACAAATACTAGTTTTTATAGCAGTTTGTATTAACCGCATTTGGAAGATTCCTTTGGGATTTTTTCCAATAGCTTCACTTGACTCTGTTCAAAAAAAAAATTTAATTGAACATTGCTTTGAAAATCTTTTACAAACTGGAGCGGATATAATTAATGTTACTTTTGATGGCAGCACATTTAATATTACAACGGCAAAACATTTAGGGTGCCATTTGTTTAGCATCGAAAAAGAGCCTTATTTCCAATTACAAGGAAGGAAGGATAAATACACTTACTTTCATTTTAGATCCTTGTCATATGCTAAAAATAAATCGAAACTCCTTAGCAGAAATAGGTAATTTAATAGATGATCAAGGTAATGCCATAGAATGGAAATATTTAATCAGCCTGAATAATAATTTGCAAGAGAATGAACAGTTGCATTTAGGAAATAAATTAAGGAAAGTCCACGTTTATGTCTTTAACCAAAAAAAGAATGTTAAACTTGCAGTTCAAATCTTTAAGTAAATCTGTTTCAGATGCTATAAATTTTTGTAGGGAGGTATTAATTCTACCCGATTTTTTAAATAGCGAAGCAATATCTAAATTTTTAATAATATTTTTGATATTTTAAATAGTAGATCCATTAATCAATTTAGTTATAATAAGCCAATTTGTACAACAAACTACAGTGAAATTAAAGCTTTTGCGGATAACGCTATTATTTACATATCTAAACTAAAAACAAAAGAATCGGAGTTCTTAATAAATCACCGCCGCAAAACAGGTTTTATCGGCATTTTGAATGGTTGAAAAGCCATCACCATTCTTTATCAAAAATTTATTGTTACTGGCTTGTTAAAGTATATCCTATTTTATAAGCTTAATAAAGATCATATAGAATTATTTGTTAGCTCAATACGGTCTTCATTGGGACATAATAATAATCCTTTTGTAAGGCAATTTATTTCTGCATATAAACGATTATTAGTTCGTGTATAAATTAGAGAAAATGGCTGTGGCAATTATGCAGTTTTAGAAAATATTCCTATACGCCACTGCTCATATAATCCAATCAAGAATTAAATAATACTGTCAAAAGATTTATCATGTTTTCTGAAAATATTAAGCAGAGTGATACAGAAAATAAAAATAGTTTTGAAGAACAATCATTTCTAAATGAGCACGACTACATATTAAATCCATCAAATTTAACAGAATATGCTAAGCATATTATAGAGTATATTTCTGGATTTGTCGTTTTTAAATTAGAAAAGCAATTAAAGTGTTTTGAATGTATATCGGTTCTAAGAGGTCCAATTTTGGAAAAATCACTTCTAGCCTATAAGACTAAAGGATATCTTAAGCCTCCTTCTACATCAGTAATAATAATATGGGACAATGTATACGACATGTAATTCACGCAATTTAATCCAAACTACTGCTCCACTCTTCCTGATTTTCATCTCAAATGACTCCTTTTGATGTTTTTAATTACCAAATGTCCTTTCTTTTATTTCCACAGCTTATTTTTTATTTATTTTTCATTTTGAATTTTTTTAATTTTTTATATAAACGATCCAATATGAAAATAGTATTTATGTGAATGGCCGAATGATTTTCCAATATTAAGGCATTTTTGAAAGGTGCTGCCATAATGCAATTATTTAAAATAATTTAGAAAATTTTCTTTGAAATGATAATTCAAAAGAGATGTACAAAAACATAATTATGTTATTTTATTAACATAATAATTTTTGTTATATACATACATACATACTAGAATTCGAATTTTAATTTTTTTTTTATGAAATAGATATACCGAATTGACATACTAAAAATTTTGTATAGATACATAAAGTAAAGGCTTAGGTACCATCGAATGTTTCGAGCTGCATCTGGTAACTTCCAGATATCCTTTAAATCTTGTTCATTTCTTGGGTGCTGTTATCCTGCGTCATTGTTAGCTGCTGCATGTGCTGCATGTGCTGCTTGTACTGCTTGTTGATTTAATCTTACTTCATTATTTTCTAGGCGAGCTATTAAATTTCTAATAAGCTCGAGTTGAGCATTACTTGCACCAGTTAGTTGTCTAATAGATTCTTTAATTTCTTCTACAGCGTTTTCAATTATTTTTCCTTTTTATTTGGTTAAATTTAATTTGAAAATTTTTTTGACGATTTTCTTTATTATTTTTTCTTTTTTATATGTTTTTTATTATTTTTTTTTTTATTAATTTTTTGTAATTAGTAATTTTTTATTCTCTTACTTACATTATAATTAAAATAGTTTGCATTTCAGCAAAGGATTGGCGATTAAGAAGGTTCAGCTTCTTCGTATAGTTGCTTTGAAATATAACGTATGATTCCTTTTTAGTCCTAAGCTTTTATTCTGCCAAAGGACCTACTGCGGTACGATTATATTTACTTTGTATTCTGAATTGTGTTTCCACGGTTACAATGACTGAATAATAGTTGTACTTGGAGTTTAGTTATGTTCTCACGGGGATAACTTTATTTTCCAAGATGTTGACCACTGTGTACATGGTTACAGCTGCGTCTTTTTGATGATTGAAACATATTAGTTGACCACTATGTTCTCACGGGTATAGCTGCGTAAAATATTTCTGGATCAATCCCTGTAGAATATCTAATTTTTCCTAGTTTTTCTCCAGGGTTCTGTCATGATCGCCAGTTAAAAATTTTAATATAAATTCTTTTTAAAAAAATAATTATTTGGACTGTAGTCCACTTTATTAATTATTATTCAATTGACAAATTTAAACTGTAACTTAATTAATATGTAACAGCTAATTTATACTATTTTACATTATTTCGAAATTATTATTTCCCATGAGAAATATTTAAAATTATTAAAATTAATATATTGTAATTTGTAATTTAAAGTAAAATTATTGAAACATTCTTAAAATTAAAATTATTAAAAATATAAATCTGCTGACAAAGCGTCTGGTTTTTTATGTTTTAATTCACTCATGTACATGTGTCTTAACTTGGTGCCCTAGTTTTGGTCCCCACTGAGAAGATGTCAATTCATCTAAAAGTATTTTATTGTTTTCACATTCTTCCTTCATAGTACATTCTTCCTTCACGTTGTACTAAAATAAAACAAATAAATTTTTTATGACATCTATGTACTAACATAGGTATTGTCAATTGCTTACGTTGCTGGTTCAAACGTTTCCTCTAAAAAATACAAATTTTGACCAAACTTCTAATCTTTCGTTGGTTTGAATTTACTACCAGAAGGGAAGTTTTAACTCATTTCTGTACGCCGGCGTTTGTCTCGTAAAGATTTTCATCTAATTTTATCTTGTTTAGCTATAAATAGACTTTAAATGTTTTGTTTAATGTATAAGCAATTTTAATCCAACTTATGCCCAAATTCTTTCTTTAAGAAAATATTTCGGTAGTCCTTAAGTTTTATTTTTAATAAAATTTCAAACTTACTTCTTTTTAATTTGTTAATAAATAAAAGTTTATTTGTAAACAAATTTTCGGATGTATGGGCCCTAATGTGGTTGATCTTGATGAACAGATTTATGATGTGGCGGGGAATTTCGCAAAAGCGTAAGTTTTTTTGGTGCAAATGGAAAAAATGTTCATTTTCACCCCGATTTCACATTTGCACCATAGTTTTATTCCGTAAGCATAGGAAAACTGAAATACTAAATGAGTTTGGACCGCATTAAATGCACTTTGAACAACGTTGACTGCCATTTAAACAATAAATCGATAATGTTTTTCATATATGTAATTTATTAAAGGGCAGTTCCTATTTTACCACTGTCACCCAAAAAGTTTCCTTAAAATGGTCTGATCACTAATTTTTTTATTTTAAATGATTCCTTTTCTCTTCCTTGTCTGTTGGGTATCCTTTTTTTTATTTTTTACCTCCTTTTACCTTTTTTTTAATTTTAAAGTTTACGATTTTTAGTATGAAACTAATATTATTTTTGTTAATGGCGGCATGAAGTTTCAATACTCATGCATTTTTGAAACGTGTTGGCAATGTGGGATTCTTTAAGTAATTTTTGAAAAGAGTTTTTAAATGGAAATAAAAAGGGTTGTACAAAATTTTTTTAAGTAATTTTTTATATTTTAGATATTTCGAATTTGTATAAAATAACAAATTTTACAAATAATTGTAAATAAGGACAGAGTTACTTTTAGGTGGGTCAACTTCTAATGCCTGTAAAATCCTCTGTAATGGTCTGATCCTTAATTTTTTAAATTCCTTCACCTTTTCTTGTTCGATGGGTATCCTTTTTTTTTTTATTTTTTGATTTATTTTTGCCGGTTTTTAAGTTTAAAATTTACGACTTTTTATGTAAAATTCAAATGTTAAATCTATCAAATGGCTGTATGCCTTTCCAACACTCATGCATTTTTGAAAGGTGCTGCCGGTGTGGAATTCTTTAATTTTTGAAAAGTGTTTTTAAATGAAAATAAAAAAGGTTGTACAAAATTTTTTTAGATAATATTTTATATTTTAGATATTTGGAATTTGTATAAAATAAAAAATTTTTATAAATAATTGTAGATAAAAGGTAAGTAATACAAAATTTATTAAAAGTTATTTTGAAAGGTTGTTAATAAAGTACTTTTTTTTAGCTAATTTTTTATATTTTAGGTAAAAAAATTAATTTTGATATAAAAGAATAATTTTATTTTTGATATCATGCAAGCAAAAAAATGTTTAAATTGATGCTTGCCGTATAGATTTACTTGCCGAATTAAAAAGAGGATTTCTTAAATTGTTAGCGGGGATTTGGGGGCGGTAGCCGCCGACTTTAAAAAATTGATTTTAATATAAAAGAATAATTTTATTTTTGATATCATGCAAGCAAAAAAATGTTTAAATTGATGCTTGCCGTATAGATTTACTTGCCGAATTAAAAAGAGGATTTCTTAAATTGTTAGTGGGGGTTTGGGGGCGGCAGCCCCCGACTTTAAAAAATTGATTTTAACATAAAAGAATAATTTTATTTTTGATATCATGCAAGCAAAAAAATGTTTAAATTGATGCTTGCCGTATAGATTTACTTGCCGAATTAAAAAGAGGATTTCTTAAATTGTTAGCGGGGGTTAAATTGTTAGCGATTTTAAAAAATTGATTTTAATATAAAAGAATAATTTTATTTTTGATATCATGCAAGCAAAAAAATGTTTAAATTGATGCTTGCCGTATAGATTTACTTGCCGAATTAAAAAGAGGATTTCTTAAATTGTTAGCGGGGGTTTGGGGGCGGCAGCCCCCGATTTTAAAAAATTAATTTTAATATAAAAGAATAATTTTATTTTTGACTTTAAAAAATTAATTTTCATACAAAAGAGTTAATTATTTTACATTTTCAATCTAAAAATGTCAAAATATAAACTTTACATTTACAATATACTATCAAAATTTTAAATTTTTGTATAAAATTAAAATTTTTCATTTACATAAAAATTACTAAAAATGTTGACATTTACTTTTAGAACAATTAAACATTGAAATAAATTATAAAATATGTTTATTTTATTATTTATCATTTACAAAACTTAAAATTAATTTATTTACATTTTCATTATAAAGATGTCAATAATTTTTTATTTTATTTAAATTTTAATTATGTGGACTACCTAAAACTTCTTTGTACAACCCTTTCATTTTTAAATTTAATGTTTATTTTTGAATTGTTGTTTTTCAGAGTTAAATAGAGTTTTTTTAAAATATTTTTAGTTGCAAGTAAATTTAATTTTTAATTTTGATTAGTTTTTTTTGAGAGATGAATAGTGTTTTTTTTAGACTTTTTTAGTTAGAGCTTTTTTAGTTACATACAAGTAAATTTAATTTTTATTTTTGATTTGTTGTTTTTAAAAGTGGAATAGTGTTTTGTTTAGAGTTTTTTAGAAGTTTTATTTTGATTAGTTTAGGTATTTATATTTAGGTTATTTTAGTTTTATAGATCGTTTTATTAATAGATTAGTAGTTTTATTTAGGCGTTTATAGTCATTTAGGTAGTTTAGGCGAAATTTTTGATAATGGACGTAAGTTTGCCATTAGTCAAATTGTGGGAAAGGAAAAGAAAAAGATGTGGAGTTCAAATTTTCATTAGAAAAGGGACATTTTTGGAAAAGTCCCACCTTTCCATTGCCCAAATTTTGGGATTTGTTTCATTATGGGTGGAATCGTATAAGCTCAGACATATTATGTTTCAGCTTACAGTCAACAAAATACGGCTATAGATCGGGCCTCTTTTTGCCGAGAGGTAGCTTTCCATGCCATGATAGAAAACCAGGTGCCGATTGGTGGTTATGGAAAGGTGGTTGAAATCGACGAATCTAAATTTACAAAAAGGAAATTTAACGTCGGCCGCGTTGTACGCGACAATTGGGTTTTCGGTGGGATCGAGAGGGGAAGTGGTAAAATATTTATGGTACTAGTGGAGGATTGTTTCCGAGAAACATTAATAAGTATTATTAATAGATGGATCCTCCCTGGTACAAAAATTATTTCAGACTGTTGGAGATCGTACGACAGTCTATCAGGAGAAGGATACATTCACGAAAATGTAAATAAAATTTATATTCTCTTTTTTTTCTTTTATAATAATATTCACATATTAATTATAGGTAAACCACTCCCTTTATTTTGTGGATCCTGTAACCGGAACTCATACAAATAGTATAGAGTCGGCGTGGAATGTGCAAAAATTTCGATCTCTCCATAAAATAGAAAGACCAATAGCTTAGCTGGCAATCTGGCAAGATATATGCTAATAAAGAAAGCAAAAGCAGAAGGGGTGGATCCTGTTTTATATTTTTATAAATTAGCAGGTAATTTATTCATATAAAATATATTTTATAAACAAATTTTATTGTTTAATCAAATTTTTTTAGGCCAGCTTTACAATCCTTTGTTGGAGAGAGAAGTTGAAATTGGAAGGCCAGGCAGGGAAGGTACGGCACAAGTGGAACAAGAAATTGATGAGGATAGCGATGAGGAAGATGATGATGATGATTAGATTTAGTTTTATTTTTTAAGAATGTTAATTAGATTTATTTTATTTTGTTAATTTTGTAAGATGTTATAAGTTAATTAAAATGAAGTTTTACATTAGTTAATAAAAATATAATTTTGTTATTTAAATAAAACACTTATTTTTTTTTTATTTCTAACAAAAAAAACAAAATACCAATAGATGCTTGCCGTATGGATTTACTTGCCGAATTTTAAAAGACTTTAAAAAATTAATTTTAATATAAAAGAGTAATTCTGTTTTTTGATTTCATGCAAGGAAAAAAATGTATAAATTGATGCTTGCCGTATGGAATTACTTGCCGAATTTAAAAAGAGGATTTCTTAAATTGTTAGCGGGGGTTTAGGGGCGGCAGCCACCAACTTTAAAAAATTAATTTTAATACAAAAGAGTAATTCTGTTTTTTGATTTCATGCAAGGAAAAAAATGTATAAATTGATGCTTGTCGTATGGATTTACTTACCGAATTTAAAAAGAGGATTTCTTAAATTGTTAGCGGGGGTTTAAAGGCGGCAGCCCCCGATTTTAAAAAATTAATTTTAATATAAAAGAGTAATTCTTTTTTTTGATTTCATGCAAGGATTTCATGCAAAAGTTTAAATTATTGTTTTTATTTTTAACACAAGTGTCAAAATTTTAATTTTTTATATAAAATTTTGTATTTACATATAAAAATTACTAAAAATAATGGCAGTTACGTTTAGAATCAATTGAACATTGAAATAAATTATAAAATATGTTAATTTTATTGTTTCAAAAAGTTTTAATTATTGTTTTTATTTTTAACAAAAAAGTGTCAAAATTTTAATTTTATATATAAAATTTTGCATTTACATATAAAAATTACTAAAAATAATGGCAGTTACGTTTAGAATCAATTGAACATTGAAATAAATTATGAAATATGTTAATTTTATAGTTTCAAAAAGTTTAAATTATTGTTTTTATTTTTAACACAAGTGTCAAAAATTTAATTTTTTATATAAAATTTTGCATTTACATATAAAAATTACTAAAAATAATGGCAGTTACGTTTCGAATCAATTGAACATTAAAATAAATTATAAAATATGTTAATTTTATTATTTCAAAAAGTTTTAATTATTGTTTTTATTTTTAACACAAATGTGTCAAAATTTTAATTTTTTATATAAAATTTTGTATTTACATATAAAAATTACTAAAAATAATGGCAGTTACGTTTAGAATAAATTGAACATTGAAAAAAATTGTAAAATATGTTAATTTTATTGTTTCGAAAAGTTTTAATTATTGTTTTTATTTTTAACACAAAAGTGTCAAAATTTTAATTTTTTATATAAAATTTTTTATTTACATATAAAAATTACTAAAAATAATGGCAGTTACGTTTAGAATCAATTGAACATTGAAATAAATTATAAAATATGTTAATTTTATTGTTTCAAAAACTTTTAATTATTGTTTTTATTTTTAACACAAGTGTAAAAATTTTAATTTTTTATATAAAATTTTGCATTTACATATAAAAATTACTAAAAATAATGGCAGTTACGTTTAGAATCAATTGAACATTGAAATAAATTATAAAATATATTTATTTTATCATTTAAAAAAGTTTAAAATAATTTATTTGCATTTCTACAATAAAGATGTCAATAATTTTTTATTTAATGTAAATTTGAGTTATCTGTAACTACCTAAATATTTCAAGTACAACCCTTTTTTTTTTATTATTTAAAAATTCCATTTTGATTTTTAGATAATTGCACAATGGCAATTCTTTCCATATATGTTTTGTATATACTAAAGATTATAAGAATGTGTTAAATGTCAAAAAAGTCAGTCGTCCATTATTTTCATAAAAATGTCGATTTTTGTATGAAAAAAATAAAAAAAATTTTTTCGCGAATAATTTTAAAAACTTAATTTTTTTGGAAAAATTACAGTCTAACGGTAAAAGACTATCGGTTTTCGGCCTATTTTGGGGGGTTCGGCTCACGTGGTGGTTTTTTTTGGTGACAGTGGTAAAATAAAAATTACCCTTATTAAATATTCGCTTTTCTCACTACTATCTTTTTTTTCCATATTTTACTATTTTAATTTTTACTTTAAAAAACATCGAAAAAATATCTTTTAATTTCAAAAATCTGAAAAAATATCTTTTTAAAAACAATTACGGCGTTTATCTGGCGCACTAGCGGTTAGCAGTGATGGTAACAAATGTAAAAAAAAGATCCCTACATTTGTCAATAAAAATTCTTTAGATTTCGCTAAACAAAAAAAAATTCCCTACAAAAGTTATCATTAAATCAGACATGAATATTTGCCAAATATATTCACAGAAAGCTATAAACAGAATCATATTTTCAAAATTTCGCGACGATTGCCAAATTTTTTTTCGCTTCAAATATTCGCAAGTCAAATATATTTATTTAGATAAAAAAGCTTAACACAAAACATAATTCATTATATTCTATGTTTGTTAATAGAACAAAACACATTACACAACAAAATTGAACATAAATCTGACATTTAATATTTGTCGCAATACAAATTGAATAAGCTTAACATCAAACATAATTTATACTTAACATACATAGAACAAAAAAAAAACAAAGAAATTAAACATAACATTCGGCTAGAGTCATAGATACATATATTACTAATAGATAGCCAGTGAAGAAAATATTTTCAGCCAATTTTGAGAAACAGCTGAGTGAACCGTGCGTATGTATTGCTTTAGTTTCCTCAGAAATAGGTTCCTAAAAAGTGAAATCAATTAATTTCTAATTTTTTTAAGGATTTTATCACTTATTTTGTTACTTTACAAGTAGTTAAAATTTTGAATAACCTTAATTAAGATTCGATGAAATCTATATACGGCAACATATTGATTGGACCGGGAATGATTGTTACGGTTTTGTTGATATTAGGAGTGTAATTAACTCCAACATAAAGGATACACAAATACTAGTTTTTATAGCAGTTTGTATTAACCGCATTTGGAAGATTCCTTTGGGATTTTTTCCAATAGCTTCACTTGACTCTGTTCAAAAAAAAAAATTTAATTGAACATTGCTTTGAAAATCTTTTACAAACTGGAGCGGATATAATTAGTGTTACTTTTGATGGCAGCACATTTAATATTACAACGGCAAAACATTTAGGGTGCCATTTGTTTAGCATCGAAAAAGAGCCTTATTTCCAATTACAAGGAAGGAAGGATAAATACACTTACTTTCATTTTAGATCCTTGTCATATGCTAAAAATAAATCGAAACTCCTTAGCAGAAATAGGTAATTTAATAGATGATCAAGGTAATGCCATAGAATGGAAATATTTAATCAGCCTGAATAATAATTTGCAAGAGAATGAACAGTTGCATTTAGGAAATAAATTAAGGAAAGTCCACGTTTATGTCTTTAACCAAAAAAAGAATGTTAAACTTGCAGTTCAAATCTTTAAGTAAATCTGTTTCAGATGCTATAAAGTTTTGTAGGGAGGTATTAATTCTACCCGATTTTTTAAACAGGGAAGCAATATCTAAATTTTTAATAATATTTTTGACATTTTAAATAGTAGATCCATTAATCAATTTAGTTATAATAAGCCAATTTGTACAACAAACTACAGTGAAATTAAAGCTTTTGCTGATAACGCTATTATTTACATATCTAAACTAAAAACAAAAGAATCGGAGTTCTTAATAAATCACCGCCGCAAAACAGGTTTTATCGGCATTTTGAATGGTTTAAAAGCCATCACCATTCTTTATCAAAAATTTATTGTTACTGGCTTGTTAAAGTATATCCTATTTTATAAGCTTAATAAAGATCATATAGAATTATTTGTTAGCTCAATACGGTCTTCATTGGGATATAATAATAATCCTTTTGTAAGGCAATTTATTTCTGCATATAAAAGATTATTAGTTCGTGTATAAATTAGAGAAAATGGCTGTGGCAATTATGCAGTTTTAGAAAATGTTCCTATACGCCACTGCTCATATAATCCAATCAAGAATTAAATAATACTGTCAAAAGATTTATCATGTTTTCTGAAAATATTAAGCAGAGTGATACAGAAAATAACAATAGTTTTGAAGAACAATCATTTCTAAATGAGCACGACTACATATTAAATCCATCAAATTTAACAGAATATGCTAAGCATATTATAGAGTATATTTCTGGATTTGTCGTTTTTAAATTAGAAAAGCAATTAAAGTGTTTTGAATGTATATCGGTTCTAAGAGGTCCAATTTTGGAAAAATCACTTCTAGCCTATAAGACTAAAGGATATCTTAAGCCTCCTTCTACATCAGTAATAATAATGTGGGACAATGTATACGACATGTAACTCACGCAATTTAATCCAAACTACTGCTCCACTCTTCCTGATTTTCATCTCAAATGACTCCTTTTGATGTTTTTAATTACCAAATGTCCTTTCTTTTATTTCCACAGCTTATTTTTTATTTATTTTTCATTTTGAATTTTTTTAATTTTTCATATAAACGATCCAATATGAAAATAATATTCATGTAAATGGCCGAATGATTTTCCAATACTAAGGCATTTTTGAAAGGTGCTGCCATAATGCAATTATTTAAAATAATTTTGAAAATTTTCTTTGAAATGATAATTCAAAGAGATGTACAAAAAATATACATGAAATAACAAATTTATGAAAATTATTAACATAATAATTTTTGTTATATACATACATACATACTAGAATTCGAACTTCAATTTGTTTTGTATGATATACCGAATTGACATACTAAAAATTTTGTATAGATACATAAAGTAAAGGGTTGGGTACCATCGAATGTTTCGAGCTGCATCTGGTAACTTCCAGATATCCTTTAAATCTTGTTCATTTCTTGGGTGCTGTAATCCTGCGTCATTGTTAGCTGCTGCTTGTACTGCTTGTTGATTTAATCTTACTTCAATATTTTCTAGGCGAGCTGTTAAATTTCTAATAAGCTCGAGTTGAGCATTACTTGCACCAGTTAGTTGTCTAATAGATTCTTTAATTTCTTCTACAGCGTTTTCAATTATTTTTCCTTTTTATTTGGTTAAATTTAATTTGAAAATTTTTTTGACGATTTTCTTTATAATTTTTTCTTTTTTATATGTTTTTTATTATTTTTTTTTTTTTATTAATTTTTTGTAATTAGTAATTTTTTATTCTCTTACTTACATTATAATTAAAATAGTTTGCATTTCAGCAAAGGATTGGCGATTAAGAAGGTTCAGCTTCTTCGTATAGTTGCTTTGAAATATAACGTATGATTCCTTTTTAGTCCTAAGCTTTTATTCTGGCAAAGGACCTACTGCGGTACGATTATATTTACTTTGTATTCTGAATTGTGTTTCCACGGTTACAATGACTGAATAATAGTTGTACTTGGAGTTTAGTTATGTCCTCACGGGGATAACTTTATTTTCCAAGATGTTGACCACTGTGTACATGGTTACAGCTGCGTCTTTTTGATGATTGAAACATATTAGTTGACCACTATCTTCTCACGGGTATAGCTGCGTAAAATATTTCTGGATCAATCCCTGTAGAATATCTAATTTTTCCTAGTTTTTCTCCAGGGTCCTGTCATGATCGCCAGTTAAAAATTTTAATATAAGTTCTTTTTAAAAAAATAATTATTTGGACTGTAGTCCACTTTATTAATTATTATTCAATTGACAAATTTAAACTGTAACTTAATTAATATGTAACAGCTAATTTATACTATTTTACATTATTTCGAAATTATTATTTCCCGTGAGAAATATTTAAAATTATTAAAATTAATATATTGTAATTTGTAATTTAAAGTAAAATTATTGAAACATTCTTAAAATTAAAATTATTGAAAATATAAATCTGCTGACAAAGCGTCTGGTTTTTATGTTTTAATTCACTCATGTACATGTGTCTTAACTTGGCTACCCTAGTTGTTGTCCCCACTGAGAAGATGTCAATTCATCTAAAAGTATTTTATTGTTTTCACATTCTTCCTTCATAGTAACGTTGTACTAAAATAAAACAAATAAATTTTTTATGACATCTATGTACTAACATAGGTATTGTCAATTGCTTACGTAGCTGGTTCAAACGTTTCATCTAAAAAATATAAATTTTGACTAAACTTCTAATCTTTCGTTGGTTTGAATTTACTACCAGAAGGTAAGTTTTCACTCATTTCTGTACGCCGGTGTTTGTCTCGTAAAGATTTTCATCTAATTTTATCTTGTTTAGCTATAACTAGACTTTAAATGTTTTGTTTAATGTATAGGCAATTTTAATCCAACTTATGCCCAAATTCTTTCTTTAAGAAAATATTTCGGTAGTCCTTAAGTTTTATTTTTAATAAAATTTCAAACTTACTTCTTTTTAATTTGTTAATAAATAAAAGTTTATTTGTAAACAAATTTTCGGATGTATGGGCCCTAATGTGGTTGATCTTGATGAACAGATTTATGATGTGGCGGCGAATTTCGCAAAAGCGTAAGTTTTTTTGGTGCAAATGGAAAAAATGTTCATTCTCACCCCGATTTCACATTTGCACCATAGTTTTATTCCGTAAGCATAGGAAAACTGAAATACTAAATGAGTTTGGACCGCACTAAATGCACTTTGAACAACGTTAACTGCCATTTTAATAATAAATCGATAATGTTTTTCATATATGTAATTTATTAAAGGGCAGTTCCTATTTTACCACTGTCATCCAAAAAGTGTCCTTAAAATGGTCTGATCACTAATTTTTTTATTTTAAATGATTCCTTTTCTCTTCCTTGTCTGTTGGGTATCCTTTTTTTTATTTTTTACCTCCTTTTACCTTTTTTTAATTTTAAAGTTTACGATTTTTAGTATGAAACTAATATTATTTTTTGTTAATGGCGGCATGAAGTTTCAATCCTCATGCATTTTTGAAACGTGTTGCCAATGTGGGATTCTTTAAGTAATTTTTGAAAAGAGTTTTTAAATGGAAATAATAGTAAGTAATATATTCAAATTTTTTAAATATATGAATATATGAAATAACAAATTTTTAAAAATAATTGTAGATCAGGTAAGTAATGCAAAGTTTATTAAAATTTATTCTGAAAGGTTGTTAATAAAGTACTGGGTAGTCAAATTTTAGATCACTCACTAGTAATTATTTAAAAATGGCCCCACTGAAATTCAATGGTATTGGCTAAAAAAAAGGTAACAGTAACGGGACTTTCAATTTGAAGCAAATATAAAACAAAGAAAATGAAACTTTAAGTTACTGTTTGTTGTTCATTCAGATTGAAAGGTTGTAGAGTTTTTCGTGTGTTATTAAATATTAAATAGTTTTGCTTTTGAGAGGTTTTAAATAGTTTTTTAGTTACAAGTAAATTTAATGTTTATTTTTGAATTGTTGTTTTTGAGAGTTAAATAGTTTTTTTTTTTTTCCTAAGGGAGGTGGGAATCTTCCAAAGACACCAAGAACTTCCCCTTGGTAGTGTCAGATTCTTACTGACTAAACCCACCTCCCCCTTTTAGCCAATATAGTGGGATGAAACCCTTACCTGCGAACGCAGTATATTGGCTAGGGAGTAGGGATAGGAAAGGATAGGAAAAATGGATACGGAAACATTGAATTGGGAGTGGGACTGTAAGGAAACAATGAATCCGCCTATTATTTTGCTAACAGTGACTAAAGCCGTCACAATAGTTACAACATGTAGTAGTAGTATATATTACTATATGAGGCAACTATTGAAGGCAACCCCCACTGTCACTGTAGCGGCTGTTATTATTGGTATTAATATTTTTTATTAATATTATTATTATTTTACTACAGAGTCAGCGCCATCAGTGGATTATAACGTGCAGCAGTATATTTTAAAATTTTTTTAGTTACAAGTAAATTTAATTTTTATTTTTGATTAGTTTTTTTTGAGAGTTGAATAGTGTTTTTTTAGACTTTTTTAGTTAGAGCTTTTTTAGTTACATGCAAGTAAATTTAATTTTTATTTTTGATTTGTTGTTTTTAAAAGTGTAATAGTGTTTTGTTTAGAGTTTTTTAGAAGTTTTATTTTGATTAGTTTAGGTATTTATATTTAGGTTATTTTAGTTTTATAGATCGTTTTATTAATAGATTAGTAGTTTTATTTAGGCGTTTATAGTTATTTAGGTAGTTTAGGCGAAATTTTTGATAATGGACGTAAGTTTGCCATTAGTCAAATTGTGGGATTTGGAGGGGGACAAGCTAGATATAATTAGGCGTTGTCAGCAGGAGGGTTTATTACCACATCAAGGGGCTTATAATTGCTCCAAATGTGGTAATAATTTGGTGTTGACTGCATCTTCAAGATAATATTTTGTATTTAAAAATTTTTATTTAAATTAATTATTTTAAATTTTCAGCATTAAAGATGGTTACAGCTGGTGTTGTAAGCGGAGTATACAAGTAAACAGGAAAAGAAAAAGTTGTGGAGTTCAAATTTTCATTAGAAAAGGGACATTTTTGGAAAAGTCCCACTTTTCCATTGCCCAAATTTTGGGATTTGTTTCATTATGGGTGGAATCGTATAAGCTGAGACATATTACGTTTCAGCATATAATCAACAAAAATACGGCTATAGATTGGGCCTCTTTTTGCCGAGAGGTAGCTTTCCATGCCATGATAGAAAAGCAGGTGCCGATTGGTGGTGATGAAAAGGTGGTTGAAATCGACGAATCTAAATTTACAAGAAGGAAATTTAACGTCGGCCGCGTTGTACGCGACAATTAGGTTTTCGGTGGGATCGAGAGGGGAAGTGGTAAAATATTTATCTTACCGGTGGAGGATCGTTCCCGAGAAACATTAATAAGTATTATTAATAGATGGATCCTCCCTGGTACGAAAATTATTTCAGACTGTTGGAGATCGTAATGTAAAAAGAAATGTAAATAAAATTTATATTCTCTTTTTTTTCTTTTATAATAATATTCACATATTAATTATAGGTAAACCACTCCCTTTATTTTGTGGATCCTGTAACCGGAGCTCATACAAATAGTATAGAGTCGGCGTGGAATGCGCAAAAATTTCGATCTCTCCACAAAATAGGAAGACTAATAGCTTAGCTGGCAATCTGGCAAGATATATGCTAATAAAGAAAGCAAAAGCAGAAGGGGTGGATCCTGTTTTATATTTTTATAAATTAGCAGGTAATTTATTCATATAAAATATATTTTATAAACAAATTTTATTGTTTAATCAAATTTTTTTAGGCCAGCTTTACAATCCTTTGTTGGAGAGAGAAGTTGAAATTGGAATGCCAGGCAGGGAAGGTACGGCACAAGTGGAACAAGAAATTGATGAGGATAGCGATGAAGAAGATGATGATTAGATTTAGTTTCATTTTTTAAGAATGTAAAATTCATATGTATAAAAAACTTTGCTTTTTCATATAAAAAACTTCGACCGACACTGACTAGTTAGTTGTTAATATAATTAGATTTATTTTATTTTGTTAATTTTGTAAGATGTTATAAGTTAATTAAAATGAAGTTTTACATTAGTTAATAAAAATATAATTTTTTTATTTAAATAAAACATTTATTTTTTTTTGATTTCTAACAAAAAAAAAAAAATATCAATAGATGCTTGCCGTATGGGTTTACTTGCCGAATTTAAAAAGACTTTAAATAATTAATTTTAATATAAAAGAGTAATTCTGTTTTTTGATTTCATGCAAGGAAAAAAATGTATAAATTGATGCTTGCCGTATGGATTTACTTGCCGAATTTAAAAAGAGGATTTCTTAAATTGTTAGCGGGGGTTTAGGGGCGGCAGCCGCCGACTTTAAAAAATTAATTTTAATATAAAAGAGTAATTCTGTTTTTTGATTTCATGCAAGGATTTCAGGCAAAAGTTTAAATTATTGTTTTTATTTTTAACACAAAAGTGTCAAAATTTTAATTTTTTATATAAAATTTTATATTTACATATAAAAATTACTAAAAATAATGGCAGTTACGTTTAGAATCAATTGAACACTGAAATAAATTATAAAATATGTTAATTTTATTGTTTCAAAAAGTTTTAATTATTGTTTTTATTTTTAACACAAAAGGGTCAAAATTTTAATTTTTTTTATAAAATTTGCATTTACATATAAAAATTACTAAAAATAATGGCAGTTACGTTTAGAATCAATTGAACATTGAAATAAATTATAAAATATGTTTATTTTATCATTTAAAAAAGTTTAAAATAATTTATTTGCATTTCTACAATAAAGATGTCAATAATTTTTTATTTTATGTAAATTTAAGTTATCTGTAACTACCTAAATATTTCTTGTTCAACCTTTTTTTTTTTATTATTTAAAAATTCCATTTTGATTTTTAGATAATTGCACAATGGCAATTCTTTCCATATATGTTTTGTATATACTAAAGATTATAAGAATGGGTTAAATGTCAAAAAGTCAGTCGTCCATTATTTTCATAAAAATGTCGATTTTTGTATGAAAAAATTTAAAATTTTTCGGGAAAAATAATTAAAAAAACTTAATTTTTTTGAAAAAATTACAGTCTAACGGTAAAAGACTATCGGTTTTCGGCCTATTTTGGGGGGTTCGGCTCACGTGGTCGTTTTTTTTGGTGACAGTGGTAAAATAGGAATTACCCTTATTAAATATTCGCTTTTCTCACTACTATCTTTTTTTTCCATTTTTTACTATTTTAATTTTTACTTTAAAAAACATCGAAAAAATATCTTTATAATTTTAAAAATCTGAAAAAATATCTTTTTAAAACAATTACCGCGTTTATCCACGGGTGGTTGACTTAGAACAAATTTTTTTTTTGTCAAACATTTTAGAAAAGTCAAAGTACTTCCACCTAATGTCAAAAATATCGCCATTTTTTTTTATTACCGTCATATAAAATTTTTTAAATTGTCAAAAGTCATATGTTAGCCAGTTTTGAATACATTTTGAATCAAATATTGGTTTAACTACAGCAGTTTAGTGTATTGTTTTGGTTTTATTAATAAATTTTAGATCAAATGCTTTAAAAATTAAAAGGTAAGTTTTGATTTAATTGAAGAGATAAAATTTTATATTTTATTTTATTTTAAATCATAGCAAGACGGCTTACATTTGTTATTGGAAATACGAAAAAATTAGAGGAACTCATTGCCATTTTAGGGTCTACCTCGTAGCTTACAATCAAAAAAGATAGATTTATCGGAATTCCAAGGTTGGACTGTGGTAATTATCCCTATAATTAATTCTCTTAACTTTGAAAAATAATTCTATTTAATTTAAAAATAGACTTTTTTTTAATTTAAAGTGAGATAGATGAAATTTGTCAAAAAAAATGTAAAGAAGAAAACGAGTAAAGCGAACAGTTTTGTTTAAAGATACATGTTTACAGAAGGACTGTACAAAATGCTCAAAGGCTAGGAAGATAAATCAGCTGAAGCTGTTTGTACTTTAATATATTGTGAAGGTGAAAATCATAATTGTTAATTTTTATGATTAAAATAAAATTTGTTATTACAATATAATTTTTTTTTTTTTATAAATTCGAAAAATAAAATAGGAAAGAAATATAGGTATAGAAATATAGGCGACATCTAGTGATTTTAAAATGAAATTGTTTAGCGACATGTATTAGCCTTTTAGATGTAGTAGTTTATTGAAACTAAGAGCACTTCCAGCGATGGCGGCGCTAGTATCTAAAAATTTTAAGTAGGCTATCTATTATTACTATATATTATCTATGCGTTTATCTGGCGCACTAGCGGTTAGCAGTGATGGTAACAAATGTAAAAAAAAAAATCCCTACATTTGTCAATAAAAATTCTTTAGATTTCGCTAAACAAAAAAAAATTCCCTACAAAAGTAATCATTAAATCAGACATGAATATTTGCCAAATATATTCACAGAAAGCTATAAACAGAATCATATTTTCAAAATTTCGCGACGATTGCCAAATTTTTTTTCGCTTCAAATATTCGCAAGTCAAATATATTTATTTAGATAAAAAAGCTTCACACAAAACATAATTCATTATATTCTATGTTTGTTATAATAGAACAAAACACATTACACAACAAAATTAAACATAAATCTGACATTTAATATTTGTCGCAATACAAATTGAATAAGCTTTAACATCAAACATAATTTATACTTAACATACATAGAACAAAAAAAAAAACATTAAACATAACATTCGGCTAGAGTCATAGATACATATATTACTAATAGATAGCCAGGAAGAAAATATTTTCAGCCAATTTTGAGAAACAGCTGAGTGAACTGTGCGTATGTATTGCTTTAGTTTCCTCAGAAATAGGTTCCTAAAAAGTGAAATCAATTAATTTCTAATTTTTTTAAGGATTTTATCACTTATTTTGTTACTTTACAAGTAGTTAAAATTTTGAATAACCTTAATTAAGATTTTATGAAATCTATATACAGCAACATATTGATTGGACCGGGAATGATTGTTACGGTTTTGTTGATATTAGGAGTGTAATTAACTCTAACATAAAGGATACACAAATACTAGTTTTTATAGCAGTTTGTATTAACCGCAGTTGGAAGATTCCTTTGGGATTTTTTCCAATAGCTTCACTTGACTCTGTTCAAAAAAAAAATTTAATTGAACATTGCTTTGAAAATCTTTTACAAACTGGAGCGGATATAATTAGTGTTACTTTTGATGGCAGCACATTTAATATTACAACGGCAAAACATTTAGGGTGCCATTTGTTTAGCATCGAAAAAAGCCTTATTTCCAATTACAAGGAAGGAAGGATAAAGATCCTTGTCATATGCTAAAAATAAATCGAAACTCCTTAGCATAAATAGGTAATTTAATAGATGATCAAGGTAATGCCATAGAATGGAAATATTTAATCAGCCTGAATAATAATTTGCAAGAGAATGAACAGTTGCATTTAGGAAATAAATTAAGGAAAGTCCACGTTTATGGACCACGTGATTAGCCTTGCATATGTACGGGAGCTCTGCATATGTCGACCGTTATTTCTCGCCATACTCGTGGGAACAAAATGAAAAGTCCAAAAATTCAAAAAAAAAACACAAACTCATCTTCTGAGGATGAGTTACTTGCCTCCAGCCAGGAGACAATTATTGGTACCAGCCATAGTACCCCTGTAGACATCAAACCAGGAACCAGCCGGGTTCCTCGAATAATCAGCCAAACACCTGTTGGTAGAGGAAGCACCAGCCAAAGTGCTCCAAAATCATCAGGGCCTAGTGTTGGTGGAGGAAGCAACAGCCAGAGTGCTCCAAAACCATCAGGGGTTAGTGGCAGTGGAAGTACTAAGAGCGGTACTCCCACTACAACGAGCAAAATAAATAGAGACCTCGGATCCGCTTTCAGGAAACAATACCAGAAGGCTAAATTCATATTGGGCAAGATAGCCCAGAATGAAGCCAAAGGTGTTGTTCACGAAAAGGATCTAGAGGACAAAAAGCGATACAGCGAGGTTGTGCGAGCGTATGAGTCGCGCAACTCAGGTAAAGACTCGTCCTCGAAAAGAAATAGGTCGAAAGATGTACCCAGTCCGGGTTCACAGAGAACTAAGGTGCCGAGAACGAGTCTCCACAGCAGTTCGAAAGCTGCAGCACATAAAAATTACAATGACATTGTAAACGATAGTTTATGTGTTGCAGTTGTCAACGAAAAAGCCACAGATCGTAAAGTATCAAGCGATCTGTGGGTTAAACTTGAGGTGAGGTTGTCCGAAATGGTGAACGAGCACATTCTAGGAGAGGCTGGAGGGACTCTTCCGTGCTTTGATTCATCGGAGGTAGTCAGGGGCTACAGGGTAATCCGATGCGAGGATCAGTTCTCTTTGGATTTCTTTAGCAGCAGCATCGCTAAGCTAGGCGATGCTTGGGAGGAAGCCAAAATTGGGCTAATCCCAGCTAGCGAAATCCCAAGACGACCTAGAGCCCGGATCTGGTTGATAAGCGGGGAAAAGCTTCTGAGTGCCTCCGAATCCATAACCCGACGGTTCCAATGAGGAACTGGTCTGTGATAGTGAAGGAGAAATCATCCGAAGAACTGTTGAAGAACAGTATATTGTTTCTCCTTCTTATCAGCGAAGAGAGTCTCGAACCCCTGGAGAAGCTGGCGAACAAGCTTAGATTTAGTATACGTTATACCAAACTGAAAATATTTAAATCAGGTAGTCCAGACGTAGACTACCTTGACGAGGTGAATGGGCTGCTAGAAGAAATGTCAATCGACAAAGAGTCTGCAGCAGAAGCAGCCAGTGGAACAAACGATGCGGGTGGTGCAGATTAATCTAAAGCACTCAAAGTGTGCCTCGGATAATCTGCTGGTCCTTCTTGGCGAGGAGGACCGCGACATAGCCCTCATTCAGGAGCCATGGGTTAACGCCTCCAGGATCAGGGGGTTAAACAACGGCAACTACAATCTATTCTACAAGAATGTAGGTTTAGAAAAAGGTAAGCCAAGAACTTGTATTCTGGTAAAAAAACACATCAATGCACATCTCTGTTCTAATTTCAGTTACGAAGATTTGACAGTTGTCAAGCTGGAGATGAAAAACGATGTGAGCATATACATAAGTTCTGTGTACATACCACATGATGAACTCGCTCCATCCCCCCGCTTTCAGCAGTTGGTAAGTGCCACAGGTGGCTGACCTGATTGTGGGCTGCGATGCTA
The DNA here is from genome assembly GCA_947095535.1 of Poecilobothrus nobilitatus. Taxonomy (NCBI): domain Eukaryota; kingdom Metazoa; phylum Arthropoda; class Insecta; order Diptera; family Dolichopodidae; genus Poecilobothrus; species Poecilobothrus nobilitatus. The sequence continues at coordinate 101,303,633 of OX352773.1, forward strand.
ATGCTCGGCATACCATATGGGGAAGCTCGGAAACAAATGAACGAGGTGAGTCATTGTTTGATTTTATTCTAAATGCTAACCTTAATATATGCAACAGGGGAAGTACCCCCACATTCACATTCCCAAGCTCGGATAGTTTTTCGGGCTGGGCGGATGCGATAGATATTACATGTATAGGTACCGATGAAGCCCTAAAAATAGAAAAATGGAGAGTATCGGAGAAGAAATCTTTTTCGGATCACAGCTGGATACTTTTCAATGTCAATCATAAGCCTGAAAATCCCCAGCCCTATAGAAATCCTAGAGCTACTAACTGGAGGAAGTTCAGAAAGATAGCAACAAAAAAACTTTTGGTAGTAGCTAACTCAGATATTGTGAATAAGAATGAGTTAGAAAAGAGGACTGACATGTTTACAAAGGCCATGGTGGTCTCATTTAACGTGTCATGTCCTGTCAAACGTAGCAACAAAACATTCCCGGTTTAGTGGAACGAGGATTTAACTAACCTAAGGAAGGAGACTAGAGATGCCTATAACATCTGCTATAAACAGAATAATTGGCAACTCTACAAGGACCAACTTAGAAAATATAAGAGAGAAATCCGATTGGCCAAGACACGGTCATGGAAAGATTATTGTGAATCCATAGAGAAAACTAGGGACTCAGCTAGACTTAGTAGAGTCTTATCCAAAGAACATTCCAATCCATCCTTCCTTAGAACGGTGGAAGGAACATGGACTGACTCAACCGCTGAAACGCTAGATCGTTTAGTGCGTACTCATTTTCCAGGGTGCACAAAGGACGCTCATGTGATCAACCAAGCGGTTGACACAAAGGTCCAAAGGTCCGATGAATGGGTCAACTCAGTTATAACGGAGCGAAAGGTTGCCTGGGCAATTGATAATTTTTCTCCATACAAAGCTGCAGGTTTGGATGGTATTTTTCCAAAAATGCTTCAAGAAATTAAGGAACTTGTGGTTCCCTTAATCACGAAACTATTCAAAAGTAGCCTCTTGCTAGGCCATATTCCTCTGCTATGGAGGCGGGTGAAGGTGGTCTTTATACCAAAGGTTGGAAAAAGAGGTCATGAAACCGCTAAGGACTTTAGACCGATAAGTCTATCATCCTTCTTACTGAAAACTCTCGAAAGAACACTAGAGTTAGAACTTCGAAGAGTACTAGAGAGTACTCCACTATGTAAGTATCAACATGCTTACTGTAAAGGCAAGTCAACCGAGACGGCAATAAGTGAATTAGTACGGAGCGTTGAGCAATCGATACAATACAAAGAATATACGTTGGCCACCTTTCTAGACATAGAAGGTGCCTTCAACAATGTTCATGTATCGGCTACACAGGATTCACTGGAAGATCTAGGGGTAGAAACTGCCCTTAGACAGTGGATCATTAATATGTTGCAATCAAGAGAGATTCAGTCGGAACTCGGCAACCATAAGATTACTAGAGGAGTAAGCAGGGGTACACCCCAGGGTGGGGTGCTATCACCACTACTGTGGCTTTTAGTAATGAACAGAATTCTTAAAGACCTTTGGGATGAGGGAATCAAAGCCATCGCATACGCAGATGATCTAGCAGTATTAGTGTCTGGGAAGTATCTTGATATAATCAGTGAAATTATGGAAAGAGCTTTAGCCAGGGTTGGTGGATGGGCTAATGGTTGTGGCTTACGTATCAATCCGAGTAAAACAGAACTAATGCTATTTACAACTAGAACCAAGATTCCGGAATTCACTAAGCCAAAATTGGATGGTGTGTATCTGAATCTAGCCTCGAATGTTAAATACCTAGGAGTGGTACTTGACCCAAAATTGAAATAGAAAGCTAATACCGAAGAAAGAGCCAAAAAGGCCTATGTAGCCCTGTATTCTTGTAGGAAAATGTTAGGTAAAAAATGGGGATTAAAGCCAAGAATGGCTTTATGGATGTACACAGCTATAGTACGCCCCATCCTTACCTACGGGTCACTAGTGTGGTAGCCAGCGCTGGAGAAGGAGTATATTCGAACCAAGCTTGATAGAGTACAGAGGGGTGCATGTGTAAGTATTACGGGTGCATTAAGGTCAACGCCAAGTAATGCACTGGATGTACTTCTATACCTTCTCCCGGCTCACCTTCATATTAAATCTCTAGCCTGTTGTAGTGCAATCAGACTTCGAGAGAATGGATACTGGCGTGCAAAACCCTATGGACACACCAGTATTCTAAGCTCGATATATCATGATCGGCCAGATTCCACAGACTACGTAATGCCAAGTTTGGAAATTACCAAGAACTTTAAAGTCAAGATTCCATCAAGAAGTGAATGGAAACAGAAAAACCCCTTGGGAGAAATTGACACCGCACTCTTCACTGATGGTTCAAAGATGGAGTGTGGTGTTGGTGCGGGTGTCTATTCAGAATCACTAAAAATAGAACATGCTTTCCGTCTGCCAGATAAAGCGAGTGTATTTCAAGCTGAAATGCTAGGAATCTTGAAAGAATGCGAAATACTAGAGAAAATGCTTTGACGATCTTAAGAATGTAAGTAATCAATTCAATGTTACATTACTGTGGATTCCGGGACATAGGAACATAGCAGGAAACGAACATGCAGATATATCAAGAACAAGAGAGATATCTTCCTCCACTTTTTGTTCTTAGCAAATAGAAGGTGGAGCGAACTAGCCACATGTTGTACGGCCAGGAAAGTCTGGCCATCGTATGATAAAAAAAGAACCGAAAATCTATTGAAGCTATCCCGACGGAACATAGCCAGAACAATAGGTGTGTTCACGGGCCACTGGCCAATTGGTGAACATGCGGCCAGAATAGGTATCCCATTCAATTCATCATGCCGCAGCTGTGGTGAACAGAATGAGAAAGAATCCATTACACACTTCACCAGTAAGTGCCCAGCGCTGGCGAGGGCCAGAATAGCAATTCTGGGTAGCCATCAATTCAACGATCTTAGTGATCTAGCGGTTAAGCAACCTGCAGAAACGGTAAGGTTTCTTAACGCAACGAAATGGATCTAAAATTAAACTAATATAGCCCTATTATAAGCCTTGTGGTCACGGAAGTGGTAGCAAAACGGTGCTAACGTGCTAATTGGGGTCACTGCCAGGAGCGGCGGTGGCCAGCCACTCACACCAACCAACCAACCAACCACGTTTATGTCTTTAACCAAAAAAAGAATGTTAAACTTGCAGTTCAAATCTTTAAGTAAATCTGTTTCAGATGCTATAAATTTTTGTAGGGAGGTATTAATTCTACCCGATTTTTTAAACAGGGACGCAATATCTAAATTTTTAATAATATTTTTGATATTTTAAATAGTAGATCCATTAATCAATTTAGTTATAATAAGCCAATTTGTACAACAAACTACAGTGAAATTAAAGCTTTTGCGGATAACGCTATTATTTACATATCTAAACTAAAAACAAAAGAATCGGAGTTCTTAATAAATCACCGCCGCAAAACAGGTTTTATCGGCATTTTGAATGGTTTAAAAGCCATCACCATTCTTTATCAAAAATTTATTGTCACTGGCTTGTTAAAGTATATCCTATTTTATAAGCTTAATAAAGATCATATAGAATTATTTGTTAGCTCAATACGGTCTTTATTGGGATATAATAATAATCCTTTTGTAAGGCAATTTATTTCTGCATATAAAAGATTATTAGTTCGTGTATAAATTAGAGAAAATGGCTGTGGCAATTATGCAGTTTTAGAAAATATTCCTATACGCCACTGCTCATATAATCCAATCAAGAATTAAATAATACTGTCAAAAGATTTATCATGTTTTCTGAAAATATTAAGCAGAGTGATACAGAAAATAACAATAGTTTTGAAGAACAATCATTTCTAAATGAGCACGACTACATATTAAATCCATCAAATTTAACAGAACATGCTAAGCATATTATAGAGTATATTTCTGGATTTGTCGTTTTTAAATTAGAAAAGCAATTAAAGTGTTTTGAATGTATATCGGTTCTAAGAGGTCCAATTTTGGAAAAATCACTTCTAGCCTATAAGACTAAAGGATATCTTAAGCCTCCTTCTACATCAGTAATAATAATATGGGACAATGTATACGACATGTAACTCACGCAATTTAATCCAAACTACTGCTCCACTCTTCCTGATTTTCATCTCAAATGACTCCTTTTGATGTTTTTAATTACCAAATGTCCTTTCTTTTATTTCCACAGCTTATTTTTTATTTATTTTTCATTTTGAATTTTTATAATTTTTCATATAAACGATCCAATATGAAAATAATATTTATGTAAATGGCCGAATGATTTTCCAATACTAAGGAATTTTTGAAAGGTGCTGCCATAATGCAATTATTTAAAATTATTTAGAAAATTTTCTTTGAAATGATAATTCAAAAGAGATGTACAAAAAATATACATGAAATAACAAATTTATGAAAATTATTAACATAATAATTTTTGTTATATACATACATACATAGTAGAATTCAAATTTTAATTTTTTTTGTATGAAATAGATATACCGAATTGACATACTAAAAATTTTGTATAGGTACATAAAGTAAAGGGTTAGGTACCATCGAATGTTTCGAGCTGCATCTGGTAACTTCCAGATATCCTTTAAATCTTGTTCATTTCTTGGGTGCTGTAATCCTGCGTCATTGTTAGCTGCTGCTTGTGCTGCTTGTACTGCTTGTTGATTTAATCTTACTTCAATATTTTCTAGGCGAGCTGTTAAATTTCTAATAAGCTCGAGTTGAGCATTTCTTGCACCAGTTAGTTGTCTAATAGATTCTTTAATTTCTTCTACTGCGTTTTCAATTAATTTTCCTTTTTATTTGGTTAAATTTAATTTGAAAATTTTTTTGACGATTTTCTTTATTATTTTTATTTTTTCTTTTTTATATGTTTTTTATTATTTTTTTTTTTTTTATTAATTTTTTGTAATTAGTAATTTTTTATTCTCTTACTTACATTATAATTAAAATAGTTTGCATTTCAGCAAAGGATTGGCGATTAAGAAGGTTCAGCTTCTTCGTATAGTTGCTTTGAAATATAACGTATGATTCCTTTTTAGTCCTAAGCTTTTATTCTGGCAAAGGACCTACTGCGGTACGATTACATTTACTTTGTATTCTGAATTGTGTTTCCACGGTTACAATGACTGAATAATAGTTGTACTTGGAGTTTAGTTATGTTCTCACGGGGATAACTTTATTTTCCAAGATGTTGACCACTGTGTACATGGTTACAGCTGTCTTTTTGATGATTGAAACATATTAGTTGACCACAATGTTCTCACGGGTATAGCTGCGTAAAATATTTCTGGATCAATCCCTGTAGAATATCTAATTTTTCCTAGTTTTTCTCCAGGGTCCTGTCATGATCGCCAGTTAAAAATTTTAATATAAATTCTTTTTAAAAAAATAATTATTTGGACTGTAGTCCACTTTATTAATTATTATTCAATTGACAAATTTAAACTGTAACTTAATTAATATGTAACAGCTAATTTATACTATTTTACATTATTTCGAAATTATTATTTCCCGTGAGAAATATTTAAAATTATTAAAATTAATATATTGTAATTTGTAATTTAAAGTAAAATTATTGAAACATTCTTAAAATTAAAATTATTGAAAATATAAATCTGCTGACAAAGCGTCTGGTTTTTATGTTTTAATTCACTCATGTACATGTGTCTTAACTTGGCTACCCTAGTTGTTGTCCCCACTGAGAAGATGTCAATTCATCTAAAAGTATTTTATTGTTTTCACATTCTTCCTTCATAGTAACGTTGTACTAAAATAAAACAAATAAATTTTTTATGACATCTATGTACTAACATAGGTATTGTCAATTGCTTACGTAGCTGGTTCAAACGTTTCATCTAAAAAATATAAATTTTGACTAAACTTCTAATCTTTCGTTGGTTTGAATTTACTACCAGAAGCTAAGTTTTCACTCATTTCTGTACGCCGGTGTTTGTCTCGTAAAGATTTTCATCTAATTTTATCTTGTTTAGCTATAAATAGACTTTAAATGTTTTGTTTAATGTATAGGCAATTTTAAGAAAACTTTCTTTAAGAAAATATTTCGGTAGTCCTTAAGTTTTATTTTTAATAAAATTTCAAACTTACTTCTTTTTAATTTGTTAATAAATAAAAGTTTATTTGTAAACAAATTTTCGGATGTATGGGCCCTAATATGGTTGATCTTGATGAACAGATTTATGATGTGGCGGCGAATTTCGCAAAAGCGTAAGTTTTTTTGGTGCAAATGGAAAAAATGTTCATTCTCACCCCGATTTCACATTTGCACCATAGTTTTATTCCGTAAGCATAGGAAAACTGAAATACTAAATGAGTTTGGACCGCACTAAATGCACTTTGAACAACGTTGACTGCCATTTTAACAATAAATCTATAATGTTTTTCATATATGTAATTTATTAAAGGGCAGTTCCTATTTTACCACTGTCATCCAAAAAGTGTCCTTAAAATGGTCTGATCACTAATTTTTTTATTTTAAATGATTCCTTTTCTCTTCCTTGTCTCTTGGGTATCCTTTTTTTTATTTGTTACCTCCTTTTACCTTTTTTTTAATTTTAAAGTTTACGATTTTTAGTATGAAACTAATATTATTTTTTGTTAATGGCGGCATGAAGTTTCAATACTCATGCATTTTTGAAACGTGTTGCCAATGTGGGATTCTTTAAGTAATTTTTGAAAAGAGTTTTTAAATGGAAATAAAAAGGGTTGTACAAAATTTTTTTAAGTAATTTTTTATATTTTAGATATTTCGAATTTGTATAAAATAACAAATTTTACAAATAATTGTAAATAATAGTAAGTAATATACTCAAATTTTTTAAATATATGAAATAACAAATTTTTAAAAATAATTGTAGATCAGGTAAGTAATGCAAAGTTTATTAAAATTTATTCTGAAAGGTTGTTAATAAAGTACTGGGTAGTCAAATTTTAGATCACTCACTAGTAATTATTTAAAAATGGCCCCACTGAAATTTAATGGTATTGGCTAAAAAAAAAAGTAACAGTAACGGAACTTTCAATTTGAAGCAAATATAAAACAAAGAAAATGAAACTTTAAGTTACTGTTTGTTGTTCATTCAGGTTGAAAGGTTGTAGAGTTTTTCGTGTGTTATTAAATATTAAATAGTTTTGCTTTTGAGAGGTTTTAAATAGTTTTTTAGTTACAAGTAAATTTAATGTTTATTTTTGAATTGTTGTTTTTGAGAGTTAAATAGAGTTTTTTTAAAATTTTTTTAGTTACAAGTAAATTTAATTTTTATTTTTGATTAGTTTTTTTTGAGAGATGAATAGTGTTTTTTTTAGACTTTTTTAGTTAGAGATTTTTTAGTTGCATACAAGTAAATTTAATTTTTATTTTTGATTTGTTGTTTTTAAAAGTGGAATAGTGTTTTGTTTAGAGTTTTTTAGAAGTTTTATTTTGATTAGTTTAGGTATTTATATTTAGGTTATTTTAGTTTTATAGATCGTTTTATTAATAGATTAGTAGTTTTATTTAAGCGTTTATAGTTATTTAGGTAGTTTAGGCGAAATTTTTGATAATGGACGTAAGTTTGCCATTAGTCAAATTGTGGGATTTAGAGAGGGACAAGCTAGATATAATTAGGCGTTGTCAGCAGGAGGGTTTATTACCACATGAAGGGGCTTATAATTGCTCCAAATGTGGTAATAATTTGGTGTTGACTGCATCTTCAAGGTAATATTTTGTATTTAAAAATTTTTATTTAAATTAATTATTTTAAATTTTCAGCATTAAAGATGGTTACAGCTGGTGTTGTAAGCGGAGTATACAAGTAAACAGGAAAAGAAAAAGATGTGGAGTTCAAATTTTCATTAGAAAAGGGACATTTTTGGAAAGGTCCCACCTTTCCATTGCCCAAATTTTGGGATTTGTTTCATTATGGGTGGAATCGTATAAGCTGAGACATATTACGTTTCAGCTTACAATCAACAAAATACGGCTATAGATTGGGCCTCTTTTTGCCGAGAGGTAGCTTTCCATGCCATGGTAGAAAACCAGGTGCCGATTGGTGGTGATGGAAAGGTGGTTGAAATCGACGAATCTAAATTTACAAGAAGGAAATTTAACGTCGGCCGCGTTGGACGCGACAATTGGGTTTTCGGTGGGATCGAGAGGGAAAGTGGTAAAATATTTATGGTACCAGTGGAGGATCGTTCCCGAGAAACATTAATAAGTATTATTAATAGATGGATCCTCCCTGGTACAAAAATTATTTCAGACTGTTGGAGATCGTAATGTAAAAAGAAATGTAAATAAAATTTATATTCTCTTTTTTTTCTTTTATAATAATATTCACATATGGATCCTGTAACCGGAGCTCATACAAATAGTATAGAGTCGGCGTGGAATGCGCAAAAATTTCGATCTCTCCACAAAATAGGAAGACTAATAGCTTCGCTGGCAATCTGGCAAGATATATGCTAATAAAGAAAGCAAAAGCAGAAGGGGTGGATCCTGTTTTATATTTTTATAAATTAGCAGGTAATTTATTCATATAAAATATATTTTATAAACAAATTTTATTGTTTAATCAAATTTTTTTAGGCCAGCTTTACAATCCTTTGTTGGAGAGAGAAGTTAAAATTGGAATGCCAGGCAGGGAAGGTACGTCACAAGTGGAACAAGAAATTGATGAGGATAGCGATGAAGAAGATGATGATTAGATTTAGCTTCATTTTTTAAGAATGTAAAATTCATATGTATAAAAAACTTTGCTTTTTCATATAAAAAACTTCGACCGACACTGACTAGTTAGTTGTTAATATAATTAGATTTATTTTATTTTGTTAATTTTGTAAGATGTTATAAGTTAATTAAAATGAAGTTTTACATTAGTTAATAAAAATATAATTTTTTTATTTAAATAAAACATTTATTTTTTTTTGATTTCTAACAAAAAAAAAAAAATATCAATAGATGCTTGCCGTATGGGTTTACTTGCCGAATTTAAAAAGACTTTAAAAAATTAATTTTAATATAAAAGAGTAATTCTGTTTTTTGATTTCATGCAAGGAAAAAAATGTATAAATTGATGCTTGCCGTATGGATTTACTTGCCGAATTTAAAAAGAGGATTTCTTAAATTGTTAGCGGGGGTTTAGGGGCGGCAGCCGCCGACTTTAAAAAATTAATTTTAATATAAAAGAGTAATTCTTTTTTTTGATTTCATGCAAGGATTTCATGCAAAAGTTTAAATTATTGTTTTTATTTTTAACACAAAAGTGTCAAAATTTTAATTTTTTATATAAAATTTTATATTTACATATAAAAATTACTAAAAATAATGGCAGTTACGTTTAGAATCAATTGAACACTGAAATAAATTATAAAATATGTTAATTTTATTGTTTCAAAAAGTTTTAATTATTGTTTTTATTTTTAACACAAAAGGATCAAAATTTTAATTTTTTATATAAAATTTTGCATTTACATATAAAAATTACTAAAAATAATGGCAGTTACGTTTAGAATCAATTGAACATTGAAATAAATTATAAAATATGTTTATTTTATCATTTAAAAAAGTTTAAAGTAATATATTTGCATTTTTACAATAAAGATGACAATAATTTTTTATTTTATGTAAATTTGAGTTATCTGTAACTACCTAAATATTTCTTGTACAACCCTTTTTTTTTATTATTTAAAAATTCCATTTTGATTTTTAGATAAATGCTAATTAAAAATTTAAAAAAATGTTTTTCGGGAAAAATAATTAAAGAAACTTAATTTTTTTGGAAAAATTACAGTCTAACGGTAAAAGACTATCGGTTTTCGGCCTATTTTGGGGGGTTCGGCTCACGTGGTCGTTTTTTTTGGTGACAGTGGTAAAATAGGAATTACCCTTATTAAATATTCGCTTTTCTCACTACTATCTTTTTTTTCCATTTTTTACTATTTTAATTTTTACTTTAAAAAACATTGAAAAAATATCTTTATAATTTTAAAAATCTGAAAAAATATCTTTTTAAAAACAATTACCGCGTTTATCTGGCGCACTAGCAGTTAGCAGTGATGGTAACAAATGTAAAAAAAAAAATCCCTACATTTGTCAATAAAAATTCTTTAGATTTCGCAAAACAAAAAAAATTCCCTACAAAAGTAATCATTAAATCAGACATGAATATTCACAAAAAGCCAAAATATATTCACAAAAATATTCACAGAAAGCTTTAAACAGAATCATATTTTCAAAATTTCGCGACGATTGCCAAATTTTTTTTCGCTTCAAATATTCGCAAGTCTAATATATTTATTTAGATAAAAAAGCTTAACACAAAACATAATTCATTATATTCTATGTTTGTTAATAGAACAAAACACATTACACAACAAAATTAAACATAAATCTGACATTTAATATTTGTCGCAATACAAATTGAATAAGCTTAACATCAAACATAATTTATACTTAACATACATAGAACAAAAAAAAAAACAAAGAAATTGAACATAACATTCGGCTAGAGTCATAGATACATATATTACTAATAGATAGCCAGTGAAGAAAATATTTTCAGCCAATTTTGAGAAACAGCTGAGTGAACCGTGCGTATGTATTGCTTTAGTTTCCTCAGAAATAGGTTCCTAAAAAGTGAAATCAATAAATTTCTAATTTTTTTAAGGATTTTATCACTTATTTTGTTACTTTACAAGTAGTTAAAATTTTGAATAACCTTAATTAAGATTCGATGAAATCTATATACGGCAACATATTGATTGGACCGGGAATGATTATTACGGTTTTGTTGATATTAGGAGTGTAATTAACTCTAACATAAAGGATACACAAATACTAGTTTTTATAGCAGTTTGTATTAACCGCAGTTGGAAGATTCCTTTGGGATTTTTTCCAATAGCTTCACGTGACTCTGTTCACAAAAAAAATTTAATTGAACATTGCTTTGAAAATCTTTTACAAACTGGAGCGGATATAATTAGTGTTACTTTTGATGGCAGCACATTTAATATTACAACGGTAAAACATTTAGAGTGCCATTTGTTTAGTTAGCATCGAAAAAGAGCCTTATTTCCAATTACAAGGAAGGAAGGATAAATACACTTACTTTCATTTTAGATCCTTGTCATATGCTAAAAATAAATCGAAACTCCTTAGCAGAAATAGGTAATTTAATAGATGATCAAGGTAATGCCATAGAATGGAAATATTTAATCAGCCTGAATAATAATTTGCAAGAGAATGAACAGTTACATTTAGGAAATAAATTAAGGAAAGTCCACGTTTATGTCTTTAACCAAAAAAAGAATGTTAAACTTGCAGTTCAAATCTTTAAGTAAATCTGTTTCAGATGCTATAAAGTTTTGTAGGGAGGTATTAATTCTACCCGATTTTTTAAACAGGGAAGCAATATCTAAATTTTTAATAATATATTTGACATTTTAAATAGTAGATCCATTAATCAATTTAGTTATAATAAGCCAATTTGTACAACAAACTACAGTGAAATTAAAGCTTTTGCGGATAACGCTATTATTTACATATCTAAACTAAAAACAAAAGAATCGGAGTTCTTAATAAATCACCGCCGCAAAACAGGTTTTATCGGCATTTTGAATGGTTTAAAAGCCATCACCATTCTTTATCAAAAATTTATTGTTACTGGCTTGTTAAAGTATATCCTATTTTATAAGCTTAATAAAGATCATATAGAATTATTTGTTAGCTCAATACGGTCTTCATTGGGATATAATAATAATCCTTTTGTAAGGCAATTTATTTCTGCATATAAAAGATTATTAGTTCGTGTATAAATTAGAGAAAATGGCTGTGACAATTATGCAGTTTTAGAAAATATTCCTATACGCCACTGCTCATATAATCCAATCAAGAATTAAATAATACTGTCAAAAGATTTATCATGTTTTCTGAAAATATTAAGCAGAGTGATACAGAAAATAACAATAGTTTTGAAGAACAATCATTTCTAAATGAGCACGACTACATATTAAATCCATCAAATTTAACAGAATATGCTAAGCATATTATAGAGTATATTTCTGGATTTGTCGTTTTTAAATTAGAAAAGTAATTAAAGTGTTTTGAATGTATATCGGTTCTAAGAGGTCCAATTTTGGAAAAATCACTTCTAGCCTATAAGACTAAAGGATATCTTAAGCCTCCTTCAACATCAGTAATAATAATATGGGACAATGTATACGACATGTAACTCACGCAATTTAATCCAAACTACTGCTCCACTCTTCCTGATTTTCATCTCAAATGACTCCTTTTGATGTTTTTAATTACCAAATGTCCTTTCTTTTATTTCCACAGCTTATTTTTTATTTATTTTTCATTTTGAATTTTTTTAATTTTTCATATAAACGATCCAATATGAAAATAATATTTATGTAAATGGCCGAATGATTTTCCAATACTAAGACATTTTTGAAAGGTGCTGCCATAATTTAGAAAATTTTCTTTGAAATGATAATTCAAAAGAGATGTGCAAAAAATATACATGAAATAACAAATTTATGAAAATTATTAACATAATAATTTTTGTTATATACATACATACATACTAGAATTCGAATTTTAATTTTTTTTGTATGAAATAGATATACCGAATTGACATACTAAAAATTTTGTATAGATACATAAAGTAAAGGGTTAGGTACCATCGAATGTTTCGAGCTGCATCTGGTAACTTCCAGATATCCTTTAAATCTTGTTCATTTCTTGGGTGCTGTAATCCTGCGTCATTGTTAACTGCTGCTTGTGCTGCTTATACTGCTTGTTGATTTAATCTTACTTCAATATTTTCTAGGCGAGCTGTTAAATTTCTAATAAGCTCGAGTTGAGCATTACTTGCACCAATTAGTTGTCTAATAGATTCTTTAATTTCTTCTACTGCGTTTTCAATTATTTTTCCTTTTTATTTGGTTAAATTTAATTTAAAAATTTTTTTGACGATTTTCTTTATTATTTTTATTTTTTCTTTTTTATATGTTTTTTATTATTTTTTTTTTTTTATTAATTTTTTGTAATTAGTAATTTTTTATTCTCTTACTTACATTATAATTAAAATAGTTTGCATTTCAGCAAAGGATTGGCGATTAAGAAGGTTCAGCTTCTTCGTATAGTTGCTTTGAAATATAACGTATGATTCCTTTTTAGTCCTAAGCTTTTATTCTGGCAAAGGACCTACTGTGGTACGATTATATTTACTTTGTATTCTGAATTGTGTTTCCACGGTTACAATGACTGAATAATAGTTGTACTTGGAGTTTAGTTATGTTCTCACGGGGATAACTTTATTTTCCAAGATGTTGACCACTGTGTACATGGTTACAGCTGCGTCTTTTTGATGATTGAAACATATTAGTTGACCACTATGTTCTCACGAGTATAGCTGCGTAAAATATTTCTGGATCAATCCCTGTAGAGTATCTAATATTTCCTAGTTTTTCTCCAGGGTCCTGTCATGATCGCCAGTTAAAAATTTTAATATAAATTCTTTTTAAAAAAATAATTATTTGGACTGTAGTCCACTTTATTAATTATTATTCAATTGACAAATTTAAACTGTAACTTAATTAATATGTAACAGCTAATTTATACTATTTTACATTATTTCGAAATTATTATGTCCCGTGAGAAATATTAAAATTAATATATTATTAAAATTAATATATTGTAATTTGTAGCTGACAAAGCATCTGGTTTTTTATGTTTTAATTCACTCATGTACATGTGTCTTAACTTGGCTACCCTAGTTGTTGTCCCCACTGAGAAGATGTCAATTCATCTAAAAGTATTTTATTGTTTTCACATTCTTCCTTCATAGTAACGTTGTACTAAAATAAAACAAATAAATTTTTTATGACATCTATGTACTAACATAGGTATTGTCAATTGTTTACGTAGCTGGTTCAAACGTTTCATCTAAAAAAATGTAAATTTTGACTAAACTTCTAATCTTTCGTTGGTTTGAATTTACTACCAGAAGGTAAGTTTTCACTCATTTCTGTACGCCGGTGTTTGTCTCGTAAAGATTTTCATCTAATTTTATCTTGTTTAGCTATAACTAGACTTTAAATGTTTTGTTTAATGTATAGGCAATTTTAATCCAACTTATGCCCAAATTCTTTCTTTAAGAAAATATTTCGGTAGTCCTTAAGTTTTATTTTTAATAAAATTTCAAACTTACTTCTTTTTAATTTGTTAATAAATAAAAGTTTATTTGTAAACAAATTTTCGGATGTATGGGCCCTAATATGGTTGATCTTGATGAACAGATTTATGATGTGGCGGCGAATTTCACAAAAGCGTAAGTTTTTTTGGTGCAAATGGAAAACATTTTTTCTCACCCCGATTTCACATTTGCACCATAGTTTTATTCCGTAAGCATAGGAAAACTGAAATACTAAATGAGTTTGGACCGCACTAAATGCACTTTGAACAACGTTGACTGCCATTTTAACAATAAATCGATAATGTTTTTCATATATGTAATTTATTAAAGGGCAGTTCCTATTTTACCACTGTCATCCAAAAAGTGTCCTTAAAATGGTCTGATCACTAATTTTTTTATTTTAAATGATTCCTTTTCTCTTCCTTGTCTGTTGGGTATCCTTTTTTTTTTATTTTTTTACCTCCTTTTACCTTTTTCTTAATTTTAAAGTTTACGATTTTTAGTATGAAGCTAAAATTATTTTTTGTTAATGGCGGCATGAAGTTTCAATACTCATGCATTTTTGAAACGTGTTGCCAATGTGGGATTCTTTAAATAATTTTTGAAAAGAGTTTTTAAATGGAAATAAAAAGGCTTGTACAAAATTTTTTTAAGTAATTTTTTATATTTTAGATATTTCGAATTTGTATAAAATAACAAATTTTACAAATAATTGTAAATAATAGTAAGTAATATATTCAAATTTTTTAAATATATGAAATAACAAATTTTTAAAAATAATTGTAGATCAGGTAAGTAATGCAAAGTTTATTAAAATTTATTCTGAAAGGTTGTTAATAAAGTACTGGGTAGTCAAATTTTAGATCACTCACTAGTAATTATTTAAAAATGGCCCCACTGAAATTTAATGGTATTGGCTAAAAAAAAAAGTAACAGTAACGGAACTTTCAATTTGAAGCAAATATAAAACAAAGAAAATGAAACTTTAAGTTACTGTTTGTTGTTCATTCAGGTTGAAAGGTTGTAGAGTTTTTCGTGTGTTATTAAATATTAAATAGTTTTGCTTTTGAGAGGTTTTAAATAGTTTTTTAGTTACAAGTAAATTTAATGTTTATTTTTGAATTGTTGTTTTTGAGAGTTAAATAGAGTTTTTTTAAAATTTTTTTAGTTACAAGTAAATTTAATTTTTATTTTTGATTAGTTTTTTTTGAGAGATGAATAGTGTTTTTTTTAGACTTTTTTAGTTAGAGATTTTTTAGTTGCATACAAGTAAATTTAATTTTTATTTTTGATTTGTTGTTTTTAAAAGTGGAATAGTGTTTTGTTTAGAGTTTTTTAGAAGTTTTATTTTGATTAGTTTAGGTATTTATATTTAGGTTATTTTAGTTTTATAGATCGTTTTATTAATAGATTAGTAGTTTTATTTAAGCGTTTATAGTTATTTAGGTAGTTTAGGCGAAATTTTTGATAATGGACGTAAGTTTGCCATTAGTCAAATTGTGGGATTTAGAGAGGGACAAGCTAGATATAATTAGGCGTTGTCAGCAGGAGGGTTTATTACCACATGAAGGGGCTTATAATTGCTCCAAATGTGGTAATAATTTGGTGTTGACTGCATCTTCAAGGTAATATTTTGTATTTAAAAATTTTTATTTAAATTAATTATTTTAAATTTTCAGCATTAAAGATGGTTACAGCTGGTGTTGTAAGCGGAGTATACAAGTAAACAGGAAAAGAAAAAGATGTGGAGTTCAAATTTTCATTAGAAAAGGGACATTTTTGGAAAGGTCCCACCTTTCCATTGCCCAAATTTTGGGATTTGTTTCATTATGGGTGGAATCGTATAAGCTGAGACATATTACGTTTCAGCTTACAATCAACAAAATACGGCTATAGATTGGGCCTCTTTTTGCCGAGAGGTAGCTTTCCATGCCATGGTAGAAAACCAGGTGCCGATTGGTGGTGATGGAAAGGTGGTTGAAATCGACGAATCTAAATTTACAAGAAGGAAATTTAACGTCGGCCGCGTTGGACGCGACAATTGGGTTTTCGGTGGGATCGAGAGGGAAAGTGGTAAAATATTTATGGTACCAGTGGAGGATCGTTCCCGAGAAACATTAATAAGTATTATTAATAGATGGATCCTCCCTGGTACAAAAATTATTTCAGACTGTTGGAGATCGTAATGTAAAAAGAAATGTAAATAAAATTTATATTCTCTTTTTTTTCTTTTATAATAATATTCACATATGGATCCTGTAACCGGAGCTCATACAAATAGTATAGAGTCGGCGTGGAATGCGCAAAAATTTCGATCTCTCCACAAAATAGGAAGACTAATAGCTTCGCTGGCAATCTGGCAAGATATATGCTAATAAAGAAAGCAAAAGCAGAACGGGTGGATCCTGTTTTATATTTTTATAAATTAGCAGGTAATTTATTCATATAAAATATATTTTACAAACAAATTTTATTGTTTAATCAAATTTTTTTAGGCCAGCTTTACAATCCTTTGTTGGAGAGAGAAGTTAAAATTGGAAGGCCAGGCAGGGAAGGTACGGCACAAGTGGAACAAGAAATTGATGAGGATAGCGATGAAGAAGATGATGATGATGATGATTAGATTTAGTTTTATTTTTTAAGAATGTAAAATTCATATGTATAAAAAAATTTGCTTTTTCATATAAAAAACTTCGACCGACACTGACTAGTTAGTTGTTAATATAATTAGATTTATTTTATTTTATTAATTTTGTAAGATGTTATAAGTTAATTAAAATGAAGTTTTACATTAGTTAATAAAAATATAATTTTTTTATTTAAATAAAACATTTATTTTTTTTTTATTTCTAACAAAAAAAAAAAATATCAATAGATGCTTGCCGTATGGGTTTACTTGCCGAATTTAAATAGACTTTAAAAAATAAATTTTAATATAAAAGAGTAACTCTGTTTTTTGATTTCATGCAAGGACAAAAATGTCGAATTTAAAAAGAGGATTTCTTAAATTGTTAGCGGGGGTTTAGCGACTTCAAAAAATTAATTTCAATATAAAAGAGTAATTCTTTTTTTTGATTTCATGCAAGGATTTCATGCAAAAGTTTAAATTATTGTTTTTATTTTTAACACAAAAGTGTCAAAATTTTAATATTTTTTATATAAAATTTTGTATTTACATATAAAAATTACTAAAAATAATGGCAGTTACGTTTAGAATCAATTAAACATTGAAATAAATTATAAAATATGTTAATTTTATTGTTTCAAAAAGTTTTAATTATTGTTTTTATTTTTAACACAAAAGTGTCAAAATTTTAATTTTTTATATAAAATTTTGCATTTACATATAAAAATTACTAAAAATAATGGCAGTTACGTTTAGAATCAATTGAACATTAAAATAAATTATAAAATATGTTAATTTTATTGTTTCAAAAAGTTTTAATTATTGTTTTTATTTTTAACACAAGTGCCAAAATTTTAATTTTTTATATAAAATTTTGCATTTACATATAAAAATTACTAAAAATAATGGCAGTTACGTTTAGAATCAATTGATCATTGAAATAAATTATAAAATATGTTAATTTTATTGTTTCAAAAAGTTTTAATTATTGTTTTTATTTTTAACACAAAAGTGTCAAAATTTTAATTTTTTATATAAAATTTTGCATTTACATATAAAAATTACTAAAAATAATGGCAGTTACGTTTAGAATCAATTGAACATTGAAATAAATTATAAAATATGTTAATTTTATTGTTTCAAAAAGTTTTAATTATTGTTTTTATTTTTAACACAAAAGTGTCAAAATTTTAATTTTTTATATAAAATTTTGCATTTACATATAAAAATTACTAAAAATAATGGCAGTTACGTTTAGAATCAATTGAACATTAAAATAAATTATAAAATATGTTAATTTTATTGTTTCAAAAAGTTTTAATTATTGTTTTTATTTTTAACACAGGTGCCAAAATTTTAATATTTTATATAAAATTTTGCATTTACATATAAAAATTACTAAAAATAATGGCAGTTACGTTTAGAATCAATTGAACATTGAAATAAATTATAAAATATGTTAATTTTATTGTTTCAAAAAGTTTTAATTATTGTTTTTATTTTTAACACAAAAGTGTCCAAATTTTAATTTTTTATATAAAATTTTGCATTTACATATAAAAATTACTAAAAATAATGGCAGTTACGTTTAGAATCAACTGAACATTGAAATAAATTATAAAATATGTTTATTTTATCATTTAAAAAAGTTTAAAATAATTTATTTGCATTTCTACAATAAAGATGTCAATAATTTTTTATTTTATGTAAATTTAAGTTATCTGTAACTACCTAAATATTTCTTGTACAACCTTTTTTTTTATTTAAAAATTCCATTTTGATTTTTAGATAATTGCACAATGGCAATTCTTTCTATATATGTTTTGTATATACTAAAGATTATAAGAATGGGTTAAATGGCAAAAAGTTAGTCGTCCATTATTTTCATAAAAATGTCGATTTTTGTATGAAAAAAATTTAAAAAATTTTTTTTCGGGAAAAATAATTAAAAAAACTTAATTTTGTTGAAAAAATTACAGTCTAACGATAAAAGACTATCGGTTTTCGGCCTATTTTGGGGGGTTTGGCACACGTGGTCGTTTTTTTTGGTGACAGTGGTAAAATAGGAATTACCCTTATTAAATATTCGCTTTTCTCACTACTATCTTTTTTTTCCATTTTTTACTATTTCAATTTTTACTTTAAAAAACATCGAAAAAATATCTTTATAATTTTAAAAATCTGAAAAAATATCTTTTTAAAAACAATTAACGCGTTTATCTGGCGCACTAGCGGTTAGCAGTGATGGTAACAAATGTAAAAAAAAAAATACGTTTGTCAATAAAAATTTAGATTTCGCTAAACAAAAAAAAATTCCCTACAAAAGTAATCATTAAATCAGACATGAATATTTGCCAAATATATTCACAGAAAGCTATAAACAGAATCATATTTTCAAAATTTCGCGACGATTGACAAATTTTTTTTCGATTCAAATATTCGCAAGTCAAATATATTTATTTAGATAAAAAAGCTTCACACAAAACATAATTCATTATATTCTATGTTTGTTAATAGAACAAAACACATTACACAACAAAATTAAACATAAATCTGACATTTAATATTTGTCGCAATACAAATTGAATAAGCTTAACATCAAACATAATTTATACTTAACATACATAGAACAAAAAAAAAACAAAGAAATTAAACATAACATTCGGCTAGAGTCATAGATACATATATTACTAATAGATAGCCAGGAAGAAAATATTTTCAGCCAATTTTGAGAAACAGCTGAGTGAACCGTGCGTATGTATTGCTTTAGTTTCCTCAGAAATAGGTTCCTAAAAAGTGAAATCAATTAATTTCTAATTTTTTTAAGGATTTTATCACTTATTTTGTTACTTTACAAGTAGTTAAAATTTTGAATAACCTTAATTAAGATTCGATGAAATCTATATACGGCAACATATTGATTGGACCGGGAATGATTGTTACGCATTTTTTGATATTAGGAGTGTAATTAACTCTAACATAAAGGATACACAAATACTAGTTTTTATAGCAGTTTGTATTAACCGCAGTTGGAAGATTCCTTTGGGATTTTTTCCAATAGCTTCACTTGACTCTGTTCAAAAAAAAAATTTAATTGAACATTGCTTTGAAAATCTTTTACAAAATGGAGCGGATATAATTAGTGTTACTTTTGATGGCAGCACATTTAATATTACAACGGCAAAACATTTAGGGTGCCATTTGTTTAGCATCGAAAAAGAGCCTTATTTCCAATTACAAGGAAGGAAGGATAAATACACTTACTTTCATTTTAGATCCTTGTCATATGCTAAAAATAAATCGAAACTCCTTAGCAGAAATAGGTAATTTGATAGATGATCAAGGTAATGCCATAGAATGGAAATATTTAATCAGCCTGAATAATAATTTGCAAGAGAATGAACAGTTGCATTTAGGAAATAAATTAAGGAAAGTCCACGTTTATGTCTTTAACCAAAAAAAGAATGTTAAACTTGCAGTTCAAATCTTTAAGTAAATCTGTTTCAGATGCTATAAAGTTTTGTAGGGAGGTATTAATTCTACCCGATTTTTTAAACAGGGAAGCAATATCCAAATTTTTAATAATATTTTTGACATTTTAAATAGTAGATCCATTAATCAATTTAGTTATAATAAGGCAATTTGTACAACAAACTACAGTGAAATTAAAGCTTTTGCGGATAACGCTATTATTTACATATCTAAACTAAAAACAAAAGAATCGGAGTTCTTAATAAATCACCGCCGCAAAACAGGTTTTATCGGCATTTTGAATGGTTTAAAAGCCATCACCATTCTTTATCAAAAATTTATTGTTACTGGCTTGTTAAAGTATATCCTATTTTATAAGCTTAATAAAGATCATATAGAATTATTTGTTAGCTCAATACGGTCTTCATTGGGATATAATAATAATCCTTTTGTAAGGCAATTTATTTCTGCATATAAAAGATTATTAGTTCGTGTATAAATTAGAGAAAATGGCTGTGGCAATTATGCAGTTTTAGAAAATATTCCTATACGCCACTGCTCATATAATCCAATCAAGAATTAAATAATACTGTCAAAAGATTTATCATGTTTTCTGAAAATATTAAGCAGAGTGATACAGAAAATAACAATAGTTTTGAAGAACAATCATTTCTAAATGAGCACGACTACATATTAAATCCATCAAATTTAACAGAATATGCTAAGCATATTATAGAGTATATTTCTGGATTTGTCGTTTTTAAATTAGAAAAGTAATTAAAGTGTTTTGAATGTATATCGGTTCTAAGAGGTCCAATTTTGGAAAAATCACTTCTAGCCTATAAGACTAAAGGATATCTTAAGCCTCCTTCTACATCAGTAATAATAATATGGGACAATGTATACGACATGTAACTCACGCAATTTAATCCAAACTACTGCTCCACTCTTCCTGATTTTCATCTCAAATGACTCCTTTTGATGTTTTTAATTACCAAATGTCCTTTCTTTTATTTCCACAGCTTATTTTTTATTTATTTTTCATTTTGAATTTTTTTAATTTTTCATATAAACGATTCAATATGAAAATAATATTTATGTAAATGGCCGAATGATTTTCCAACACTAAGGCATTTTTGAAAGGTGCTGCCATAATGCAATTATTTAAAATTATTTAGAAAATTTTCTTTGAAATGATAATTCAAAAGAGATGTACAAAAAATATACATGAAATAACAAATTTATGAAAATTATTAACATAATAATTTTTGTTATATACATACATACATACTAGAATTCGAATTTTAATTTTTTTTGTATGAAATAGATATACCGAATTGACATACTAAAAATTTTGTATAGATACATAAAGTAAAGGGTTAGGTACCATCGAATGTTTCGAGCTGCATCTGGTAACTTCCAGATATCCTTTAAATCTTGTTCATTTCTTGGGTGCTGTAATCCTGCGTCATTGTTAGCTGCTGCTTGTGCTGCTTATACTGCTTGTTGATTTAATCTTACTTTAATATTTTCTAGGCGAGCTGTTAAATTTCTAATAAGCTCGAGTTGAGCATTACTTGCACCAATTAGTTGTCTAATAGATTCTTTAATTTCTTCTACTGCGTTTTCAATTATTTTTCCTTTTTATTTGGTTAAATTTAATTTAAAAATTTTTTTGACGATTTTCTTTATTATTTTTATTTTTTCTTTTTTATATGTTTTTTATTATTTTTTTTTTTTTTATTAATTTTTTGTAATTAGTAATTTTTTATTCTCTTACTTACATTATAATTAAAATAGTTTGCATTTCAGCAAAGGATTGGCGATTAAGAAGGTTCAGCTTCTTCGTATAGTTGCTTTGAAATATAACGTATGATTCCTTTTTAGTCCTAAGCTTTTATTCTGGCAAAGGACCTACTGCGGTACGATTACATTTACTTTGTATTCTGAATTGTGTTTCCACGGTTACAATGACTGAATAATAGTTGTACTTGGAGTTTAGTTATGTTCTCGCGGGGATAACTTTATTTTCCAAGATGTTGACCACTGTGTACATGGTTACAGC
Source organism: Poecilobothrus nobilitatus (assembly GCA_947095535.1). NCBI lineage: Eukaryota > Metazoa > Arthropoda > Insecta > Diptera > Dolichopodidae > Poecilobothrus > Poecilobothrus nobilitatus. The sequence continues at coordinate 101,326,042 of OX352773.1, forward strand.
TGCGTCTTTTTGATGATTGAAACATATTAGTTGACCACAATGTTCTCACGGGTATAGCTGCGTAAAATATTTCTGGATCAATCCCTGTAGAATATCTAATTTTTCCTAGTTTTTCTCCAGGGTCCTGTCATGATCGCCAGTTAAAAATTTTAATATAAATTCTTTTTAAAAAAATAATTATTTGGACTGTAGTCCACTTTATTAATTATTATTCAATTGACAAATTTAAACTGTAACTTAATTAATATGTAACAGCTAATTTATACTATTTTACATTATTTCGAAATTATTATTTCCCGTGAGAAATATTTAAAATTATTAATATTAATATATTGTAATTTGTAGCTGACAAAGCGTCTGGTTTTTTATGTTTTAATTCACTCATGTACATGTGTCTTAACTTGGCTACCCTAGTTGTTGTCCTCACTGAGAAGATGTCAATTCATCTAAAAGTATTTTATTGTTTTCACATTCTTCCTTCATAGTAACGTTGTACTAAAATAAAACAAATAAATTTTTTATGACATCTATGTACTAACATAGGTATTGTCAATTGCTTACGTTGCTGGTTCAAACGGTTCATCTAAAAAAAATATGAATTTTGACTAAACTTCTAATCTTTCGTTGGTTTGAATTTACTACCAGAAGGTAAGTTTTCACTCATTTCTGTACGCCGGTGTTTGTCTCGTAAAGATTTTCATCTAATTTTATCTTGTTTAGCTATAAATAGACTTTAAATGTTTTGTTTAATGTATAGGCAATTTTAAGAAAACTTTCTTTAAGAAAATATTTCGGTAGTCCTTAAGTTTTATTTTTAATAAAATTTCAAACTTACTTCTTTTTAATTTGTTAATAAATAAAAGTTTATTTGTAAACAAATTTTCGGATGTATGGGCCCTAATATGGTTGATCTTGATGAACAGATTTATGATATGGCGGCGAATTTCGCAAAAGCGTAAGTTTTTTTGGTGCAAATGGAAAAAATGTTCATTCTCACCCCGATTTCACATTTGCACCATAGTTTTATTCCGTAAGCATAGGAAAACTGAAATACTAAATGAGTTTGAACCGCACTAAATGCACTTTGAACAACGTTGACTGCCATTTTAACAATAAATCTATAATGTTTTTCATATATGTAATTTATTAAAGGGCAGTTCCTATTTTACCACTGTCATCCAAAAAGTGTCCTTAAAATGGTCTGATCACTAATTTTTTTATTTTAAATGATTCCTTTTCTCTTCCTTGTCTGTTGGGTATCCTTTTTTTTATTTGTTACCTCCTTTTACCTTTTTTTTAATTTTAAAGTTTACGATTTTTAGTATGAAACTAATATTATTTTTTGTTAATGGCGGCATGAAGTTTCAATACTCATGCATTTTTGAAACGTGTTGCCAATGTGGGATTCTTTAAGTAATTTTTGAAAAGAGTTTTTAAATGGAAATAATAGTAAGTAATATATTCAAATTTTTTAAATATATGAATATATGAAATAACAAATTTTTAAAAATAATTGTAGATCAGGTAAGTAATGCAAAGTTTATTAAAATTTATTCTGAAAGGTTGTTAATAAAGTACTGGGTAGTCAAGTTTAAGATCACTCACTAGTAATTATTTAAAAATGGCCCCACTGAAATTCAATGGTATTGGCTAAAAAAAAAGTAAAAGTAACGGGACTTTCAATTTGAAGCAAATATAAAACAAAGGAAATGAAACTTTAAGTTACTGTTTGTTGTTCATTCAGGTTGAAAGGTTGTAGAGTTTTTCGTGTGTTATTAAATATTAAATAGTTTTGCTTTTGAGAGGTTTTAAATAGTTTTTTAGTTACAAGTAAATTTAATGTTTATTTTTGAATTGTTGTTTTTGAGAGTTAAATAGAGTTTTTTTAAAATTTTTTTAGTTACAAGTAAATTTAATTTTTATTTTTGATTAGTTTTTTTTGAGAGTTGAATAGTGTTTTTTTTAGACTTTTTTAGTCAGAGCTTTTTTAGTTACATACAAGTAAATTTAATTTTTATTTTTGATTTGTTGTTTTTAAAAGTGGAATAGTGTTTTGTTTAGAGTTTTTTAGAAGTTTTATTTGGATTAGTTTAGGTATTTATATTTAGGTTATTTTAGTTTTATAGATCGTTTTATTAATAAATTAGTAGTTTTGTTTAGGCGTTTATAGTTATTTAGGTAGTTTAGGCGAAATTTTTGATAATGGACGTAAGTTTGCCATTAGTCAAATTGTGGGATTTGGAGAGGGACAAGCTAGATATAATTAGGCGTTTTCAGCAGGAGGGTTTATTACCACATGAAGGGGCTTATAATTGCTTCAAATGTGGTAATAATTTGGTGTTGACTGCATCTTCAAGGTAATATTTTGTATTTAAAAATTTTTATTTAAATTAATTATTTTAAATTTTCAGCATTAAAGATGGTTACAGCTGGTGTTGTAAGCGGAGTATACAAGTAAACAGGAAAAGAAAAAGATGTGGAGTTCAAATTTTCATTAGAAAAGGGACATTTTTGGAAAAGTCCCACCTTTCTATTGCCCAAATTTTGGGATTTGTTTCATTATGGGTGGAATCGTATAAGCTGAGACATATTACGTTTCAGCTTACAATCAACAAAAATACGGCTATAGATTGGGCCTCTTTTTGCCGAGAGGTAGCTTTCCATGCCATGGTAGAAAACCAGGTGCCGATTGGTGGTGATGGAAAGATGGTTGAAATCGACGAATCTAAATTTACAAGAAGGAAATTTAACGTCGACCGCGTTGTACGCGACAATTGGGTTTTCGGTGGGATCGAGAGGGGAAGTGGTAAAATATTTATGGTACCAGTGGAGGATCGTTCCCGAGAAACATTAATAAGTATTATTAATAGATGGATCCTCCCTGGTACAAAAATTATTTCAGACTGTTGGAGATCGTACGACAGTCTATCAGGAGAAGGATACATTCACGAAAATGTAAATAAAATTTATATTCTCTTTTTTTTCTTTTATAATAATATTCACATATTAATTGTAGGTAAACCACTCCCTTTATTTTGTGGATCCTGTAACCGGAGCTCATACAAATAGTATAGAGTCGGCGTGGAATGCGCAAAAATTTCGATCTCTCCACAAAATAGGAAGACTAAAAGCTTCGCTGGCAATCTGACAAGATATATGCTAATAAAGAAAGCAAAAGCAGAAGGGGTGGATCCTGTTTTATATTTTTATAAATTAGCAGGTAATTTATTCATATAAAATATATTTTACAAACAAATTTTATTGTTTAATCAAATTTTTTTAGACAAGCTTTACAATCCTTTGTTGGAGAGAGAAGTTGAAATTGGAAGACCAGGCAGGGAAGGTACGGCACAAGTGGAACAAGAAATTGATGAGTATAGCGATGAAGAAGATGATGATGATGATTATGATTAGATTTAGTTTTATTTTTTAAGAATGTAAAATTCATATGTATAAAAAACTTTGCTTTTTCATATGAAAAACTTCGACCGACACTGACTAGTTAGTTGTTAATATAATTAGATTTATTTTATTTTATTAATTTTGTAAGATGTTATAAGTTAATTAAAATGAAGTTTTACATTAGTTAATAAAAATATAATTTTTTTATTTAAATAAAACATTTTTGTTTTTTTGATTTCTAACAAAAAAAAAAAAATATCAATAGATGCTTGCCGTATAGGTTTACTTGCCGAATTTAAAAAGACTTTAAAAAATTAATTTTAATATAAAAGAGTAATTCTGTTTTTTGATTTCATGCAAGGAAAAAAATGTATAAATTGATGCTTGCCGTATGGATTTACTTGCCGAATTTAAAAAGAGGATTTCTTAAATTGTTAGCGGGGGTTTAGGGGCGGCAGCCCCCGACTTTAAAAAATTAATTTTAATATAAAAGAGTAATTCTTTTTTTTGATTTCATGCAAAAGTTTAAATTATTGTTTTTATTTTTAACACAAAAGTGTCAAAATTTTAATATTTTTTATATAAAATTTTGTATTTACATATAAAAATTACTAAAAATAATGGCAGTTACGTTTAAAATCAATTGAACATTGAAATAAATTATAAAATACGTTAATTTTATTGTTTCAAAAAGTTTTAATTATTGTTTTTATTTTTAACACAAAAGTGTCAAAATTTTAATTTTTTATATAAAATTTTGCATTTACATATAAAAATTACTAAAAATAATGACAGTTACGTTTAGAATCAATTGAACATTAAAATAAATTATGAAATATGTTAATTTTATTGTTTCAAAAAGTTTTAATTATTGTTTTTATTTTTAACACAAGTGCCAAAATTTTAATTTTTTATATAAAATTTTGCATTTACATATAAAAATTACTAAAAATAATGGCAGTTACGTTTAGAATCAATTGAACATTGAAATAAATTATAAAATATGTTAATTTTATTGTTTCAAAAAGTTTTAATTATTGTTTTTATTTTTAACACAAAAGTGTCAAAATTTTAATTTTTTATATAAAATTTTGCATTTACTAAAAATAATGGCAGTTACGTTTAGAATCAATTGAACATTGAAATAAATTATAAAATATATTTATTTTATCATTTAAAAAAGTTTAAAATAATTTATTTGCATTTCTACAATAAAGATGTCAATAATTTTTTATTTTATGTAAATTTAAGTTATCTGTAACTACCTAAATATTTCTTGTACAACCTTTTTTTTTTATTATTTAAAAATTCCATTTTGATTTTTAGATAATTGCACAATGGCAATTCTTTCCATATACGTTTTGTATATACTGAAGATTATAAGAATGGGTTAAATGGCAAAAAGTCAGTCGTCCATTATTTTCATAAAAATGTCGATTTTTGTATGAAAAAAATTTAAAAAAATTTTTCGGGAAGAATAATTAAAAAAACTTAATTTTGTTGAAAAAATTACAGTCTAACGGTAAAAGACTATCGGTTTTCGGCCTATTTTGGGGGGTTTGGCACACGTGGTCGTTTTTTTTGGTGACAGTGGTAAAATAGGAATTACCCTTATTAAATATTCGCTTTTCTCCATTTTTTACTATTTTAATTTATGCTTTAAAAAACCTCGAAAAAATATCTTTATAATTTTAAAAATCTGAAAAAATATCTTTTTAAAAACAATTACCGCGTTTATCCTGCGCACTAGCGGTTAGCAGTGATGGTAGCAAATAAAAAAAAAAAAATCCCTACATTTGTCAATAAAAATTATTTAGATTTCGCTAAACAAAAAAAAATTCCCTACAAAAGTAATCATTAAATCAGACATGAGTATTTGCCAAATATATTCACAGAAAGCTATAAACAGAATCATATTTTCAAAATTTCGCGACGATTGACAAATTTTTTTTCGCTTCAAATATTCGCAAGTCAAATATATTTATTTAGATAAAAAAGCTTAACACAAAACATAATTCATTATATTCTATGTTTGTTAATAGAACAAAACACATTACACAATAAAATTAAACATAAATCTGACATTTAATATTTGTCGCAATACAAATTGAATAAGCTTAACATCAAACATAATTTATACTTAACATACATAGAACAAAAAAAAAACAAAGAAATTAAACATAACATTCGGCTAGAGTCATAGATACATATATTACTAATAGATAGCAAGTGAAGAAAATATTTTCAGCCAATTTTGAGAAACAGCTGAGTGAACCGTGCGTATGTATTGCTTTAGTTTCCTCAGAAATAGGTTCCTAAAAAGTGAAATCAATTAATTTCTAATTTTTTTAAGGATTTTATCACTTATTTTGTTACTTTACAAGTAGTTAAAATTTTGAATAACCTTAATTAAGATTCGATGAAATCTATATACGGCAACATATTGATTGGACCGGGAATGATTATTACGGTTTTGTTGATATTAGGAGTGTAATTAACTCTAACATAAAGGATACACAAATACTAGTTTTCAAAGCAGTTTGTATTAACCGCAGTTGGAAGATTCCTTTGGGATTTTTTCCAATATCTTCACTTGACTCTGTTCAAAAAAAAAATTTAATTGAACATTGCTTTGAAAATCTTTTACAAACTGGAGCGGATATAATTAGTGTTACTTTTGATGGCAGCACATTTAATATTACAACGGCAAAACATTTAGGGTGCCATTTGTTTAGCATCGAAAAAGAGCCTTATTTCCAATTACAAGGAAGGGAGGATAAATACACTTACTTTCATTTTAGATCCTTGTCATATGCTAAAAATAAATCGAAACTCCTTAGTAGAAGTAGGTAATTTAATAGATGATCAAGGTAATGCCATAGAATGGAAATATTTAATCAGCCTGAATAATAATTTGCAAGAGAATGAACAGTTGCATTTAGGAAATAAATTAAGGAAAGTCCACGTTTATGTCTTTAACCAAAAAAAGAATGTTAAACTTGCAGTTCAAATCTTTAAGTAAATCTGTTTCAGATACTATAAAGTTTTGTAGGGAGGTATTAATTCTACCCGATTTTTTAAACAGGGAAGCAATATCTAAATTTTTAATAATATTTTTGACATTTTAAATAGTAGATCCATTAATCAATTTAATTATAATAAGGCAATTTGTACAACAAACTACAGTGAAATTAAAGCTTTTGCGGATAACGCTATTATTTACATATCTAAACTAAAAACAAAAGAATCGGAGTTCTTAATAAATCACCGCCGCAAAACAGGTTTTATCGGCATTTTGAATGGTTTAAAAGCCATCACCATTCTTTATCAAAAATTTATTGTTACTGGCTTGTTAAAGTATATCCTATTTTATAAGCTTAATAAAGATCATATAGAATTATTTGTTAGCTCAATACGGTCTTCATTGTGATATAATAATAATCCTTTTGTAAGGCAATTTATTTCTGCATATAAAAGATTATTAGTTCGTGTATAAATTAGAGAAAATGGCTGTGGCAATTATGCAGTTTTAGAAAATATTCCTATACGCCACTGCTCATATAATCCAATCAAGAATTAAATAATACTGTCAAAAGATTTATCATGTTTTCTGAAAATATTAAGCAGAGTGATACAGAAAATAACAATAGTTTTGAAGAACAATCATTTCTAAATGAGCACGACTACATATTAAATCCATCAAATTTAACAGAATATGCTAAGCATATTATAGAGTATATTTCTGGATTTGTCGTTTTTAAATTAGAAAAGTAATTAAAGTGTTTTGAATGTATATCGGTTCTAAGAGGTCCAATTTTGGAAAAATCACTTCTAGCCTATAAGACTAAAGGATATCTTAAGCCTCCTTCAACATCAGTAATAATAATATGGGACAATGTATACGACATGTAACTCACGCAATTTAATCCAAACTACTGCTCCACTCTTCCTGATTTTCATCTCAAATGACTCCTTTTGATGTTTTTAATTACCAAATGTCCTTTCTTTTATTTCCACAGCTTATTTTTTATTTATTTTTCATTTTGAATTTTTTTAATTTTTCATATAAACGATCCAATATGAAAATAATATTTATGTAAATGGCCGAATGATTTTCCAATACTAAGGCATTTTTGAAAGGTGCTGCCATAATTTAGAAAATTTTCTTTGACATGAAAATTCAAAAGAGATGTACAAAAAATATACATGAAATAACAAATTTATGAAAATTATTAACATAATAATTTTTGTTATATACATACATACAGAATTCGAATTTTAATTTTTTTTTGTATGAAATAGATATACCGAATTGACATACTAAAAATTTTGTATAGATTCATAAAGTAAAGGGTTAGGTACCAGAGAATGTTTCGAGCTGCATCTGGTAACTTCCAGATATCCTTTAAATCTTGTTCATTTCTTGGGTGCTGTAATCCTGCGTCATTGTTAGCTGCTGCTTGTACTGCTTGTTGATTTAATCTTACTTCAATATTTTCTAGGCGAGCTGTTAAATTTCTAATAAGCTCGAGTTGAGCATTATTTGCACCAATTAGTTGTCTAATAGATTCTTTAATTTCTTCTACTGCGTTTTCAATTATTTTTCCTTTTTATTTGGTTAAATTTAATTTGAAAATTTTTTTGACGATTTTCTTTATTATTTTTTTTTTTTTATATGTTTTTTATTATTTTTTTTTTTATTAATTTTTTGTTATTAGTAATTTTTTATTCTCTTCTTACATTATTCTTTTACATTACAATTACATTATTCTTACATTACAATTAAAATAGTTTGCATTTCAGCAAAGGATTGGCGATTAAGAAGGTTCAGCTTCTTCGTATAGTTGCTTTGAAATATAACGTATGATTCCTTTTTAGTCCTAAGCTTTTATTCTGGCAAAGGACCTACTGCGGTACGATTATATTTACTTTGTATTCTGAATTGTGTTTCCACGGTTACAATGACTGAATAATAGTTGTACTTGGAGTTTAGTTATGTTCTCACGGGGATAACTTTATTTTCCAAGATGTTGACCACTGTGTACATGGTTACAGCTGTGTCTTTTTGATGATTGAAACATATTAGTTGACCACTATGTTCTCACGGGTATAGCTGCGTAAAATATTTCTGGATCAATCCCTGTAGAATATCTAATTTTTCCTAGTTTTTCTCCAGGGTCCTGTCATGATCGCCAGTTAAAAATTTTAATATAAATTCTTTTTAAAAAAATAATTATTTGGACTGTAGTCCACTTTATTAATTATTATTCAATTGACAAATTTAAACTGTAACTTAATTAATATGTAACAGCTAATTTATACTATTTTACATTATTTCGAAATTATTATGTCCCGTGAGAAATATTTAAAATTATTAAAATTAATATATTGTAATTTGTAGCTGACAAAGCGTCTGGTTTTTTATGTTTTAATTCACTCATGTACATGTGTCTTAACTTGGCTACCCTAGTTGTTGTCCCCACTGAGAAGATGTCAATTCATCTAAAAGTATTTTATTGTTTTCACAGTCTTCCTTCATAGTAACGTTGTACTAAAATAAAACAAATAAATTTTTTATGACATCTATGTACTAACATAGGTATTGTCAATTGCTTACGTTGCTGGTTCAAACGTTTCATCTAAAAAACTATAAATTTTGACTAAACTTCTAATGTTTCGTTGGTTTGAATTTACTACCAGAAGGTAAGTTTTCACTCATTTCTGTACGCCGGTGTTTGTCTCGTAAAGATTTTCATCTAATTTTATCTTGTTTAGCTATAAATAGAATTTAAATGTTTTGTTTAATGTATAGACAATTTTAATCCAACTTATGCCCAAATTCTTTCTTTAAGAAAATATTTCGGTAGTCCTTAAGTTTTATTTTTAATAAAATTTCAAACTTACTTCTTTTTAATTTGTTAATAAATAAAAGTTTATTTGTAAACAAATTTTCGGATGTATGAGCCCTAATATGGTTGATCTTGATGAACAGATTTATGATGTGGCGGCGAATTTCGCAAAAGCGTAAGTTTTTTTGGTGCAAAAGGAAAAAATGTTCATTCTCACCCCGATTTCACATTTGCACCATAGTTTTATTCCGTAAGCATAGGAAAACTGAAATACTAAATGAGTTTGGACCGCACTAAATGCACTTTGAACAACGTTGACTGCCATTTTAACAATAAATCTATAATGTTTTTCATATATGTAATAAAGGGCAGTTCCTATTTTACCACTGTCATCCAAAAAGTGTCCTTAAAATGGTCTGATCACTAATTTTTTTATTTTAAATGATTCTTTTTCTCTTCCTTGTCTGTTGGGTATCCTTTTTTTTTATTTTTTACCTCCTTTTACCTTTTTTTCATTAGAAAAGGGACATTTTTGAAAAAGTCCTACCTTTGCATTGCCCAAATTTTGCGATTTGTTTCATTATGGGTGGAATCGTATAAGCTGAGACATATTACGTTTCAGCTTACAATCAACAACAATACGGCTATAGATTGGGCCTCTTTTTGCCGAGAGGTAGCTTTCCATGCCATGGTAGAAAACCAGGTGGCGATTGGTGGTGATGGAAAGGTGGTTGAAATCGACGAATCTAAATTTACAAGAAGGAAATTTAACGTCGACCGCGTTGTACGCGACAATTGGGTTTTCGGTGGGATCGAGAGGGGAAGTGGTAAAATATTTATGGTACCAGTGGAGGATCGTTCCCGAGAAACATTAATAAGTATTATTAATAGATGGATCCTCCCTGGTACAAAAATTATTTCAGACTGTTGGAGATCGTACGACAGTCTATCAGGAGAAGGATACATTCACGAAAATGTAAATAAAATTTATATTCTCTTTTTTTTCTTTTATAATAATATTCACATATTAATTATAGGTAAACCACTCCCTTTATTTGGTGGATCCTGTAACCGGAGCTCATACAAATAGTATAGAGTCGGCGTGGAATGCGCAAAAATTTCGATCTCTCCACAAAATAGGAAGACTAATAGCTTAGCTGGCAATCTGGCAAGATATATGCTAATAAAGAAAGCAAAAGCAGAACGGATGGATCCTGTTTTATATTTTTATAAATTAGCAGGTAATTTATTCATATAAAATATATTTTACAAACAAATTTTATTGTTTAATCAAATTTTTTTAGGCCAGCTTTACAATCCTTTGTTGGAGAGAGAAGTTAAAATTGGAAGGCCAGGCAGGGAAGGTACGGCACAAGTGGAACAAGAAATTGATGAGGATAGCGATGAAGAAGATGATGATGATGATGATTAGATTTAGTTTTATTTTTTAAGAATGTAAAATTCATATGTATAAAAAACTTTGCTTTTTCATATAAAAAACTTCGACCGACACTGACTAGTTAGTTGTTAATATAATTAGATTTATTTTATTTTATTAATTTTGTAAGATGTTATAAGTTAATTAAAATGAAGTTTTACATTAGTTAATAAAAATATAATTTTTTTATTTAAATAAAACATTTATTTTTTTTTTATTTCTAACAAAAAAAAAAAATATCAATAGATGCTTGCCGTATGGGTTTACTTGCCGAATTTAAAAAGACTTTAAAAAATAAATTTTAATATAAAAGAGTAACTCTGTTTTTTGATTTCATGCAAGGACAAAAATGTCGAATTTAAAAAGAGGATTTCTTAAATTGTGATTCCTTTTCTCTTCCTTGTCTGTTGGATATCCTTTTTTTTTATTTTTTACCTCCTTTTACCTTTTTTTTAATTTTAAAGTTTACGATTTTTAGTATGAAACTAATATTATTTTTTGTTAATGGCGGCATGAAGTTTCAATACTCATGCATTTTTGAAAGTGTTGCCAATGTGGGATTCTTTAAGTAATTTTTGAAAAGAGTTTTTAAATGGAAATAAAAAGGCTTGTACAAAATTTTTTTAAGTAATTTTTTACATTTTAGATATTTCGAATTTGTATAAAATAACAAATTTTACAAATAATAGTAAGTAATATATTCAAATTTTTTAAATATATGAAATAACAAATTTTTAAAAATAATTGTAGATTAGGTAAGTAATGCAAAGTTTATTAAAATTTATTCTGAAAGGTTGTTAATAAAGTACTGGGTAGTCAAATTTAAGATCACTCACTAGTAATTATTTAAAAATGGCCCCACTGAAATTCAATGGTATTTACTAAAAAAAAAAGTAAAAGTAACGGGACTTTCAATTTGAAGCAAATATAAAACAAAGAAAATTAAACTTTAAGTTACTGTTTGTTGTTTATTCAGGTTGAAAGGTTGTAGAGTTTTTCGTGTGTTATTAAATATTAAATAGTTTTGCTTTTGAGAGGTTTTAAATAGTTTTTTAGTTACAAGTAAATTTAATGTTTATTTTTGAATTGTTGTTTTTGAGAGTTAAATAAATTTTTTTTTAAATTTTTTTAGTTACAAGTAAATTTAATTTTTATTTTTGATTTGTTGTTTTTAAAAGTGGAATAGTGTTTTGTTTAGAATTTTTTAGAAGTTTTATTTTGATTAGTTTAGGTATTTATATTTATGTTATTTTAGTTTTATAGATCGTTTTATTAATAGATTAGTAGTTTTATTTAAGCGTTTATAGTTATTTAGGTAGTTTAGGCGAAATTTTTGATAATGGACGTAAGTTTGCCATTAGTTAAATTGTGGGATTTGGAGAGGGACAAGCTAGATATAATTAGGCGTTGTCAGCAGGAGGGTTTATTACCAATTACAATTGCTTACAATTGCTCCAAATGTGGTAATAATTTGGTGTTGACTGCATCTTCAAGGTAATATTTTGTACTTAAAAATTTTTATTTAAATTAATTATTTTAAATTTTCAGCATTAAAGATGGTTACAGCTGGTGTTGTAAGCGGAGTATACAAGTAAACAGGAAAAGAAAAAGATGTGGAGTTCAAATTTTCATTAGAAAAGGGACATTTTTGAAAAAGTCCTACCTTTGCATTGCCCAAATTTTGGGATTTGTTTCATTATGGGTGGAATCGTATAAGCTGAGACATATTACGTTTCAGCTTACAATCAACAAAAATACGGCTATAGATTGGGCCTCTTTTTGCCGAGAGGTAGCTTTCCATGCCATGGTAGAAAACCAGGTGGCGATTGGTGGTGATGGAAAGGTGGTTGAAATCGACGAATCTAAATTTATAAGAAGGAAATTTAACGTCGACCGCGTTGTACGCGACAATTGGGTTTTCGGTGGGATCGAGAGGGGAAGTGGTAAAATATTTATGGTACCAGTGGAGGATCGTTCCCGAGAAACATTAATAAGTATTATTAATAGATGGATCCTCCCTGGTACAAAAATTATTTCAGACTGTTGGAGATCGTACGACAGTCTATCAGGAGAAGGATACATTCACGAAAATGTAAATAAAATTTATATTCTCTTTTTTTTCTTTTATAATAATATTCACATATTAATTATAGGTAAACCACTCCCTTTATTTTGTGGATCCTGTAATCGGAGCTCATACAAATAGTATAGAGTCGGCGTGGAATGCGCAAAAATTTCGATCTCTCCACAAAATAGGAAGACTAAAAGCTTAGCTGGCAATCTGGCAAGATATATGCTAATAAAGAAAGCAAAAGCAGAACGGGTGGATCCTGTTTTATATTTTTATAAATTAGCAGGTAATTTATTCATATAAAATATATTTTACAAACAAATTTTATTGTTTAATCAAATTTTTTTAGGCCAGCTTTACAATCCTTTGTTGGAGAGAGAAGTTAAAATTGGAAGGCCAGGCAGGGAAGGTACGGCACAAGTGGAACAAGAAATTGATGAGGATAGCGATGAAGAAGATGATGATGATGATGATTAAAATTAATTTTTTTTTTTTTTAGAATGTAAAATTCATATGTATAAAAAAATTTGCTTTTTCATATAAAAAACTTCGACCGACACTGACTAGTTAGTTGTTAATATAATTAGATTTATTTTATTTTATTAATTTTGTAAGATGTTATAAGTTAATTAAAATGAAGTTTTACATTAGTTAATAAAAATATAATTTTTTTATTTAAATAAAACATTTATTTTTTTTTTATTTCTAACAAAAAAAAAAAAATATCAATAGATGCTTGCCGTATGGGTTTACTTGCCGAATTTAAATAGACTTTAAAAAATAAATTTTAATATAAAAGAGTAACTCTGTTTTTTGATTTCATGCAAGGACAAAAATGTCGAATTTAAAAAGAGGATTTCTTAAATTGTTAGCGGGGGTTTAGCGACTTCAAAAAATTAATTTCAATATAAAAGAGTAATTCTTTTTTTTGATTTCATGCAAGGATTTCATGCAAAAGTTTAAATTATTGTTTTTATTTTTAACACAAAAGTGTCAAAATTTTAATATTTTTTATATAAAATTTTGTATTTACATATAAAAATTACTAAAAATAATGGCAGTTACGTTTAGAATCAATTAAACATTGAAATAAATTATAAAATATGTTAATTTTATTGTTTCAAAAAGTTTTAATTATTGTTTTTATTTTTAACACAAAAGTGTCAAAATTTTAATTTTTTATATAAAATTTTGCATTTACATATAAAAATTACTAAAAATAATGGCAGTTACGTTTAGAATCAATTGAACATTAAAATAAATTATAAAATATGTTAATTTTATTGTTTCAAAAAGTTTTAATTATTGTTTTTATTTTTAACACAAGTGCCAAAATTTTAATTTTTTATATAAAATTTTGCATTTACATATAAAAATTACTAAAAATAATGGCAGTTACGTTTAGAATCAATTGATCATTGAAATAAATTATAAAATATGTTAATTTTATTGTTTCAAAAAGTTTTAATTATTGTTTTTATTTTTAACACAAAAGTGTCAAAATTTTAATTTTTTATATAAAATTTTGCATTTACATATAAAAATTACTAAAAATAATGGCAGTTACGTTTAGAATCAATTGAACATTGAAATAAATTATAAAATATGTTAATTTTATTGTTTCAAAAAGTTTTAATTATTGTTTTTATTTTTAACACAAAAGTGTCAAAATTTTAATTTTTTATATAAAATTTTGCATTTACATATAAAAATTACTAAAAATAATGGCAGTTACGTTTAGAATCAATTGAACATTAAAATAAATTATAAAATATGTTAATTTTATTGTTTCAAAAAGTTTTAATTATTGTTTTTATTTTTAACACAGGTGCCAAAATTTTAATATTTTATATAAAATTTTGCATTTACATATAAAAATTACTAAAAATAATGGCAGTTACGTTTAGAATCAATTGAACATTGAAATAAATTATAAAATATGTTAATTTTATTGTTTCAAAAAGTTTTAATTATTGTTTTTATTTTTAACACAAAAGTGTCCAAATTTTAATTTTTTATATAAAATTTTGCATTTACATATAAAAATTACTAAAAATAATGGCAGTTACGTTTAGAATCAACTGAACATTGAAATAAATTATAAAATATGTTTATTTTATCATTTAAAAAAGTTTAAAATAATTTATTTGCATTTCTACAATAAAGATGTCAATAATTTTTTATTTTATGTAAATTTAAGTTATCTGTAACTACCTAAATATTTCTTGTACAACCTTTTTTTTTATTTAAAAATTCCATTTTGATTTTTAGATAATTGCACAATGGCAATTCTTTCTATATATGTTTTGTATATACTAAAGATTATAAGAATGGGTTAAATGGCAAAAAGTTAGTCGTCCATTATTTTCATAAAAATGTCGATTTTTGTATGAAAAAAATTTAAAAAATTTTTTTTCGGGAAAAATAATTAAAAAAACTTAATTTTGTTGAAAAAATTACAGTCTAACGATAAAAGACTATCGGTTTTCGGCCTATTTTGGGGGGTTTGGCACACGTGGTCGTTTTTTTTGGTGACAGTGGTAAAATAGGAATTACCCTTATTAAATATTCACTTTTCTCACTACTATCTTTTTTTTCCATTTTTTACTATTTCAATTTTTACTTTAAAAAACATCGAAAAAATATCTTTATAATTTTAAAAATCTGAAAAAATATCTTTTTAAAAACAATTAACGCGTTTATCTGGCGCACTAGCGGTTAGCAGTGATGGTAACAAATGTAAAAAAAAAAATACGTTTGTCAATAAAAATTTAGATTTCGCTAAACAAAAAAAAATTCCCTACAAAAGTAATCATTAAATCAGACATGAATATTTGCCAAATATATTCACAGAAAGCTATAAACAGAATCATATTTTCAAAATTTCGCGACGATTGACAAATTTTTTTTCGATTCAAATATTCGCAAGTCAAATATATTTATTTAGATAAAAAAGCTTCACACAAAACATAATTCATTATATTCTATGTTTGTTAATAGAACAAAACACATTACACAACAAAATTAAACATAAATCTGACATTTAATATTTGTCGCAATACAAATTGAATAAGCTTAACATCAAACATAATTTATACTTAACATACATAGAACAAAAAAAAAACAAAGAAATTAAACATAACATTCGGCTAGAGTCATAGATACATATATTACTAATAGATAGCCAGGAAGAAAATATTTTCAGCCAATTTTGAGAAACAGCTGAGTGAACCGTGCGTATGTATTGCTTTAGTTTCCTCAGAAATAGGTTCCTAAAAAGTGAAATCAATTAATTTCTAATTTTTTTAAGGATTTTATCACTTATTTTGTTACTTTACAAGTAGTTAAAATTTTGAATAACCTTAATTAAGATTCGATGAAATCTATATACGGCAACATATTGATTGGACCGGGAATGATTGTTACGCATTTTTTGATATTAGGAGTGTAATTAACTCTAACATAAAGGATACACAAATACTAGTTTTTATAGCAGTTTGTATTAACCGCAGTTGGAAGATTCCTTTGGGATTTTTTCCAATAGCTTCACTTGACTCTGTTCAAAAAAAAAATTTAATTGAACATTGCTTTGAAAATCTTTTACAAAATGGAGCGGATATAATTAGTGTTACTTTTGATGGCAGCACATTTAATATTACAACGGCAAAACATTTAGGGTGCCATTTGTTTAGCATCGAAAAAGAGCCTTATTTCCAATTACAAGGAAGGAAGGATAAATACACTTACTTTCATTTTAGATCCTTGTCATATGCTAAAAATAAATCGAAACTCCTTAGCAGAAATAGGTAATTTGATAGATGATCAAGGTAATGCCATAGAATGGAAATATTTAATCAGCCTGAATAATAATTTGCAAGAGAATGAACAGTTGCATTTAGGAAATAAATTAAGGAAAGTCCACGTTTATGTCTTTAACCAAAAAAAGAATGTTAAACTTGCAGTTCAAATCTTTAAGTAAATCTGTTTCAGATGCTATAAAGTTTTGTAGGGAGGTATTAATTCTACCCGATTTTTTAAACAGGGAAGCAATATCCAAATTTTTAATAATATTTTTGACATTTTAAATAGTAGATCCATTAATCAATTTAGTTATAATAAGGCAATTTGTACAACAAACTACAGTGAAATTAAAGCTTTTGCGGATAACGCTATTATTTACATATCTAAACTAAAAACAAAAGAATCGGAGTTCTTAATAAATCACCGCCGCAAAACAGGTTTTATCGGCATTTTGAATGGTTTAAAAGCCATCACCATTCTTTATCAAAAATTTATTGTTACTGGCTTGTTAAAGTATATCCTATTTTATAAGCTTAATAAAGATCATATAGAATTATTTGTTAGCTCAATACGGTCTTCATTGGGATATAATAATAATCCTTTTGTAAGGCAATTTATTTCTGCATATAAAAGATTATTAGTTCGTGTATAAATTAGAGAAAATGGCTGTGACAATTATGCAGTTTTAGAAAATATTCCTATACGCCACTGCTCATATAATCCAATCAAGAATTAAATAATACTGTCAAAAGATTTATCATGTTTTCTGAAAATATTAAGCAGAGTGATACAGAAAATAACAATAGTTTTGAAGAACAATCATTTCTAAATGAGCACGACTACATATTAAATCCATCAAATTTAACAGAATATGCTAAGCATATTATAGAGTATATTTCTGGATTTGTCGTTTTTAAATTAGAAAAGTAATTAAAGTGTTTTGAATGTATATCGGTTCTAAGAGGTCCAATTTTGGAAAAATCACTTCTAGCCTATAAGACTAAAGGATATCTTAAGCCTCATTCTACATCAGTAATAATAATATGGGACAATGTATACGACATGTAACTCACGCAATTTAATCCAAACTACTGCTCCACTCTTCCTGATTTTCATCTCAAATGACTCCTTTTGATGTTTTTAATTACCAAATGTCCTTTCTTTTATTTCCACAGCTTATTTTTTATTTATTTTTCATTTTGAATTTTTTTAATTTTTCATATAAACGATCCAATATGAAAATAATATTTATGTAAATGGCCGAATGATTTTCCAATACTAAGACATTTTTGAAAGGTGCTGCCATAATTTAGAAAATTTTCTTTGAAATGATAATTCAAAAGAGATGTGCAAAAAATATACATGAAATAACAAATTTATGAAAATTATTAACATAATAATTTTTGTTATATACATACATACATACTAGAATTCGAATTTTAATTTTTTTTGTATGAAATAGATATACCGAATTGACATACTAAAAATTTTGTATAGATACATAAAGTAAAGGGTTAGGTACCATCGAATGTTTCGAGCTGCATCTGGTAACTTCCAGATATCCTTTAAATCTTGTTCATTTCTTGGGTGCTGTAATCCTGCGTCATTGTTAACTGCTGCTTGTGCTGCTTATACTGCTTGTTGATTTAATCTTACTTCAATATTTTCTAGGCGAGCTGTTAAATTTCTAATAAGCTCGAGTTGAGCATTACTTGCACCAATTAGTTGTCTAATAGATTCTTTAATTTCTTCTACTGCGTTTTCAATTATTTTTCCTTTTTATTTGGTTAAATTTAATTTAAAAATTTTTTTGACGATTTTCTTTATTATTTTTATTTTTTCTTTTTTATATGTTTTTTATTATTTTTTTTTTTTTATTAATTTTTTGTAATTAGTAATTTTTTATTCTCTTACTTACATTATAATTAAAATAGTTTGCATTTCAGCAAAGGATTGGCGATTAAGAAGGTTCAGCTTCTTCGTATAGTTGCTTTGAAATATAACGTATGATTCCTTTTTAGTCCTAAGCTTTTATTCTGGCAAAGGACCTACTGTGGTACGATTATATTTACTTTGTATTCTGAATTGTGTTTCCACGGTTACAATGACTGAATAATAGTTGTACTTGGAGTTTAGTTATGTTCTCACGGGGATAACTTTATTTTCCAAGATGTTGACCACTGTGTACATGGTTACAGCTGCGTCTTTTTGATGATTGAAACATATTAGTTGACCACTATGTTCTCACGAGTATAGCTGCGTAAAATATTTCTGGATCAATCCCTGTAGAGTATCTAATATTTCCTAGTTTTTCTCCAGGGTCCTGTCATGATCGCCAGTTAAAAATTTTAATATAAATTCTTTTTAAAAAAATAATTATTTGGACTGTAGTCCACTTTATTAATTATTATTCAATTGACAAATTTAAACTGTAACTTAATTAATATGTAACAGCTAATTTATACTATTTTACATTATTTCGAAATTATTATGTCCCGTGAGAAATATTAAAATTAATATATTATTAAAATTAATATATTGTAATTTGTAGCTGACAAAGCATCTGGTTTTTTATGTTTTAATTCACTCATGTACATGTGTCTTAACTTGGCTACCCTAGTTGTTGTCCCCACTGAGAAGATGTCAATTCATCTAAAAGTATTTTATTGTTTTCACATTCTTCCTTCATAGTAACGTTGTACTAAAATAAAACAAATAAATTTTTTATGACATCTATGTACTAACATAGGTATTGTCAATTGTTTACGTAGCTGGTTCAAACGTTTCATCTAAAAAAATGTAAATTTTGACTAAACTTCTAATCTTTCGTTGGTTTGAATTTACTACCAGAAGGTAAGTTTTCACTCATTTCTGTACGCCGGTGTTTGTCTCGTAAAGATTTTCATCTAATTTTATCTTGTTTAGCTATAACTAGACTTTAAATGTTTTGTTTAATGTATAGGCAATTTTAATCCAACTTATGCCCAAATTCTTTCTTTAAGAAAATATTTCGGTAGTCCTTAAGTTTTATTTTTAATAAAATTTCAAACTTACTTCTTTTTAATTTGTTAATAAATAAAAGTTTATTTGTAAACAAATTTTCGGATGTATGGGCCCTAATATGGTTGATCTTGATGAACAGATTTATGATGTGGCGGCGAATTTCACAAAAGCGTAAGTTTTTTTGGTGCAAATGGAAAACATTTTTTCTCACCCCGATTTCACATTTGCACCATAGTTTTATTCCGTAAGCATAGGAAAACTGAAATACTAAATGAGTTTGGACCGCACTAAATGCACTTTGAACAACGTTGACTGCCATTTTAACAATAAATCGATAATGTTTTTCATATATGTAATTTATTAAAGGGCAGTTCCTATTTTACCACTGTCATCCAAAAAGTGTCCTTAAAATGGTCTGATCACTAATTTTTTTATTTTAAATGATTCCTTTTCTCTTCCTTGTCTGTTGGGTATCCTTTTTTTTTTATTTTTTTACCTCCTTTTACCTTTTTCTTAATTTTAAAGTTTACGATTTTTAGTATGAAGCTAAAATTATTTTTTGTTAATGGCGGCATGAAGTTTCAATACTCATGCATTTTTGAAACGTGTTGCCAATGTGGGATTCTTTAAATAATTTTTGAAAAGAGTTTTTAAATGGAAATAAAAAGGCTTGTACAAAATTTTTTTAAGTAATTTTTTATATTTTAGATATTTCGAATTTGTATAAAATAACAAATTTTACAAATAATTGTAAATAATAGTAAGTAATATATTCAAATTTTTTAAATATATGAAATAACAAATTTTTAAAAATAATTGTAGATCAGGTAAGTAATGCAAAGTTTATTAAAATTTATTCTGAAAGGTTGTTAATAAAGTACTGGGTAGTCAAATTTTAGATCACTCACTAGTAATTATTTAAAAATGGCCCCACTGAAATTCAATGGTATTGGCTAAAAAAAAAAGGAACAGTAACGGGACTTTCAATTTGAAGCAAATATAAAATAAAGAAAATGAAACTTTAAGTTACTGTTTGTTGTTCATTCAGGTTGAAAGGTTGTAGAGTTTTTCGTGTGTTATTAAATATTAAATAGTTTTGCTTTTGAGAGGTTTTAAATAGTTTTTTAGTTACAAGTAAATTTAATGTTTATTTTTGAATTGTTGTTTTTGAGAGTTAAATAGAGTTTTTTTAAAATTTTTTTAGTTACAAGTAAATTTAATTTTTATTTTTGATTAGTTTTTTTTGAGAGTTGAATAGTGTTTTTTTAGACTTTTTTAGTTAGAGCTTTTTTAGTTACATGCAAGTAAATTTAATTTTTATTTTTGATTTGTTGTTTTTAAAAGTGGAATAGTGTTTTGTTTAGAGTTTTTTAGAAGTTTTATTTTGATTAGTTTAGGTATTTATATTTAGGTTATTTTAGTTTTATAGATCGTTTAATTAATAGATTAATAGTTTTATTTAAGCGTTTATAGTTATTTAGGTAGTTTAGGCGAAATTTTTGATAATGGACGTAAGTTTGCCATTAGTCAAATTGTGGGATTTGGAGAGGGACAAGCTAGATATAATTAGGCGTTGTCAGCAGGAGGGTTTATTACCACATGAAGGGGCTTATAATTGCTCCAAATGTGGTAATAATTTGGTGTTGACTGCATCTTCAAGGTAATATTTTGTATTTAAAAATTTTTATTTAAATTAATTATTTTAAATTTTCAGCATTAAAGATGGTTACAGCTGGTGTTGTAAGCGGAGTATACAAGTAAACAGGAAAAGAAAAAGATGTGGAGTTCAAATTTTCATTAGAAAAGGGACATTTTTGAAAAAGTCCTACCTTTGCATTGCCCAAATTTTGGGATTTGTTTCATTATGGGTGGAATCGTATAAGCTGAGACATATTACGTTTCACCTTACAATCAACAAAAATACGGCTATAGATTGGGCCTCTTTTTGCCGAGAGGTAGCTTTCCATGCCATGGTAGAAAACCAGGTGCCGATTGGTGGTGATGGAAAGGTGGTTGAAATCGACGAATCTAAATTTACAAGAAGGAAATTTAACGCCCGCGTTGTACGCGACAATTAGGTTTTCGGTGGGATCGAGAGGGAGGTAAAATATTTATGGTACCGGTGGAGGATCGTTCCCGAGAAACATTAATAAGTATTATTAATAGATGGATCCTCCCTGGTACAAAAATTATTTCAGACTGTTGGAGATCGTACGACAGTCTATCAGGAGAAGGATACATTCACGAAAATGTAAATAAAATTTATATTCTCTTTTTTTTCTTTTATAATAATATTAATAATATAATAATAATATTAATAATATTTTATAAACATATTAATTATAGGTAAACCACTCCCTTTATTTTGTGGATCCTGTAACCGGAGCTCATACAAATAGTATAGAGTCGGCGTGGAATGCGCAAAAATTTCGATCTCTCCACAAAATAGGAAGACTAATAGCTTAGCTGGCAATCTGGCAAGATATATGCTAATAAAGAAAGCAAAAGCAGAAGGGGTGGATCCTGTTTTATATTTTTATAAATTAGCAGGTAATTTATTCATATAAAATACATTTTATAAACAAATTTTATTGTTTAATCAATTTTTTTTAGGCCAGCTTTACAATCCTTTGTTGGAGAGAGAAGTTAAAATTGGAAGGCCAGGCAGGGAAGGTACGGCACAAGTGGAACAAGAAATTGATGAGGATAGCGATGAAGAAGAAGATGATGATGATGATGATGATTAGATTTAGTTTTATTTTTTAAGAATGTAAAATTCATATGTATAAAAAACTTTGCTTTTTCATATAAAAAACTTCGACCGACACTGACTAGTTAGTTGTTAATATAATTAGATTTATTTTATTTTGTAAGATGTTATAAGTTAATTAAAATGAAGTTTTACATTAGTTAATAAAAATATAATTTTTTTATTTAAATAAAACATTTATTTTTTTTTATTTCTAACAAAAAAAAAAAATATCAATAGATGCTTGCCGTATGGGTTTACTTGCCGAATTTAAAAAGACTTTAAAAAATAAATTTTAATATAAAAGAGTTACTCTGTTTTTTGATTTCATGCAAGGACAAAAATGTATAAATTGATGCTTGCCGTATAGATTTACTTGCCGAATTTAAAAAGAGGATTTCTTAAATTGTTAGCGGGGGTTTAGGGGCGGCAGCCCCCGACTTTAAAAAATTAATTTTAATATAAAAGAGTAATTCTTTTTTTTGATTTCATGCAAGGATTTCATGCAAAAGTTTAAATTATTGTTTTTATTTTTAACACAAAAGTGTCAAAATATTAATATTTTTTATATAAAATTTTGTATTTACATATAAAAATTACTAAAAATAATGGCAGTTACGTTTAGAATCAATTAAACATTGAAATAAATTATAAAATATGTTAATTTTATTGTTTCAAAAAGTTTTAATTATTGTTTTTATTTTTAACACAAAAGTGTCAAAATTTTAATTTTTTATATAAAATTTTGCATTTACATATAAAAATTACTAAAAATAATGGCAGTTACGTTTAGAATCAATTGAACATTAAAATAAATTATAAAATATGTTAATTTTATTGTTTCAAAAAGTTTTAATTATTGTTTTTATTTTTAACACAAGTGCCAAAATTTTAATTTTTTATATAAAATTTTGCATTTACATATAAAAATTACTAAAAATAATGGCAGTTACGTTTAGAATCAATTGATCATTGAAATAAATTATAAAATATGTTAATTTTATTGTTTCAAAAAGTTTTAATTATTGTTTTTATTTTTAACACAAAAGTGTCAAAATTTTAATTTTTTATATAAAATTTTGCATTTACATATAAAAATTACTAAAAATAATGGCAGTTACGTTTAGAATCAATTGAACATTGAAATAAATTATAAAATATGTTTATTTTATCATTTAAAAAAGTTTAAAATAATTTATTTGCATTTCTACAATAAAGATGTCAATAATTTTTTATTTTATGTAAATTTAAGTTATCTGTAACTACCTAAATATTTGTTGTACAACCTTTTTTTTTTTATTATTTAAAAATTCCATTTTGATTTTTAGATAATTGCACAATGGCAATTCTTTCCATATATGTTTTGTATATACTAAAGATTATAAGAACGGGTTAAATGTCAAAAAGTCAGTCGTCAAATTTAAAAAATTTTTTTTCGGGAAAAATAATTAAAAAAACTTAATTTTTTTTGAAAAATTACAGTCTAATGGTAAAAGACTATCGGTTTTCGGCCTATTTTGGGGGGTTTGGCTCACGTGGTCGTATTTTTTGGTGACAGTGGTAAAATAGGAATTACCCTTATTAAATATTCGCTTTTCTCACTACTATCTTTTTTTCCATTTTTACTTTAAAAAACATCGAAAAAATATCTTTATAATTTTAAAAATCTGAAAAAATCTCTTTAAAAACAATTACCGCGTTTATCTGGCGCACTAGCGGTTACCAGTGATGGTAACAAATGTAAAAAAAAATCCCTACATTTGTCAATAAAATTTCTTTAGATTTCGCTAAACAAAAAAAAATTCCCTACAAAAGTAATCATTAAATCAGACATGAATATTTGCCAAATATATTCACAGAAAGCTATAAACAGAATCATATTTTCAAAATTTCGCGACGATTGCCAAATTTTTTTTCGCTTCAAATATTCGCAAGTCAAATATATTTATTTAGATAAAAAAGCTTAACAAAAAACATAATTCATTATATTCTATGTTTGATAATAGAACAAAACACATTACACAACAAAATTAAACATAAATCTGACATTTAATATTTGTCGCAATACAAATTGAATAAGCTTAACATCAAACATAATTTATACTTAACATACATAGAACAAAAAAAAAAACAAAGAAATTAAACATAACATTCGGCTAGAGTCATAGATACATATATTACTAATAGATAGCCAGTGAAGAAAATATTTTCAGCCAATTTTGAGAAACAGCTGAGTGAACCGTGCGTATGTATTGCTTTAGTTTCCTCAGAAATAGGTTCCTAGAAAGTGAAATCAATTAATTTCTAATTTTTTTAAGGATTTTATCACTTATTTTGTTACTTTACAAGTAGTTAAAATTTTGAATAACCTTAATTATATTTTAAAAACAAAATATATCAATTATTAAAAAATATAAAAACTTAAAATTTCTGAATGAAACAGGTTATGAAAAACTGCTTTACTTTATTTTTATAAATATAAACAGCTGAGTGAACGAAATGTATACATATTATAAAATGCATATGTATTTTTTGGACTGTATACCTTAAGATAGGAAAACACATAAGAAGAAAAGAAATGGCTATACCTAACTTCCCATCTATTAGTTAATATTTCTATGGCTAGAGTACTTTACTTGAAATCAGCTCCAATTTCAAGGAGCGTTTTCAGTATGTCAGGTAGAAAGCTTGCAAATAACATTTGGCTTGAATTTGCCAACATCAATTTGAATTTGACAGCTTTTATATATTTTACTACATTGTTCATTGAAGAAAACGAATGCACATCAATTTTGGTGCAATATATTCAAAATTTTAAAAATTATTTTGAAATACTTCTTACAATATTTATGAAACAAAGAGGAAAAATCGAATCAAAGTTAAAAAAAATTATTAAAAACTTCTAACCACTTTTTTGTTTTGTTCCTATTATATTCCTTTTTCACATGTTTTGAATAATTGTTTGTTTTAAAAGATTTATTTGTATTTAAAGCAAAAACAAAATTGTTTTGAATTGTTATTAATTATTTTAAAAAATTTATTCGTATATTTAAAAAAAAAAATTACTTTATAATGTACAAATATGACACGAATGACAGATTAAAGAATTACTCGCTTAACATGTTGTCATTATCAAGTTTTCGAGCTTTTAAGGAGCGTTTTTACTCTGAAATTTCAAGTCAAGTACACAAAATGTTTCGATTGACTTCAGTCAAGTCGGCTTCAAGTCAACCCGTCTTTATATAAGCTAGAAGTAGGCGTCAAGTACTCTTGCAGTCTTCATATAAACCCGATAAATGTTATTCAAAGTCAACTCAATATACAAACAATTTTTACATTTGCATGGGGGGATTTCGTGAATTTTTTTTTCATTTGTTGTTTCTGGAATCCAAAACCTGTGTAAACTGAAAATTTGAATGCGAACTCTCAACATTTTTTAACTGAACTGTTGCGGAATCCGGCTCCAGCATAGATATATTAAACTAAAAGATAGGAAGTTAGGTATAGTCGTTTCTTTTCTTGTTATGTGTTTTCCTATCTTAAGGTATTCAGTCAAAAAAATGCATATGCATTTTATAATATGTATACATTTCGTTTACTCAGCTGTTTATATTTATTAAAATAATGTAAAGCAGTTTTTTATAACCAGTTTCATTCAGAGAATTTAAGTTTTTATATTACTTAATAATTGATATACCTATTTTGTTTTTAAAATTAAATTTATTCAAAATTTTAATTACTTGAAAAGTAACAAAATAAATGATAAAATTCTTTTAAAAATTAGAAATGATATTATTTCACCTTTTAGGAATCTATTTCTGAGGAAACTAAAGTAATATATATGCACGGTTCACTCAGCTGTTTCTCAAAATTGGCAGAAAATGTTTTCTTCACTGCCTATCTATTAGTTAATATATCTATGGGATCCAAGAATTAAAGAAAAGCGCTTAGTTTAGTTTTTTCTTTCTCACAAATCGTTTCTGAGTGGATAAACGATTACGTTTTCATTATACCAAACGAGAAAGAAACGATTTCATTATACAAATTACAAAACAGTTATGTTCTATGAATTTTAAAGTTAATTTACATTACAAAAAAGCTTCAATTGAAGAAAAGAAATAACACATATGTTAATATAACTTTTGTATTGCTATAATTAGTTTTTAGTTTTTATGTGATACAAACTAGTACAGAAACTTAAGCGAACTTTCAATATGCTTAATGCGTATTAAAGATGCTTTCCCTAGCAGAAAATTTAATATAGTAAATATGAATAAATGTAGCAGCTTATTACTACACGTAAAATTAACACATGTGCAGCACTATTCATATATCATAGTATTAAGCAGTTAAGCAAATACTGGTATAGTACTTAGTAGCCAGCCATATTAATATATTTTCTTAATAAAAAATAGATATCATTCGATTTTCTATCTAGAAACGTGAAAGACATAATTAGGAAGTAAAAGGAAGTCTAAGTAATAGCTTTTATAAAATTTTAAAATTTTATGTTTTTATTTTAAATCACTTAAATTATCATTTTTTTTTGCAAATTAATTATTTAAAGTTCAACCATTGAGAGAAAAAATGCCATCATTAATAAATAATAAACTGTAAGTAAAATTGGAAAATAATAATTTTGTAAATCGAATAAGTGAAAAATTGCAATAAATAAATAAAAAGTAGAGTAACTAATCTTTAAAAATTGGGGAAAAAAAGTGATACATATAAAAGCATGCATATTCGATTAAATAAATTAATTATTACGCAGTTGTTTTTTTGTAATATTTTTGAGTACATAATCTAAGACAACTATTTCTTTAATCTTATCAAAAAATGTCGTAAGTTTACTTAAATAGAAAAAATTTAATAAGTACATTACTATTTTCTTTGTACCCAATATTTAATAATATAGCAAGAAACAAAGCACTCTTAAATCTTAAAATTATTGTATGAATGTATGTTTTTATAGTATAATTTTGTTTTTTAATATATGTATGTATGTAGTATGGACATTCCATGCATTATATAATATCTACATACTATATTCATTGAAATGAATACTAAAATTATATGTAATTAGAAAATTTGATTCGTACAAATTTGATACGAAAATTTAATACGTACATACGTGCATATATGTATGTATGTATGTAGGTACATAAGTTTATTAATAAATGGGTCCTATAAATATTAAATATGCAGTTATAAGTTGATTTGATTTTTATTATTTTCATTTTTATATCGAAAAAGTAAATTTAAAAAGTAAATAATATTAACTTTTATACCTACGGATAGAAATAGAATATACAATATGTACAATAGAAATATTAAAATAAGATGCACTAAAAACCTAATAAATTATTTACGTACTTAGGTATTATTTGATTTTGAGTTAACCTAATTGTTAAGTT
This sequence comes from Poecilobothrus nobilitatus, assembly GCA_947095535.1. NCBI lineage: Eukaryota > Metazoa > Arthropoda > Insecta > Diptera > Dolichopodidae > Poecilobothrus > Poecilobothrus nobilitatus. The sequence goes on from OX352773.1 coordinate 101,353,769, forward strand.
CAATAAAATAAAAGTTGATCGTAAGTCATAAGTGTAAAAGCAATGACCCATTACAAGCTATGTGAGGTTGTTAACCCCCTCTCCTATTTTTCATTTATCAATACACTAAAATAATTTTAGTAAAAATTCTTCGGACTAGAGCAATGAGTTACGCGACTGGTGTCGTGATATAATATTAACTAGGTAGGAAACATAAAAAAATTTAAGCCACTTTTTTTTAGTAACAGCTGATTTTACATTAAGTTTCTCCCGCAAAGTTTCCTTAAAAAAGAAAGTTTCGCGCTTTATTTTGGCTACATTTTATTTTGTAATTTAAATAAAAATTAAAGCGTAAATTTCTATACTTAAATTACAATAAAAGGGGCATGTATACGACGTGTAACCCAGCGGAAAAAAGGTCACGAATCCGGAACCCAAAGAGAGGGCCAAAAATTCAATAGTCTTTTCTCTTCAGAAATTTGTAAAAAAAATGAACTTTAAAAATAAACTTTAAAATAAATGAAAATGATGGTAGACTGACATTTTGACGTTTTAATACATTCTTATTATCTTTATATTCATATATGGAAAGGATTGACATTACAATTTATCTAAAATTAGAAATGGAATTTTTAAAAGAAAGGGTTGTAAAAAAATTTTTTAGCTACTTACAGATAATTCAAATTTATATAAAATAAATCTTTATGAAAACGTAAATAAATTAATTACATACAACTTTTTTAAATGAAAAAGTAAACATATTTTAAATGAAAAAGTAAACATATTTTATCATTTATTTCAATATTTAATTGATTCTAAAGGTAAATGTCAACATTTTTAGTAATTTCTATATGTATACAAAAAATTTAAATTTCGACATTTTTATATTGAAAATGTAACATTTAAATTTTCATTTTCATATTAAAAACGTAAAATTATTAACTCTTATGAATTGATAATTGATGAATGAAAATGAAAATTGAATTTTTAATTGAAATTATAATTGATGAATGAAAATGAAAATTGATTTTGTTTTTTGAATTCGACAAGTAAACGTATACGGCAAGAATCAATTTGATACTTTTTTTTTGCTTGTATGAAATTAAAAAAAAAGATGTTTTTAATATAATCTAAAACTTTTTAAAAATTTTAATTTTAACCCTTATCAATTCGGCATACTTATTTCATACAAAAAACAATTAAAATTCCGATTCTAGCATATAAAAAAAAAATTATTATGTTTAATAATTTTCATTAATTTGTTATTTTATGTAAATTTTCTTGTACAATCCTTTTATATTATCATTTAAAGGAAATTTTGCCAATTATTTTAAAGAATTGCACTACGGCACCACCTTTCAAAAATGCCCTAGTATTGGAAAATCATGCGGCCATTTAAATAAATGTTATTTTATTTTCATATTGGATCGTTTATATGAAAAATTAGAAAAATTGAAAATGAAAAAGAAATATAAGCTGTAAAAATAAAATAAAAATGACATTTAGTAATCAAAAGGAATCATTTGGGATAAAACACAAAAAGATTGGAGCCGTGATTTGAATTTAACTGCTTGGGGTACATGTCGTATACATCGTCCCAATAAAATTGAATACTGCGAAAATTCTCTAATCCAGTCTTTTTATCTTCTGTTTTAAATATCATGCTAAAAATAATGATGAATATCATGCTCTTTCGCTTTACGCAACCTTGCTTCGGCTTATCGTATACATCTTCCTCCATATGAAGCTAGACTTTTTTTTAAATTAATTTGAACTCCCTCCAGTCACGTCGTCTAGTGTCGGTGGATATCATATTCGTTCAACAGATTGTTCGCGGTGATATCAACTTCCTTCTATCGGCGAATAAATGAGTTATAGAGAAAATCTGAATAATTTGAGATCGGGCGAGCTGTTTAATGTGACACCATTCTACAGACTACGGCAAATTTGAGCCTATTTCGCGTATGTTGAGAGACTAACTCAATGTCTGAGCTCTTCGATAATAGGGTTAACAAATTAACACTGAGAGACAGATTTTACGCGAGCATGGTAAGTTCTCGTAGTCTGTTTGATTAGTCTGTCATTTTTAATCTTAACTTGCATGTTAGTTTCTTTTTTTTCTTTTTTGCAATGCTAGTTTTTTTCTTGTTTTTTATTACCATTAACGTCATTACTAACATTAATTAGTAGTTACTAACAGTGATAATGACCAATTAAGAATTAAGTTTTTTTTTAATATCTATGTATCATCATTTACTAACAACTAACCCTTGTAAATGATTACTTTTTCTCAGTTAATTGTGATTATAAACTACATAAACTATCAAGACAGGAACTGAAGAGAACGAAAGCTCAATTTACCCCACTATTTACATTGGCTCTTTTTGACAATTTTTTGAAAAAATTTCTAAGCAAACCTTAAAATTCACAATTTTTTACACTATCGAATACAAAAAAAAATTGAATTTATAATTATTTTATTTATAAAAACGTTGATAAAAAAAAGTCTACCCGAATTTTGTAAAATTTTTTCATTTTTTTTCCTAAAGCTTAAAGCTCTTTAAAGAGAGCAATAATTTGGTACAGTAATAGCACAAAAAAAGTGAGCGAATTAAATTAATTTGAAAAATAGATATGGTATTTATTTCGTGTGCATATAGTAGATCTGTATATGAATAATATGTATTTAAGTTTATATCCTTATTTCCACACCACCCTGGAGGTAAACGATAAGGCGCGTTTTTTTTAATGTGGTATCCCAAGAGGCCTATCTACAAAAACAATTCTAAAAATAAAATGTTAATTCATGTTAAAAAAACGATTTCTAAAAAAATAAAATTCAAATTACATAATTCTTAAAAAAATAATAAATAAATAAAAAACTATATAAAATAAAACAACAAAAAAAAAATAAATTAAAACAAGATATTTACATATTTACATTAATGATCACAAAGTAATATAAAGGCAATATTGCTTTTTAATTATGGTATTAAATATTAATTAAATTTTGAAAGTTTTCTATTTTCTTTATTACCTTTATACTTATCGTTAAAATCCTTTGTAAAACTATTAAGTAAAGTATTTGAAAAAGTTTTGGAAATTTTATAAAAAATTTGGGCATTTTTAGTACCACAATGACATGTTTTTTGCATGTCAATATTAAAATTTCCTAAAGAAAGGCTTGAAAAAGTCTTCGTCTCGTTTTTGGTATTTGTTCAGGAGAATCAACGAATTTTTCTAAAAAAAGCGAAGGGTTAGGGTCTGAATCTAAATTTGTCTTATTTAAAAATGAAATTAATTCTATTAGCTGAGACCAAAATACAAGTTTCATGTGCTCAGGTAAAATATTCTTAAATTTTTTAGCTGGTTCTTTATTAGTATCCGAGAAACAAATTATTTCTAAATTTTCATTAATTTTAATTCTATATTTGAAATTACAACCGAAATAATTCTCATTTTCTAAACAGTATAACACAATATAAGATTTATTTTTAAACAAAAGCCAGCCATTTAAATCAATTTTTTCTTCAATTTTAGTTACTAAATTATTAAAATTAAAAATACAATTTTCATCAACTAATTTTAAATCCGGAATATTAGGGAAAATGCTTGGAATCGCATTAGGTAATAAAGTTGGTCTGTCAGAATTCTGACTACGAAAACTTTTCGTACAAAAATGGATTGAACAGACGGTACTACTTTCTGTTGGATTCCAATTTATTCGTGGAATTGCTTCTATCCATTTTTTTCTTAAAATTTTTTCCTTGGGAAATCGAAAAGTTGAAACTATAAATTTTATTTTTCGGTTTTACATTTATAATTCGATTTACACCCAGGGACATAACAAGTACGAACCATAATTAAAAATCAATAAAAAAATTAAATTATAAAATATAAATATTGCACTATTCTTAATGCACTTTATTTTTTTTTATAGTGTGTGTTTCGAAAAAATAAAATTGCTTACCAAAAATTTCAGGTTGTTTTTTTTTCAATACTTGTAATGATACTAAAAAAAGTTGATAGAAAGTTAATTTTTTCACCAGAATTTAGGAAAAACTCTAAATTTTTTTTTAATATATAATTTATATATTTTCATTAAAATTAAATATATTAAAACTCGATATGAAATTAAATTTTGTTACCTGCTTTATCCTACTTTTTTTTGGAAAGCTTTTAAAAATTGACAGATAGCAAAGAAAAAAAATTTTTTTTTTTTACTTAAACATTTCAAAATGACTGGAGTCAAAAAATGCTAGAAAAAGTTGGAAAATATATTTTGAGAAAAATATAGTTAAAAATTCGAGTTGAACCTTGAATTTTTGATATGTGTTAGAAAAAATTTTGAATTTTATTTTAATATAAATTTCGATATATTTAGGGCAGTATTTTATATTTAAAGTTGTAAATGAAAATTGCTAAAATTTCTTAATTTTCTACTTTTTTCTAAGCAAAAAAATGAAAAAAAGAACGTCAAAACTTTCTCAATTTTCACAATACATGTTTAAATTTTGCACTAATACATTCTTAGGGGTCTTGTTTCGGGCTTGATATTTATGTAGTTTATGATTGTGAGTTCACTAAACGAACGATATAACTGATGTTTGGTTTAAGCAAATGTCTGATACAAAAGGAAAAAAAAAACATGTTTCGTTCTTTGCTCTTATATTTGGCGGTAATGTACGTACGCGACGTACAATATTTGATATTTAGTGGAATTTATTTCATTCGGGATTTTTTTTTGTGAAAATGAAATAATTATTTTCAATCATCAATAATTATTTTTTTAAAATTATTTCTACCTATTATTTTTCTATTATTTGATTTATTATTCTGAGCTACACTTTTATTTTTGTTTCTTATTATCATTACTTTTATTGCTGCTTTTATTAAGTAGTATCCGATACTTTGAGTATTTTCAGATATATTTGATTTTAGAATAAGAATAGAATAAACAAACTGTTCTACTGATGCATAAATTGTACAAAATCAAAACAGATGACTTTGCATTAGACTAAAATATACTTAATCCTCGATTTACATCCCGGATGCTTTCCAAAATTGGTGGATGTAAACAAAAAGATGTAAACCAAATAGAAAACAAGAAAAAACGAGAAAGAATACAGTTGCCTTTGTCCACTCTTAGATACCCGTACGAACCGTTAGTATGTTCACAGCCTGTCACTCTGCTTACAATATTAATTTTTTAATATTTTAGTATTTTGAAATAATTTGGGTGAATTTTATAATTTCTAGAACTATGGGTTGTACATATATTCAAACTATATGTTTATACATTCTTCAAAAGCAGATTTTAACCTTCCACATAACGATTATCAATCCAAAACTTTTTCAAATATTCTATAGTACCATTTAATACTAAGCGGTAAATGTATATTAAATTTACTAAGTACAAAATAGTAAATATAATTTTAAATATATTATATTAATGCGCACATAGTATATTTATATTGTTAATATACTTATATATATTATAAGTATATATTATAAGTATATTAAGTATATACTTATGTATATTTATATTGTTATATAATATATCGCCATACATTGCAATATTTCTATAAAAATATTTCCATTCATAGAATAATTTCTTATAAGTACAATAAAATACATATAATATGTATGTAAATAAGGCGCTATATAATATACATCAATACTCTTATCATTCATTCATCAGTGACATATACGATATGTAAATAAACATGATATTATATAAGTATGTATGTATATCAATATCATCAGTGACATATACGATATGTAAATAAACATGATATTATATAAGTATGTATGTATATCAATATCATATAAATAAAAATTCTTCAAGCAACCGTTATGTTGTTTATTTTTTTACATTTTTTTGTACTACGCATTATATCCTCAACAATTTCAAATCGAATAAAATAAAATGCAAAAAATTCGTCAAAGAAATTTGTTAGAAAATTTGAAAAAAATCAAGTAACCTTTCGTCAATTATAAAGTAACCCTATATTATTAAAAATAGTTGTTAACAGAAATAAAAGTATAATGTTGAAGCTTTAATTTTTATGTATTACTTCATCACGGGGGGTGATACAAAAAAAATTTTTGAAATGACTCATACTTATTTTCAAAGATCTAACTTTTGTCAAAATTTCAAGTTTCCAACTTAAACGTTTAGAAGATAGAAGAGTTAAAGGATTTTGCAATTATTCAGTTTCGCATAACGGTAAATTAAAACACCGTATAGCAATATTTTACAAGTACATATTTATTATATACATGTTTGTAACGCTCATAATAGCACCTATCGTTTGGAATTTTCAGATTAAAAATATACCTTATAGAGCTTGTGTTATAACAATTTAAATATAGAGATTTTTCGAACTTTGTGGGGCTGTAGCTCCTTAACGGGTGGGGCTACAGAAAAATTAATATTACCATAAAATTAATATTTATATGATACCTATCAGCAGTTAAAATTTTCTGGCTCTATTTCAAAAAAATTGTGGAGATCTAAAAGTTAGTTGTTCGGGAGCTACCCGAAGTTTTGGTCGGAACTCAACCAAAAAAAATAGGGAACCTACAAATTGCTCCCAGAATATTTTATGTAAATTTCAAGATTCTAGCTTTCTTAGTTTTTGAGTTAGTGTGCTGACGGACAGACGGACATGGCTTAATCGACTCAGAATTTGATTCTGATCCGATCCATACCTTTGAAGGTATATCTAGCTCGCTTATTTTGAGGTGTTAGAAACGGAGGAGTAATTTTATTATACCCCATATTTATCGTACGGGTATAAAAACGGTACAGAAAAACATTTTATAATTACTGATTAGAATAAATTTATTAATTATATGTATATCTGTTAAATTTGAAGCTACGGCTTTTTAATTCCAATATGTAGGGAAATAATTAAATATAAACAAGAACTGTCAATTTAAAATGTATGTATGCATCTATATATGTATGGAATGGAAATAGTGAAATAAAAACAATTAGAATTGTTAAAATCATAGCATAACCTACATTAATTTTTAGAAGGCCTGGACATCGAAATACTTAAATGTGTTCGTGCAAATTGCAAATGTATTGTGAGAAAAAGCTTCGAAAAATGACATTTCATAAAGATTTTTTTGTTCTTTTCTGTTTTTGTTTCAGAAAAATGCCCATTTTTAACAATTTTCTGTTCGAATTTTCGATATGAAATATTTACCCAAACATACCAAAATTGTATATTAAATATAATATAATAATTGTATATTTCTTTAACATACCAAAATTTCAGCTTTCAACTCGAAATTTTTAACATATTTTCAACAAAATAAAATTTTCAGTTTTTCTCTAGAATTTTATATCGTCGCCAATGTTCTGAAAAAATTATGAGAGTACACAATTATAATAAAATAGTGAACATAACCTAATAATTTAAAAGCTTTCTAATAGATTGTACTGCAAATTTGGTAAATATGTATATATTTTTTTAAATCCATTTTTCTGCCACATAAATGTGGACAGGAAATTACACAGCTTTTCCTGTTCAGGCGTGACTGTAAATGTCGTAAGAGGGAATAACTCTTACGACGTCTGTGGGATTCGACCCCACACTCCCTCGGTGTTTACAGCGTATTTTATAAGCTCTTACCCACTAGGCCACCGAGGTTCTCACTAAGTTTTTATATTTTTAATTATATTAAAAAATTAAAATTTGTATAAAAATAAAGTTTGAAGTTTTTTCTTTGTGTCAATAAAAAAATTAACTTTCAAATCATATTTTCCAGCAATATTTTGAAGAAAAGAAAAAAAGAAGTACCAGATTCTGGTTAAGCAATTTTCATTTTTTTCTATACAGTCTATAAAAAAAAATTATTGTAAATAGAATATTCATGTACTTACATGAAATAGAATAATCCTTTTATGAATAAAATTTTAAATTGCAATACTATTTGAAAAGTATTAGAAAAAAATTAATATTTCATTTTAAATAACTCTAAATTTTGGTAATATTTTATTTTATGTAGTCATATTTTTGTCGAATTAAATTTTTGAATTGAATTATTATTTTTAAAAGATTTTATTGTATGAATACGTATTTAACAAAATTAATTCAATTATTTAGTGCCTAATATTGCCTTTTTTAATAATTTCCTTAAATAAAGTCGGTGGAAAATGTTCGGTTGTTGGGTGTAAATCCAATTATGGTAATAGCACGAATCTGTAGCTACTTTTAAATTTCCGGATAAAGAGCCTTTGAGAAGCTTAAAAGAGCCTTGTACAAAGATCAGACTGGCAACTAACAGCTTATAGTTCCATATGTAAATTGCATTTTTCAGAATCGTGTTTTAAATTAAATAATGATAAAAGTCCGCGTTTAATACCAGATGTAGTATTTTCACCAATTACTTGGTAAATTTAATAGAAACGAATGATAAAAACTTACGCGATGATAATATAATTTTAAATGTCTCTAATTTAGTTTTAAATGTTAGTAAAAAAATAAATTTAAAATACTGGAAATTATATAAAGGCCAAAATAATATTATTTTATATATTTAATAGAAAATAATTACTTTAAATGTGATTTTAAATTTATAATAATAATTAATAACGATCTAAGTTACCTATTTGACAGGTAATACAGAAACAAAACAATTTCAAAATATTGAACGATATTGAAAAAGCAAAAAATAAAATATTATTTTTGACCAAATTAAGCTTTTTGATATGAAGGTACCTATATATAGTTGGGATACAATCGTCGTGTCATTTTTCATTTTTGTTCACTCAAGATCTATTATTACTATCCGGTCGGAAAATATTGATTTTTGTGATATTTTTTGTTTTTTACTTTTTAGCACATTTCCAAAAAAAATTTGAAACAATGTGCTTATTAGTTTCACTCTGTCCGTCCGTCTGTTTACAAAACTTCTACACCGTTAAAGATAGAGAAAAAAAATTTTAACCATAGGTAGGTCTCATAAAAAAAATAATTTTGTGGAACAACTTTTTCATGTAGCCCTCCCATTACGGAGCTACAGCCCCTCAAACTTTGAAAAAGCTCTATTTTTAAATGCATATATCTTATGTTCTGCTTAAGATTTTTTCAATCTGAAAACGTCATTTGACAGGTATTTCTTTTATCTTTGTAAATTAATATCAAAATTATACAATTTTTTTTAAATTTAGTATTTAAATTTACCGTTATGTGAAAACCAAATTTTGCATGATTTTTCTACTTTCATAACTCCGGCACGCTTCTAGATAGAAGCTTGAAATTTTGAGGCAAGAAAGAACTTTTAGAATTAGTATAAGTTTGCTCAGAAAATTTTTTCGGACCACCCCCTGTTTATGAGCTATTAGGGCTTAAAAATTGAAAATTTGCTATTTTCAAACACCTGTAACTTGGAACCTGTACACATTTTACTTCTGCAAGATATAAAAATTAAAGCTACAATAATATATTTTTAAGTGTGTTAAAGGTTTATTTTAGTTGTAAAGGGTTCCAAAGTTGCAGCTCTTCAAAATTGCGAAAAAGCCCCATTTTCAGATGTATATATCTCGGGCTCTGCGTAATAATTTTGCAATCTAAAACCGCTTAAAGATCGAAAATATTATTATCTATATAAAACAATATCAAAATTATGTAATATTTTGTAATTTACGATTTAAATTTACCGTTATGTGAAAACCACATTTTGCATGAAATTTCTTTTTTCATAACTCCGGCACCCCTTTAGATAGGAACCTGAAATTTTGAGACAAGAAAGAACTTTTAGAATTAGTATAAGTTTCCTCAGAAAATTTTTTGGTAACATCCCCTCTTTAAGAATTATTACGCCTCAAAAATTGAAAATTTGCTATTTTTAGACACCTGTAACTTAGGCACCTGTACAAATTTTTCTTCGGCAAGACATGAAAATTAAAGGTTCAATAATATATTTTTACGTGTGTTAACGGCTTTTCTTAGTTATATAGGACTCCGGACTTACCTCTCTCTCTCAAAAATTTCAAAAATGTCCTATTTTCACGTTTTTTCTTATTACATGAAATTTTCAAATTTTTGTGTAAGTCACACTTCTAAACAGTTTGTATTGAGTTTTGGAAATGTGCGCTTTTAAAAACCGTTGGTTTACATTCTACCTTGTTTTAATATTGTTTTGTTGTAAATTAATTATTTTGTTTTATTAAATTATATTTTAAATATATCATATTATATTTAGTTAAAAAATTATTTATATATTATTTGTATGTATCAATATATTTTTTTTTATTTTAGTTCTTGCCTAGTCTTCAGGCGACGATACCACTTTAAAAATAATCGCCATATCGCATATCGCCATATCCCCTCAAAGGAAAAGGCGAATAACTTATAATATTAATTTATTTTATTATATAATAAAAATTTTAAATAAGTTAACATAAATTAACTTATTGTAAAAATAATTAAATAGTTTATTTTTTGCACTTAATTTTATATGCATTCTAAAAAATTTACATTATTTATTTTATTTTTTTTTTTAATTAAAGCAAATCGATATTGCAATAAACATTAGTTTTCAGCATTTTTCTGCTCAGTATGTACCAAATTAATGCTCTTTTAAAAAGTTTTTAAGAAGCTTTTTTTTATTGAAAAGTAGTTGGAAGACATTTTTTAAAATACATATTTATGAATGAAAATTTAAAATTTTTAAAAATTTCTTTTTACTAAAAAACGTAAAAAAGGTGGGACTATAATGCTCTTTTAGGGCAAAATTAAAAAAATCTGTAGTTTTTGTGTTATTTCCAGATTTCTAGGAGGACTACTATGTTTTTTCATAAGACTACGTGTATTTTTTTTTAAAAAAAGGACTACTATTTAGCTTTCCTCTCTCAATGTCCAAGCCTTCTAAAAATTAATGTAGGTTATGGTCATAGCCAACTAAGTTATGTAGTAGTTGTTTTGAATAAGTGTGTACCTACATACATGTTTTCAGTTTTTTTAACAAATAATTAAAAAAGCATATGTAAAAAGAAAAAAGAAATTTAGTTTTTTTTTCTAAAACCTATTTATTTTTATTTATGTATCTAAGAAATTTTTGATATTCAATTTAACAATCCGCGTTGCGGAAATGGGTTACTAACAATCCGCGTTGCAAAAATGGGTCACTAAAAACCTGTTTCGCGAAAATGGATCAATACAATGTAAAATGAATTTCCGATCATGAGACAGTGTAAAATGTTTTAGTTTTAGATACATTTAGATCATGCGACATTGTATTCACGACACAACATTTCCGATGTCAATGGTGACTTGTTTTTTCTTTGCTTAACAATGAAAAAAAAATTTGTACTAAATGTACCTTAGAGAATTGTCAACTAAATGTCAAGTTAATGTAGATTTTCTTCTCGATATTGCAAAGTACGCGGCTAAAGCATTTACGAAAACGCCCTATAAAAATAAGAATGTTAATGATGGCATGTATATCATGTTGAAACGCATTCGCTCATAAATGAAAGTTTTTTCTTTTATTTATATTTTGTGTAAAACCTTAAAGGTGTTAAAAAATTTTTTGGTATATTCAAATAATTACATACATACTTAACTTATAAAAGTGGGTTTTACGGTTTTCAAAAAACAATTATAAAAATATAATTAGTAATTTTATTTCAATATATTATATTTTTTTTATTTTTATAATTAAAAATTTTTTATACATAAACAACATTTCCGGTTTAATCCAATCTCTAAAAATTAACCAAGTTCAACGAATTAAAGAAAAAAATTTATGTGAAAAAAATGAAAAAACGTATAATATACAGTGGAATCTGGATAATGTCAACTTTCAATGGCAAAGCAAGAATATGTTAAGTAAAAACTTCATATTACTCAAATCCAATAGAAAATTTTTCAGCATATAAAATGGCAAATATTAAATGTAAAAAACATAAATTGAAAACGTTAGTACTTTGTTGAAAGAAAAGTTGTTTTAGCAATAATGTTTTAGCATATGTATATTGTATATGTATACATGATTGATACATAAAATATTTTTACCGACTGCAAACCGCATAGAATTATGTATAAGGTAGGTATTGTTTTCATGCTAAAAATTTGTACCCGAGATTTTGGCAAAAATGCACTACTCCAGTGGAAGGTTGTAAAATTTTTTTTAGCGTGATGTGATGTCTGTCTGTGTGTTTCTGTGTGGGTGCGTGTATACAGCCTAAACGACTGAGCGGAATTTTTTGAAATTTCATATTTAAGATTTCGATGTAAATATCTCGGATTAATAAGCTTTTGGAGCAAATCAGAGAACCGGAAGTAGTAGTTTATTTGTGTAAATTTTAAGTTTTTTACGAATATTTCGTAACAGAAAAATGTTATGAGAAAAATTATTAAGACAAATTATTACACAAGTAAAGAGCAACAACAAAGAGCAAAAACTTTGCCATTGAACATTTTTCGATTCGACCAACTTTAACTTTTATTTAATTTTTAAGTCCAAATTTCATATTATTATAACACGCCATATGAATTTATATGAACAAATTTTTCTTGTTTTTTTTTTTATGTCTAAAAATTTCCGTTATGCGAAAAATGAATTATTGCAAAATCCTTTAACCCTTCTATCTTCTAAACGGTTTAAGTTGGAATCTTGACAGAAGTTAGATCTTTGAAAATAAGTTTAGTCATTTCAGAAATTTTTTTTGTATCACCCCCCGTTTAGGAGCTGTAAGGGGTCAAAAACTGAAAATTTCGTATTTTTAAACACCTGTTAACATTTTTTTGAAATAATACATAAAAATTAAAACTTCAACATTATACTCTTATTTCTGTTAACAACTTTTTTTAATAAAATAGGGTTACTTTATAATTGACTAAAGTGTTACTTGATTTTTTCAAATTTTCTAACAAATTTCTTTAACGAATTTTTTGAATTTTGTTTTACTCGATAATTTGAAATTGTTGAGGATATAATGCGTAGTACAAAAAAATTTTGAAGAATCGTAGTACAAAAAAGTTGCTTTTGAAGAATGTATAAACATATAGTTTGAATATATGTACCATACCATAGTTATAGAAATTATAAAATTCACCCAAATTATTTTAAAATACTAAAATATTAAAAAAATAATATTGTAAGCAGAGTGAAAGGCTGTGGGGTATCTAAGAGTTGACAAAGGCAACTGTATTCTTTCTCGTTTTTATTTTGGCGTTTGGCTTTCTTGTTTCTTTTTTAAGTTTTAATTTCAGTGTTTAAATATGTATTGACTAATTATGTAGGCAAGAACATAGACTTACTCATTATAAAAAAACACAAAAATCTGCTATCTGCTATCTAGGAAGAATTATACATATGTATCTACATATAAATTATAATATAATTATACATTATAGCAAATTAGTTCTTAACTTACTATATCTTTCTAAGTTTGAAAAGGTTAATACAAAGCTGAATTTTTTAGAAAATTTCATTAAAGTTGGTCAACCCGATATATGTTATCAATTATTGATATACATTTAGTGTAACAAAAACGTCTATCTAATAGAATAAGTAATGCCAACTCAACATTTGGTTGTATCATTAGCATATCCAACGCTTTAAAACTATCTGCTGTAGTTCTAGGAATATCTAGTTGCGTCAAATCTTTTGTAGTGGGCACACTTAACTAAGTTTTGTTATTGTTTAGTATTTCCCCCATTTTTTATTTAAAAATATTTTTACCAACCGCATACTCATGAATGTGTAAGGGGGTATTGTTTTCATACCAAAACTTTGTACTCGTAATTTTTAACTTTTTTACGAATATTTCGGAACAGGAAATTATTATGAGGAAAATTATTAAGAAAAAGTTGTTACACAAGAGAAGAGCAACAACTTTGGCCTAGAAGATTTTTTGATCCGACTAACTTTAAGTTTTATTTAATTTAATAACATATTTTATTTAAGTTCAAATTTTATACATATAACACGGTATGGCACCATATGCATTATATGAACAATTTTTTCTTGATCTTTTATCTGTTTTAACTTTTAACTTTTTAATTATTCGATCTTTTTAAATTAATTTGACAACTTTCTACTTTAATTTAATTTAATCTTAATTTAATTTTACAATGCTCAACAAATAACAAATTAGATAGTTCGATAATTAACGTCTTTACGGCTTAAGTATTTTTAGCACATTTCCAAAAAAAATTTTAAAAAATGTGCTTATTAGTTTCGCTCTGTCCGTGCGTCTGTTTACAAAACTTCTACACCGTTAAAGATAGAGAAAGAAAATGGGTAGTAACCATGGGTAGGTCTCATAAATAAAAAAGTTTGTGGAATAACTTTATCATGTAGCCCCATCCATTAAGGAGCTACAGCCCCTCAAACTTTGAAAAAGCCCTATTTTTAAATGCACATATCTTATGTTCTGCTTAAGATTTTCTCAATCGGAAAACGTCATTCGATAGCTATATTTTTTAACTTTGTAAATTAATATCAATTAATAACAATTTTTTTATGTTTAGTATTTAAATTTTCCGTTATGTGAAAACCAAATTTTGCATGATTTTTCTCCTTTCATAACTCCGACACGCTATTAGATAGAGCCTTGAAATTTTGAGGCAAGAAAAAACTTTTAGAGTTAGTATAAGTTTGCTCAGAAATTTTTTTTGGGCCACCTCCTGTTTATGAGCTATGTTAGGGGTTAAAATTTGAAATTTGCTATTTTTAAACACATGTAACTTAGGAACCTGTGCACATTTTATTTCGGCAGGATATAAAAATTAAAGCTACAGTAATATATTTTAACGTGTGTTACAGGTTTATTTTAGTTATATAGAGATCAAGAGTTACAGTTCTTCAAAATTGCGAAAAAGCGACATTTTCAGATGTATATATCCCAGGCTCTGCGTAATAGTTTTGCGATCTAAAACCGCCACAAGACAAATTTTATCTACATAAAGCAATATCAAAATTATGCAATATTTTGTAATTTACTATTTAAATTTACCGTTATGTGAAAACCACATTTTGCATGAAATTTGTTTTTTCATAATTCCGGCACGTCTTTAGTAGGAACCTAAAATTTTAAGACTAGAAAGACCTTTTAGAATTAGTATAAGTTTCTTTAAAGAGTTATTAGGGCTGAAAAATTTAAAATTTGCTATTTTTAGGCACCTGTACAAATTTTTCCTCCGCACGACAAAAATTAAAGCTCCAGTAATATATTTTTACGTGTGTTAAAGTTTTTCTTAGTTATAAAGGGCTCCGGACACAGCCCCTCAAAATTCCAGAAAAGTGTTATTTTCACATATTTTCTTTTTACAAGAAATTTCGTAAATTTTATTTTTTAAATTTTCAAATTTTTGTGCAAGTCACAATTCTAATCAGTTTGTATTGTGTTTTGGAAATGTGTGCTCTTAAAAACCGTTGGTTTACATTCTACCTTGTTCTCCTACAGGCCTACCATGTGCTTAGCAAATTTTGTTCTATATGCGAATAACTGGTATTTTCAATGCAGTAATTGCACTAACTTGTGGTGATATCAACTTCCCCTATATTCGCGAACAAATGAGGTTTAGAGAAAATTTGAATAATTTAAGATCAGTCGAGCTTTTTAATGTATCACAACATTCTACAGACTATTGCAAATTTGAGCCTATTTCGCGTATATTAAGAGAGACTAACTCAAGGTCTGAACTCCTCGATATTAGCGTTAACAAATTAACACTGAGAGCCACACTTTACGGGAGCATGGTTAATTCTCGTAGTCTGCATGATTAGTCTGTCATTTTAATCTAACTTGCATGTTAGTTTCTTTGTTTTTTTCTTGTTTCTTATTACCATTAACATCATTACTAACATTAATTAGTAGTTACTAACAGTGGTAATGACCAATTAAATATCTAAGTATCATCATTTACTAACATACTATACTAATATACTAAGATTCTAACCGTTGTAAATGATGATTTTTTCAGTTAATTGTGATAGTTCACTAAATGAACAACATAACTGATGCTTGGTTTAAGCAAATGTCTGATACAATTAACTTCAGGAGAGACTGTTGAATTTGTTTTTTTTAATTGTTGTGCAGCAGCAGAATATTAAACATTCACCATATCTTCATTATCATAGCTAATGTCGTTTTGGTAAGGTTTGTCGAAGTTTTGCTTCATGGCTTCATGGCTTTTACCAGGGCTTCATGGCTTTTACCAGGGCTTCATGGCTTTTACCAGGGCTTCATGTCTTTTACCAGGGCTTCATGGCTTTTACCAGGGGTCATGTACTCTGCACAAGTCATTGTTGTTCTGGACCAATTTTATACACGGTGTACCTAAGAAACGAAAAAAACCAAGAAACTAAACATGCAAGTTAGATTAAAAATGACAGACTAATCAGTTAGTCTGTAATTTTGAGTTAGTCTCTGAGTTAGTCTCTCTTAACATACGCGAAATAGGCTCAAATTTGCTATAGTCTGTAGAATGGTGTGACACATTAAAAAGCTCGACCGATCTCAAATTATTCAGATTTTCTCTAAACCTCATTTGTTAGCGAATAGAGGGGGAGTTGATATCACCGCGAACAATCTGCTGAACGAATATGATGTGACGGCGTGACTGGAAGAAGTTCAAATTAATTAAAGAAACTCTAGCTTCACATGGAGGAAGAGGTATAGAATCAGCTCAAGCAAGGTTGCGTAAAGCGAAACGAAGTAATTTTTTTTGGACCGATTCAATACGTGAAATATCTATATCACGATATGGAGACCATTCTTGGCTCGAGTATTCAAGTGTACGTCTTACATAGGTAGTTAAAAGTTGCTTAGTGATATAGGGATCAGAAAATTCTTTTGACCAACGCATAATAAATCCAAAAGTTGAGTTAGCTTTATTTATTATAGAGTTGTAGTGACTCTTGAAATCTAACCTATTATCAAGGATCAGTCCGAAATCAGAAATACGATCTGTTCTTTTAATAAGTTAATCGTTGAGGACGTAATCATAATTGATTGTTAAGTTAGCTCGTAACCTTGAAAAGGTCATAACTAGGCATTTGCTAACATTTAGTTTGAGATTGTTGTTTCTATACCATGAACTAAATTGGTTGAGGTCATATTGCAACAACTCACAATCACGAGTGGAAATTATAGTTTTGCAGATTTTGGTAGATTTTTCAGCAAAACGAAGAAGATATGAGTAGGATAAACATAGGCATAAACATATTAAAAATTCTAATGCTTTATGCTTTTCAAGGATAATTTTATAGGGAATTAGATCAAAACCCCCTTACTGATATCTGTGAATACCACATCAACTTGTTTTTTAGTTTCCATTGTATTCAAAATATCAGAGGCGAATTCAGTCATATTAGTAACTGTGGATCTACCCTTTTGGAAACCATGTTGTTCTGGTGGAATAAATGGTTGAAAATAATCAACAAAATATGAGTACATTATTTTTTCAAATAATTTGGAAATAGTTGACAGTTTAGCAATGGGTCTATAATTGCTTACATCGTAACGAGCCCCTTTCTTATGTATCGGATTAATAAATGAAAGTTTCCAGGGCTCAGGGAAAGAGCCACATTGAATTGACAAATTGAATAATTTGCAAATGGATCTACCATATTTTGGGCATAAAATTTTAATATTGTTGGTGGAACTCCGTCGGGGTTCCACGTGAGGTCATCTTTTAGAGCTATGAGGTGAGGCATTTAGATATCTTCAGTTATCACAATGGTCTTAATATCAAAATTTAAAAGAGATACAGGAACTAGGTTATCTAAATATGACTGATTTGGCTCAAAAACCCCGTTCTGGTAAGTACTGGAGAAGAATGTGGCAAAAAAGTTGGAAACAGTCTGCGAGTTATCTGATGTTGTTTCTTCGTAACGCAAAACCGATGGGTAACCATCAGTCCTACGTTTATTATTAACAAAATCATAAAAACGTCGCGGGTTAGAATAAAATTGCGATTTAATTCTGTCAATATAATTTTTATATAAAGTATCAGATAGAATTCTGAATCTATTATAGATATCAAAAAAGGTGTTACATATAATTGGTAATGGAATTAGTTTCCATATATTTTTTCCATGAAGAATTTCGTTTGTTACTCAGAAAACGCAATTCTTTAGATGACCATGGTAGTTAGAGTATTCATGAGATTTTGTAGGAATTGCTAAGCAAAAACATGTTGTTAGCATCTCATAAAACCATTTAAGGCTGATGTTCAGATTTGATGAAGAAAAAATTGATTCCACATTGAGTGAGCCTATAAGTGAGTTTAAATATGTGAAATCAGTTTTGGCAAAATCAAACTTTAGACAATTCTCAGAAAAAGAGGGTTCATTGGAGAGGGTTCATTCAAAGTTCAGTGAAATATTATCTGCAATCAAGAAATTATTTGTATCAGACCATAACCACTTAACGTTTGGAAGATTAAAATCACCTAGAACTAGAAAACTATCAAAAGTAGCAAGTTTACGGTACTAAATATTGTTTACCGAAATAATGAGCTTATTATAACTCTCAATTTTGTTAGAATTACTAGGTGAAATATATACAAGTATAATAAATAAATTAGCATTTAAGTGCCTAAAGGAAATCTGGATACAAATCATTTCAAATAGGTCAGAAGATGGCAAATCGACTACTTCTGCTCAAAAGCGTTGTTTTGACAGCTAAAATAAAACCACTATTTCTATCAGTACGATAGACTAGAAAATCTTTAGAAAACAGTTCCTCACTATTGAAATTAGAGTTGAGCCCAAGTTTCAGACAATGCTAGAATATCGTGCGGAAGAGTCGTAGATTTTAAAAACTCAGAGTGAGTTTTAGTACGGAGACCTCTCACGTTTTGGTAAAAGATCGAAAGGTTCTGTGGTTTTTTGCATTGCGAAGAAATGTCAAATTTTTTTGCAGTTCAAATTCTTTTATTAGTATTCCAGGAGGAATTATGATTTAAAATAAAGTGAAGTAAATTATCTGGAATAGCTAATTTGAAAGAAGAGCAGCGTTTAGCTGCTATCTTAGAAATTGAAGTACCGTTACAATACAGTCAACATTAATAATGTTTGTTAGGTGGTGATATATATCACAAGGTTCTGTATTCGGATGCAAGTGTGAGATAAATATAAATTTATTATGGGGGACCACACTTCAAGTAGAATAACAACATTGTTATTATTATTGTTATAGTTGTTATTATTGTTATTGGTACTATTATACCCGTACGATAAGTATCGGGTATAATAAAATTACTCCTCCGTTTGTAACACCTCGAAATAAGCGAGCTAGATATACCTTCAAAGGTATGGATCGGATCAGAATTAAATTCTGAGTCGATTAAGCCATGTCCGTCCGTCCGTCAGCACGCTAACTCAAAAACTAAGAAAGCTAGAATCTTGAAATTTACACAAAATATTCTGGGAGAAATTTGTAGGTTCCCTATTTTTCTTGGTTGAGTTCCGACCAAAACTTCGGGTAGCTCCCGAACAACTAACTTTTGAAATTTTAACTACTGATAGATATCATAAAAATATTAATTTTTTGTAAATATAAAAATTTCTATAGCCTCATCCTTTAAAATCTCTATATTTAAATTGTTATAACACAAGCTCTATAAGGTATATCTTCCAATTCCAAACGATAGGTGCTATTATGAGCTTTACAAACATGTGTATAATAAATATATACTTGTGCTATACGGGGTCTTAATTTACCATTATGCGATACTGAATTATTGTAAAATCCCTTAACCCTTCTATCTTCTAAACGGTTTAAGTTGGAAACTTGAAATTTTCACAGAAGTTAGATCTTTAAAAATAAGTATGAGTTATTTCAGAAACTTCTTTTTTTTTGTATTATCCCCCGTTTAGGAGCTGTAAGGGGTCAAAAACTGAAAATTTCCTATTTTTAAACACCTGTAACTTGAACACCTGTTAAAATTTTTCTGAAGTAATACATGAAAATTAAAGCTTCAACATTATACTTATTTCTGTTAACAACTTTTTTTAATAATATAGGGTTACTTTATAATTGACGAAAGTGTTACTTGATTTTATCAAATTTTCTAACAAATTTCTTTAACGAATTTTTCGCATTTTGTTTTACTCGATAATTTGAAATTGTTAAGGATACAATGCGTAGTACAAAAAAATGTAAATAAATAAACAACATAACGGATGCTTGAAGAATTTTTATTTATATGATATTGATAACATATATACTTATATAATATCATATGTTTATTATTTACATATCGTATATGTCGCTGATGAATGAATGATAAGAGTATAGATGTATATTATATAGTGCCGTATTTACATACATATATGTATTTTATTGTACTTATAAGAAATGGAATATTGTACTCTATGAATGGAAATATTTTAAAAGAAATATTGCAATGTATGGCGATATACTTATAACAATATAAATATGCTATGTACGCATTAATATATAATATAATATGCTATGTACTCATTAATATACACGGTGTACCTATCTTTGCCAGAAACTTTTCTGACCTTATTATGACCCTAGAAATTTTGGAAATATTTTTAAGTTAGTACCGAATTGCAACCAGATCTCCGACGTCGTACTGGTTAGTCTGTTTTCGTTTTTTATATTTTTGATTTTCGTTTTGTACCTTGAATATCAACTCACGATCTTGTTGAATTTCTTCTCTTTTTTCGACAAACGCATTAAATGTTCGGAGCAGTTCGAATGGAGACCGCTCGATATTTCTTTGGAAAGAAGAATTTATACATCTTTGTAGTTGATTTGTGAACGTGTACCACTTAGTTGGATCCTTTATTGATAATTTGGTTAACACTGATATTATAATTCCATTTGGTCTCTCCACTTGTCTGTTGTCTCTGGGTACCCTGGTTGTTATCAGTACGTGTTCGATGTTTTCGGCTTTGCAATAATCTTCGAAAGTATTGAATGTAAATGCTGTTCGTTTATCGTTTATGATTCGTTTCGAATTTCCAAAAACGACCTTTTGTTCGAGTTTTAACAAAACTTCTTTAGCTTTTGTTGTCTTAACGGCATAAATCGTAAATTTTGAAAACACATCGATTACGCTTAAAATGTAACAATTTTTTTTGTCGCTGATAGTGCACCCAAGTAGTCTATGTGATATGTTTCGAGAAGATATTCGTCTTTTGCAAGGGGATAAAGGTATCCTTCCTGTTTTCTGCTCCCCAGAATGAATGAATGAGAAAAGCTTTTCCATTGTTCTCCCAAAATTCTTCGTCTTTGGGTTCTCAAGTTTGGACATTGGCACAGAACGTGGAGTACTGTTTCTGCCTTTTGCGCGCATCCCCTGAGTAGATTCGTCTCCGCTATGTCCATCCGTTCGACGTGAGCTCTTTGCATCAGGTAACCTGTGCTAATTCATCAGGTAACCTGTGCTAGTAAAAAATCTCAGATCCATTCTATTCAGGGAGCGCTGTCCATTTTTAATTTTTTAAAGAACAAAAATTTATTTCAATATAAATATACATTGGATATATATGTATATTTTTCATTATCGCTGCTCAAATATGGAGCTATGATATATCTATTTTTAATTTTAATATTTAAAACAAAAAATTAACTTATTTTTATTTTTGTTTTACTTTGAACAAAAACGTAAAAATAATGAAAATTTTTTATATTACGACAATTTAAAATTCGAAAACTTTCGATGGGCAACATTAAATTATTATCAAATTACATTTATTTTTTTTAGAATTTGATTCGCGGTACCAATGAATACAAATTTTTGCTTCTTCTTCTACTGTTAACTACACCCCATTTTTCGATTTTTGCTAAATCGTTTAGCTTACTAATAGTAAAATTTTTTGCTGTTGTATTAACCTGGTTATTAATATTACAGAGGCTGTAAAACTCATGGCTGAAAGCTACAAGGGCGCTGTCGTTTGCGAAACTATGGGTCGGATTGAAGGTTAATGAAAGTAGGTCATTGATAAATATTAAGAACAAAGTGGATAAAACTGATCCTTGAGGGACACCAGCATTTGTTTTGAATTTGTCAGATGTGTATCTGACAAATAAGATAGAAGTAAAATAGTTAGCAAAAGACAAAAAGCACATTTAATTGCACTAATGGAGGAAAATTGGGATATTGCCTAAATATTTACCTAATTTAAACAATAATCTCTTTGCTTCCTTTAAATATTTTTTTTTGTTAAATATCACAAACTTCAAATTTATCACAATTCACAATGGTAAATTTTCATCACAAAATGTATCAATATTACTTCACGATACGATTTTTGAATAATTTTATAAAATATCACATATGTGATAACTGACACTCACTATAGGCCTGAATGTTATTATTGATTACATTATTAATGATGTAGGTCATATGTTGATATAAAAAAGAATAAAAAAAATTGCCGAAATAAGATTTTAGAATTAACGAACAATTTTGAACATAAAATATGAGTTGAGTTGGTTTTTTCCGTTCAAACCATTAGGTTAAGCTTTTTTTTTGTATCAGACATTTGCTTAAACCCATCAATTATGTTGTTCATTTAGTGAACTATCATAATTAACTGAAAAAGTCATAATTTACAAGGGTTAGTATGTTAGTAAATGATGATACTTAGATATTAAATGAACTTACTACTTAATTGGTCATTACCACTGTTAGTAACTACTAATTAATGTTAGTAATGATGTTAATCGTAATAAGAAACGAAAAAAACTAAGAAACTAAACATGCAAGTTAGATTAAAAATGACAGACTAATCAGTTAGTCTGTAATTTTGAGTTAGTCTCTCAGTTAGTCTCTCTTAACATACGCGAAATAGGCTCAAATTTGCTATAGTCTGTAGAATGGTGTGACACATTAAAAAGCTCGACCGATCTCAAATTAGTCAGATTTTCTCTAAAGCTCATTTGTTAGCGAATAGAGGGGGAGTTGATATCACCGCGAACAATCTGCTGAACGAATATGATGTGACGGCGTGACTGGAAGAAGTTCAAATTAATTAAAGAAACTCTAGCTTCATATGGAGGAAGAGGTATAGAATCAGCTCAAGCAAGGTTGCGTAAAGCGAAACGAAGTAATTTTTTTTGGACCGATTCAATACGTGAAATATCTATATCACGATATGGAGACCATTCTTGGCTCGAGTATTCAAGTGTAGGTCTTACATATGTAATTAAAAGTTGCTTAGTGATATAGGGATCAGAAAATTCTTTTGACCAACGCATAATAAATCCAAAAGTTGAGTTAGCTTTATTTATTATAGAGTTGTAGTGACTCTTGAAATCTAACCTATTATCAAGGATCAGTCCGAAATCAGAAATACGATCTGTTCTTTTAATAAGTTAATCGTTGAGGACGTAATCATAATTGATTGTTGAGTTAGCTCGTAACCTTGAAAAGGTCATAACTGGGCATTTGCTAACATTTAGTTTGAGATTGTTGTTTCTACACCATGAACTAAATTGGTTGAGGTCATATTGCAACAACTCACAATCACGAGTGGAAATTATAGTTTTGCAGATTTTGGTAGATTTTTCAGCAAAACGAAGAAGATATGAGTAGGATAAACATAGGCGACTGTTATAGGTCGACACTACGAAACTAAAGGACCTAGATGGCTGTCTTGTGACACTCCTGAATTTGCAACGTAAGTTGCAGAAATGGTATATCTAAAAAGGACTTCGTATGATCTATATGACAAATAAGACGATAACCATTTAAGACTATGACTTAAAAATTCTACTGCTTTATGCTTTTCAAGGATAATTTTATAGGGAATTAGATCAAAACCCCCTTACTGATATCTGTGAATACCACATCAACTTGTTTTTAGCACATTTCCAAAAAAATTTTGAAAAAATGTGCTTATTAGTTTCACTCTGTCCGTTCGTCCGTCCGTCTGTTTACAAAACTTCTACACCGTTAAAGATAGAGAAAAACAATTTTAACCATGGGTAGGTCTCATAAAAAAAATAATTTTGTGGAACAACTTTTTCATGTAGCCCCTCCCATTGCGGAGCTACACCCCCTCAAACTTTGAAAAAGCCCTATTTTTAAATACATATATCTTATGTTCTGCTTAAGATTTTTTCAATCTGAAAACGTCATTCGACAGGTATTTTTTTTATCTTTGTAAATTAATATCAAAATTATACAATTTTTTTAAATTTAGTATTTAAATTTGCTGTTATGTGAAAACCAAATTTTGCATGATTTTTCTACTTTCATAACTCCGACACGCTTTTAGATAGAGGCTTGAAATTTTGAGGCAAGAAAGAACTTTTAGAATTAGTATAAGTTTGCTCAGAAAATTTTTTTTGACCACCCCCGTTTATGAGATATGAGGGCTTAAAAATTGAAAATTTGCTATTTTTAAACACCTGTAACTTAGGAACCTGTACACATTTTACTTCTGCAAGATATAAAATTTAAAGCTACAGTAATATATTTTAATGTGTGTTAAAGGTTTGTTTTAGTTGTAAAGGGTTCCAAAGTTGCAGCTCTTCAAAATTGCGAAAAAGTCCCATTTTCAGATGTATATATCTCAGGCCCTGCGTAATAGTTTTGCAATCTAAAACCGCCAGAAGATCAAAAATTTTATTATCTATATAAAATAATATCAAAATTATGCAATATTTTGTAATTTATTATTTAAATTTACCGTTATGTAAAAAACCATATTTTGCATGAAATTTCTTTTTTCATAACTCCGGCACGCCTTTAGATAGAAACCTGAAATTTTGAGACAAGAAAGAACTTTTAGAATTAGTTTCCTCAGAAAATTTTTTGGTGGCACCCCCTCTTTAGAGTTATTACGCCTCAAAAATTGAAAATTTGCAATTTTTAGACACCTGTAACTTAGGCACCTGTAAAAATTTTTCTTCGGCGAGGCATGAAAATTAAAGGTTCAATAATATATTTTTACGCGTGTTAACGGCTTTTCTTAGTTATATAGGGTTCCGGAATTACGGCCTCTCAAAATTTCAAAAATGTCCCTTTTCACGTTTTTTCTTATTACATGAAATTTTCAAATTTTTTTGCAAGTCACAATTTTAAACAGTTTGTATTGAGTTTGGAAATGTGCGCTTTTAAAAACCGTTGGTTTACATTCTACCTTGTTTAGTTTCCATTGTATTCAAAATATCAGAGGCGAATTCAGTCATATTAGTAACTGTGGATCTACCCTTTTGGAAACCATGTTGTTCTGGTGGAATAAATGGTTGAAAATAATCAACAAAATATGAGTACATTATTTTTTCAAATAATTTGGAAATAGTTGACAGTTTAGCAATGGCTCTATAATTGCTTACATCGTAACGAGCCCCTTTCTTATGTATCGGGTTAATAAATGAAAGTTTCCAGGGCTCAGGGAAAGAACCACATTGAATTGACAAATTGAATAATTTGCAAATGGATCTACCAAATTTTGGGCATAAAATTTTAATATTGTTGGTGGAACTCCGTCGGGGCCGTACGTGAAGTCATCTTTTAGAGCTATGAGGTGAGGCATTAAGATATCTTCAGTTATCACAATGATCTTAATATCAAAATTTAAAAGAGATGGAGGAACTAGGTTTATCTAAATATGATTGATT
Organism: Poecilobothrus nobilitatus; assembly: GCA_947095535.1. Taxonomy (NCBI): domain Eukaryota; kingdom Metazoa; phylum Arthropoda; class Insecta; order Diptera; family Dolichopodidae; genus Poecilobothrus; species Poecilobothrus nobilitatus. The sequence continues at coordinate 101,379,330 of OX352773.1, forward strand.
TGGCCCAAAAACCCCGTTCTGGTAAGTACTGGAGAAGAATGTGGCAAAAAAGTTGGAAACAGTCTGCGAGTTATCTGATGTTGTTTCTTCGTAACGCAAAACCGATGGGTAACCATCAGTCCTACGTTTATTATTAACAAAATCATAAAAACGTCGCGGGTTAGAATAAAATTGCGATTTAATTCTGTCAATATAATTTTTATATAAAGTATCAGATAGAATTCTGAATCTATTATAGATATCAAAAAAGGTGTTACATATAATTGGTAATGGAATTAGTTTCCATATATTTTTTCCATGAAGAATTTCGTTTGTTACTCAGAAAAGGCAATTCTTTAGATGACCATGGTAGTTAGAGTATTCATGAGATTTTGTAGGAATTGCTAAGCAAAAACATGTTGTTAGCATCTCATAAAACCATTTAAGGCTGATGTTCAGATTTGATGAAGAAAAAATTGATTCCACATTGAGTGAGCCTATAAGTGAGTTTAAATATGTGAAATCAGTTTTGGCAAAATCAAACTTTAGACAATTCTCAGAAAAAGAGGGTTCATTGGAGAGGGTTCATTCAAAGTTCAGTGAAATATTATCTGCAATCAAGAAATTATTTGTATCAGACCATAACCACTTAACGTTTGGAAGATTAAAATCACCTAGAACTAGAAAACTATCAAAAGTAGCAAGTTTACGGTACTAAATATTGTTTACCGAAATAATGAGCTTATTATAACTCTCAATTTTGTTAGAATTACTAGGTGAAATATATACAAGTATAATAAATAAATTAGCATTTAAGTGCCTAAAGGAAATCTGGATACAAATCATTTCAAATAGGTCAGAAGATGGCAAATCGACTACTTCTGCTCAAAAGCGTTGTTTTGACAGCTAATAAAACCACTATTTCTATCAGTACGATAGACTAGAAAATCTTTAGAAAACAGTTCCTCACTATTGAAATTAGAGTTGAGCCCAAGTTTCAGACAATGCTAGAATATCGTGCGGAAGAGTCGTAGATTTTAAAAACTCAGAGTGCGTTTTAGTACGGAGACCTCTCACGTTTTGGTAAAAGATCGAAAGGTTCTGTGGTTTTTTGCATTGCGAAGAAATGTCAAATTTTTTTGCAGTTCAAATTCTTTTATTAGTTTTCCAGGAGGAATTATGATTTAAAATAAAGTGAAGTAAATTATCTGGAATAGCTAATTTGAAAGAAGAGCAGCGTTTAGCTGCTATCTTAGAAATTGAAATACCATTACGAATACAGTCAACATTAATAATGTTTGTTAGGTGGTGATATATATCACAAGGTTCTGTATTCGGATGCAAGTGTGAGATAAATATAAATTTATTATGGGGGACCACACTTCAAGTAGAATAACAACATTGTTATTATTATTATTATTGTTATAGTTGTTATAGTTGTTATTATTGTTATTGGTATTATTATGCCCGTACGATAAGTATCGGGTATAATAAAATTACTCCTCCGTTTGTAACACCTCGAAATAAGCGAGCTAGATATACCTTCAAAGGTATGGATCGGATCAGAATTAAATTCTGAGTTGATTAAGCCATGTCCGTCCGTCCGTCAGCACGCTAACTCAAAAACTAAGAAAGCTAGAATCTTGAAATTTACACAAAATATTCTGGGAGAAATTTGTAGGTTCCCTATTTTTCTGGTTGAGTTCCGACCAAAACTTCGGGTAGCTCCCGAACAACTAACTTTTGAAATTTTAACTGCTGATAGATATCATAAAAATATTAATTTTTTGTAAATATAAAAATTTCTATAGCCTCATCCGTTAAAATCTCTATATTTAAATTGTTATAACACAAGCTCTATAAGGTATATCTTCAATCTGAAAATTCCAAACGATAGGTGCTATTATGAGCTTTACAAACATGTGTATAATAAATATATACTTGTGCTATACGGGGTCTTAATTTACCATTATGCGATACTGAATTATTGTAAAATCCCTTAACCCTTCTATCTTCTAAACGGTTTAAGTTGGAAACTTGAAATTTTCACAGAAGTTAGATCTTTAAAAATAAGTATGAGTTATTTCAGAAACTTCTTTTTTTTTGTATTATCCCCCGTTTAGGAGCTGTAAGGGGTCAAAAACTGAAAATTTCCTATTTTTAAACACCTGTAACTTGAACACCTGTTAAAATTTTTCTGAAGTAATACATGAAAATTAAAACTTCAACATTATACTTATTTCTGTTAACAACTTTTTTTAATAATATAGGGTTACTTTATAATTGACGAAAGTGTTACTTGATTTTATCAAATTTTCTAACAAATTTCTTTAACGAATTTTTCGCATTTTGTTTTACTCGATAATTTGAAATTGTTAAGGATACAATGCGTAGTACAAAAAAATGTAAATAAATAAACAACATAACGGATGCTTGAAGAATTTTTATTTATATGATATTGATAACATATATACTTATATAATATCATATGTTTATTATTTACATATCGTATATGTCGCTGATGAATGAATGATAAGAGTATAGATGTATATTATATAGTGCCGTATTTACATACATATATGTATTTTATTGTACTTATAAGAAATGGAATATTGTACTCTATGAATGGAAATATTTTAAAAGAAATATTGCAATGTATGGCGATATACTTATAACAATATAAATATGCTATGTACGCATTAATATATAATATAATATGCTATGTACTCATTAATATACACGGTGTACCTATCTTTGCCAGAAACTTTTCTGACCTTATTATGACCCTAGAAATTTTGGAAATATTTTTAAGTTAGTACCGAATTGCAACCAGATCTCCGACGTCGTACTGGTTAGTCTGTTTTCGTTTTTTATATTTTTGATTTTCGTTTTGTACCTTGAATATCAACTCACGATCTTGTTGAATTTCTTCTCTTTTTTCGACAAACGCATTAAATGTTCGGAGCAGTTCGAATGGAGACCGCTCGATATTTCTTTGGAAAGAAGAATTTATACATCTTTGTAGTTGATTTGTGAACGTGTACCACTTAGTTGGATCCTTTATTGATAATTTGGTTAACACTGATATTATAATTCCATTTGGTCTCTCCACTTGTCTGTTGTCTCTGGGTACCCTGGTTGTTATCAGTACGTGTTCGATGTTTTCGGCTTTGCAATAATCTTCGAAAGTATTGAATGTAAATGCTGTTCGTTTATCGTTTATGATTCGTTTCGAATTTCCAAAAACGACTTTTTGTTCGAGTTTTAACAAAACTTCTTTAGCTTTTGTTGTCTTAACGGCAAAATCGTAAATTTTGAAAACACATCGATTACGCTTAAAATGTAACAATTTTTTTTGTCGCTGATAGTGCACCCAAGTAGTCTATATGATATGTTTCGAGAAGATATTCGTCTTTTGCAAGGGGATAAAGGTATCCTTCCTGTTTTCTGCTCCCCAGAATGAATGAATGAGAAAAGCTTTTCCATTGTTCTCCCAAAATTCTTCGTCTTTGGGTTCTCAAGTTTGGACATTGGCACAGAACGTGGAGTACTGTTTCTGCCTTTTGCGCGCATCCCCTGAGTAGATTCGTCTCCGCTATGTCCATCCGTTCGACGTGAGCTCTTTGCATCAGGTAACCTGTGCTAATTCATCAGGTAACCTGTGCTAGTAAAAAATCTCAGATCCATTCTATTCAGGGAGCGCTGTCCATTTTTAATTTTTTAAAGAACAAAAATTTATTTCAATATAAATATACATTGGATATATATGTATATTTTTCATTATCGCTGCTCAAATATGGAGCTATGATATATCTATTTTTAATTTTAATATTTAAAACAAAAAATTAACTTATTTTTATTTTTGTTTTACTTTGAACAAAAACGTAAAAATAATGAAAATTTTTTATATTACGACAATTTAAAATTCGAAAACTTTCGATGGGCAACATTAAATTATTATCAAATTACATTTATTTTTTTTAGAATTTGATTCGCGGTACCAATGAATACAAATTTTTGCTTCTTCTTCTACTGTTAACTACACCCCATTTTTCGATTTTTGCTAAATCGTTTAGCTTACTAATAGTAAAATTTTTTGCTGTTGTATTAACCTGGTTATTAATATTACAGAGGCTGTAAAACTCATGGCTGAAAGCTACAAGGGCGCTGTCGTTTGCGAAACTATGGGTCGGATTGAAGGTTAATGAAAGTAGGTCATTGATAAATATTAAGAACAAAGTGGATAAAACTGATCCTTGAGGGACACCAGCATTTGTTTTGAATTTGTCAGATGTGTATCTGACAAATAAGATAGAAGTAAAATAGTTAGCAAAAGACAAAAAGCACATTTAATTGCACTAATGGAGGAAAATTGGGATATTGCCTAAATATTTAGCTAATTTAAACAATAATCTCTTTGCTTCCTTTAAATATTTTTTTTTGTTAAATATCACAAACTTCAAATTTATCACAATTCACAATGGTAAATTTTCATCACAAAATGTATCAATATTACTTCACGATACGATTTTTGAATAATTTTATAAAATATCACATATATGTGATAACTGACACTCACTATAGGCCTGAATGTTATTATTGATTACATTATTAATGATGTAGGTCATATGTTGATATAAAAAAGAATAAAAAAAATTGCCGAAATAAGATTTTAGAATTAACGAACAATTTTGAACATAAAATATGAGTTGAGTTGGTTTTTTCCGTTCAAACCATTAGGTTAAGCTTTTTTTTTGTATCAGACATTTGCTTAAACCCATCAATTATGTTGTTCATTTAGTGAACTATCATAATTAACTGAAAAAGTCATAATTTACAAGGGTTAGTATGTTAGTAAATGATGATACTTAGATATTAAATGAACTTACTACTTAATTGGTCATTACCACTGTTAGTAACTACTAATTAATGTTAGTAATGATGTTAATAGTAATAAGAAACGAAAAAAACCAAGAAACTAAACATGCAAGTTAGATTAAAAATGACAGACTAATCAGTTAGTCTGTAATTTTGAGTTAGTCTCTGAGTTAGTCTCTCTTAACATACGCGAAATAGGCTCAAATTTGCTATAGTCTGTAGAATGGTGTGACACATTAAAAAGCTCGACCGATCTCAAATTAGTCAGATTTTCTCTAAAGCTCATTTGTTAGCGAATAGAGGGGGAGTTGATATCACCGCGAACAATCTGCTGAACGAATATGATGTGACGGCGTGACTGGAAGAAGTTCAAATTAATTAAAGAAACTCTAGCTTCATATGGAGGAAGAGGTATAGAATCAGCTCAAGCAAGGTTGCGTAAAGCGAAACGAAGTAATTTTTTTTGGACCGATTCAATACGTGAAATATCTATATCACGATATGGAGACCATTCTTGGCTCGAGTATTCAAGTGTAGGTCTTACATATGTAATTAAAAGTTGCTTAGTGATATAGGGATCAGAAAATTCTTTTGACCAACGCATAATAAATCCAAAAGTTGAGTTAGCTTTATTTATTATAGAGTTGTAGTGACTCTTGAAATCTAACCTATTATCAAGGATCAGTCCGAAATCAGAAATACGATCTGTTCTTTTAATAAGTTAATCGTTGAGGACGTAATCATAATTGATTGTTGAGTTAGCTCGTAACCTTGAAAAGGTCATAACTGGGCATTTGCTAACATTTAGTTTGAGATTGTTGTTTCTACACCATGAACTAAATTGGTTGAGGTCATATTGCAACAACTCACAATCACGAGTGGAAATTATAGTTTTGCAGATTTTGGTAGATTTTTCAGCAAAACGAAGAAGATATGAGTAGGATAAACATAGGCGACTGTTATAGGTCGACACTACGAAACTAAAGGACCTAGATGGCTGTCTTGTGACACTCCTGAATTTGCAACGTAAGTTGCAGAAATGGTATATCTAAAAAGGACTTCGTATGATCTATATGACAAATAAGACGATAACCATTTAAGACTATGACTTAAAAATTCTACTGCTTTATGCTTTTCAAGGATAATTTTATAGGGAATTAGATCAAAACCCCCTTACTGATATCTGTGAATACCACATCAACTTGTTTTTAGCACATTTCCAAAAAAATTTTGAAAAAATGTGCTTATTAGTTTCACTCTGTCCGTTCGTCCGTCCGTCCGTCCGTCTGTTTACAAAACTTCTACACCGTTAAAGATAGAGAAAAACAATTTTAACCATGGGTAGGTCTCATAAAAAAAATAATTTTGTGGAACAACTTTTTCATGTAGCCCCTCCCATTGCGGAGCTACACCCCCTCAAACTTTGAAAAAGCCCTATTTTTAAATACATATATCTTATGTTCTGCTTAAGATTTTTTCAATCTGAAAACGTCATTCGACAGGTATTTTTTTTATCTTTGTAAATTAATATCAAAATTATACAATTTTTTTAAATTTAGTATTTAAATTTGCTGTTATGTGAAAACCAAATTTTGCATGATTTTTCTACTTTCATAACTCCGACACGCTTTTAGATAGAGGCTTGAAATTTTGAGGCAAGAAAGAACTTTTAGAATTAGTATAAGTTTGCTCAGAAAATTTTTTTTGACCACCCCCTGTTTATGAGATATGAGGGCTTAAAAATTGAAAATTTGCTATTTTTAAACACCTGTAACTTAGGAACCTGTACACATTTTACTTCTGCAAGATATAAAATTTAAAGCTACAGTAATATATTTTAATGTGTGTTAAAGGTTTGTTTTAGTTGTAAAGGGTTCCAAAGTTGCAGCTCTTCAAAATTGCGAAAAAGTCCCATTTTCAGATGTATATATCTCAGGCCCTGCGTAATAGTTTTGCAATCTAAAACCGCCAGAAGATCAAAAATTTTATTATCTATATAAAATAATATCAAAATTATGCAATATTTTGTAATTTATTATTTAAATTTACCGTTATGTAAAAAACCATATTTTGCATGAAATTTCTTTTTTCATAACTCCGGCACGCCTTTAGATAGAAACCTGAAATTTTGAGACAAGAAAGAACTTTTAGAATTAGTTTCCTCAGAAAATTTTTTGGTGGCACCCCCTCTTTAGAGTTATTACGCCTCAAAAATTGAAAATTTGCAATTTTTAGACACCTGTAACTTAGGCACCTGTAAAAATTTTTCTTCGGCGAGGCATGAAAATTAAAGGTTCAATAATATATTTTTACGCGTGTTAACGGCTTTTCTTAGTTATATAGGGTTCCGGAATTACGGCCTCCCAAAATTTCAAAAATGTCCCTTTTCACGTTTTTTCTTATTACATGAAATTTTCAAATTTTTTTGCAAGTCACAATTTTAAACAGTTTGTATTGAGTTTGGAAATGTGCGCTTTTAAAAACCGTTGGTTTACATTCTACCTTGTTTAGTTTCCATTGTATTCAAAATATCAGAGGCGAATTCAGTCATATTAGTAACTGTGGATCTACCCTTTTGGAAACCATGTTGTTCTGGTGGAATAAATGGTTGAAAATAATCAACAAAATATGAGTACATTATTTTTTCAAATAATTTGGAAATAGTTGACAGTTTAGCAATGGCTCTATAATTGCTTACATCGTAACGAGCCCCTTTCTTATGTATCGGGTTAATAAATGAAAGTTTCCAGTCAGGGAAAGAACCACATTGAATTGACAAATTGAATAATTTGCAAATGGATCTACCAAATTTTGGGCATAAAATTTTAATATTGTTGGTGGAACTCCGTCGGGGCCGTACGTGAAGTCATCTTTTAGAGCTATGAGGTGAGGCATTAAGATATCTTCAGTTATCACAATGATCTTAATATCAAAATTTAAAAGAGATGGAGGAACTAGGTTATCTAAATATGATTGATTTGGCCCAAAAACCCCGTTCTGGTAAGTACTGAAGAAGAATGTGGCAAAAAAGTTGGAAACAGTCTGCGAGTTATCTGATGTTGTTTCTTCGTAACGCAAAACCGATGGGTAACCATCAGTCCTACGTTTATTATTAACAAAATCATAAAAACGTCGCGGGTTAGAATAAAATTGCGATTTAATTCTGTCAATATAATTTTTATATAAAGTATCAGATAGAATTCTGAATCTATTATAGATATCAAAAAAGGTGTTACATATAATTGGTAATGGAATTAGTTTCCATATATTTTTTCCATGAAGAATTTCGTTTGTTACTCAGAAAACGCAATTCTTTAGATGACCATGGTAGTTAGAGTATTCATGAGATTTTGTAGGAATTGCTAAGCAAAAACATGTTGTTAGCATCTCATAAAACCATTTAAGGCTGATGTTCAGATTTGATGAAGAAAAAATTGATTCCACATTGAGTGAGCCTATAAGTGAGTTTAAATATGTGAAATCAGTTTTGGCAAAATCAAACTTTAGACAATTCTCAGAAAAAGAGGGTTCATTGGAGAGGGTTCATTCAAAGTTCAGTGAAATATTATCTGCAATCAAGAAATTATTTGTATCAGACCATAACCACTTAACGTTTGGAAGATTAAAATCACCTAGAACTAGAAAACTATCAAAAGTAGCAAGTTTACGGTACTAAATATTGTTTACCGAAATAATGAGCTTATTATAACTCTCAATTTTGTTAGAATTACTAGGTGAAATATATACAAGTATAATAAATAAATTAGCATTTAAGTGCCTAAAGGAAATCTGGATACAAATCATTTCAAATAGGTCAGAAGATGGCAAATCGACTACTTCTGCTCAAAAGCGTTGTTTTGACAGCTAATAAAACCACTATTTCTATCAGTACGATAGACTAGAAAATCTTTAGAAAACAGTTCCTCACTATTGAAATTAGAGTTGAGCCCAAGTTTCAGACAATGCTAGAATATCGTGCGGAAGAGTCGTAGATTTTAAAAACTCAGAGTGCGTTTTAGTACGGAGACCTCTCACGTTTTGGTAAAAGATCGAAAGGTTCTGTGGTTTTTTGCATTGCGAAGAAATGTCAAATTTTTTTGCAGTTCAAATTCTTTTATTAGTTTTCCAGGAGGAATTATGATTTAAAATAAAGTGAAGTAAATTATCTGGAATAGCTAATTTGAAAGAAGAGCAGCGTTTAGCTGCTATCTTAGAAATTGAAATACCATTACGAATACAGTCAACATTAATAATGTTTGTTAGGTGGTGATATATATCACAAGGTTCTGTATTCGGATGCAAGTGTGAGATAAATATAAATTTATTATGGGGGACCACACTTCAAGTAGAATAACAACATTGTTATTATTATTATTATTGTTATAGTTGTTATAGTTGTTATTATTGTTATTGGTACTATTATGCCCGTACGATAAGTATCGGGTATAATAAAATTACTCCTCCGTTTGTAACACCTCGAAATAAGCGAGCTAGATATACCTTCAAAGGTATGGATCGGATCAGAATTAAATTCTGAGTTGATTGAGCCATGTCCGTCCGTCCGTCAGCACGCTAACTCAAAAACTAAGAAAGCTAGAATCTTGAAATTTACACAAAATATTCTGGGAGAAATTTGTAGGTTCCCTATTTTTCTGGTTGAGTTCCGACCAAAACTTCGGGTAGCTCCCGAACAACTAACTTTTGAAATTTTAACTGCTGATAGATATCATAAAAATATTAATTTTTTGTAAATATAAAAATTTCTATAGCCTCATCCGTTAAAATCTCTATATTTAAATTGTTATAACACAAGCTCTATAAGGTATATCTTCAATCTGAAAATTCCAAACGATAGGTGCTATTATGAGCTTTACAAACATGTGTATAATAAATATATTCTTGTGCTATACGGGGTCTTAATTTACCATTATGCGATACTGAATTATTGTAAAATCCCTTAACCCTTCTATCTTCTAAACGGTTTAAGTTGGAAACTTGAAATTTTCACAGAAGTTAGATCTTTAAAAATAAGTATGAGTTATTTCAGAAACTTCTTTTTTTTTGTATTATCCCCCGTTTAGGAGCTGTAAGGGGTCAAAAACTGAAAATTTCCTATTTTTAAACACCTGTAACTTGAACACCTGTTAAAATTTTTTTGAAGTAATACATGAAAATTAAAGCTTCAACATTATACTTATTTCTGTTCACAACTTTTTTTAATAATATAGGGTTACTTTATAATTGACGAAAGTGTTACTTGATTTTATCAAATTTTTTAACAAATTTCTTTAACGAATTTTTCGCATTTTGTTTTACTCGATAATTTGAAATTGTTGAGGATACAATGCGTAGTACAAAAAAATGTAAATAAATAAACAACATAACGGATGCTTGAAGAATTTTTATTTATATGATGTTGATATACATATATACTTATATAATATCATATGTTTATTATTTACATATCGTATATGTCGCTGATGAATGAATGATAAGAGTATAGATGTATATTATATAGTGCCGTATTTACATACATATATGTATTTTATTGTACTTATAAGAAATGGAATATTGTTGTACTCTATGAATGGAAATATTTTAAAAGAAATATTGCAATGTATGGCGATATACTTATAACAATATAAATATGCTATGTACGCATTAATATAATATAATATTTAAAATTATATTTACTATTTTGTAATTCAATATACATTTGCCGCTTAGTATTAAATGGTACTATAGCATATTTGGAAAAGTTAGATAGATAATCGTTATTCGGAAGGTTAGAATATGCTTTTGAAGAATGTATACATATATAGTTTGAATATATGTACAACCCATAGTTCTAGAAATTATAAAATTCACCCAAATTATTTTAAAATACTAAAATATTAAAAAAATAATATTGCAAGCAGAGTGACAGGCTATGGACATACTAACGGGTCGTACGGGTACCTAAAAGTTGACAAAGGCAACTATATTTTTCCTCGTTAATATTATTATTATTATTAATTCTATCGATTATTATTATTATTACTGCTTTAGTACTATTACTTCTGTTATTTCTACTATTATCATTAATATTATTGTCATTATTATTATTATGCTCATTACTATTTTTAATTACAAAGTTACTATTTTTATTATTACTAATATTATTATTACTATTATGGTTAGTATTTTTTCTATTATAATTATTACTATGATTATTCTTAGTTTTACCATTATTACTTCTACTATTGTTATTACTATTCCTATTATTATTATTACTATTCCTATTATTATTATTACTATTATTACCGTTGCTATTATTATTATTATGATTATTACGACTAATATTATCATTACTATTACTATGATCAATATTATTAATACTACCGCTAGCATTATTATTTTTATTATTGCTACTATTATTATCACTACTAATATTATTATCATTATTATTATTATTAATATTATCACTAATATTATATAGCGTTATCACTAATTATAATATACGCTATATAATATTGTATATTATATAGCGCCGTATTTACATACATATATGTATTTTATTGTACTTATAAGAAATGGAATATTGTACTCTATGAATGGAAATATTTTAAAAGAAATATTGCAATGTATGGCGATATACTTATAACAATATAAATATGCTATGTACGCATTAATATAATATAATATTTAAAATTATATTTACTATTTTGTAATTCAAGATACATTTGCCGCTTAGTATTAAATGTTACTATAGCATATTTGGAAAAGTTAGATAGATAATCGTTATTCGGAAGGTTAGAATATGCTTTTGAAGAATGTATACATATATAGTTTGAATATATGTACAACCCATAGTTCTAGAAATTATAAAATTCACCCAAATTATTTTAAAATACTAAAATATTAAAAAAATAATATTGTAAGCAGAGTGACAGGCTATGGACATACTAACAGGTCGTACGGGTACCTAAGAGTTGACACAGGCCTATATATTCTTCCTCGTTAATATTAATATTATTATTATTAATTCTATCGATTATTATTATTATTACTGCTATTAGTACTATTACTTCTGTTATTTCTACTATTATCATTAATATTATTGTCATTATTATTATTATGCTCATTACTATTTATAATTACAAAATTACTATTTTTATTATTACTAATATTATTATTACTATTATGGTTAGTATTTTTTCTATTATATTTATTACTATGATTATTCTTAGTTTTACCATTATTACTTCTACTATTGTTATTACTATTCCTATTATTATTATTACTATTATTACCGTTACTATTATTATTATGATTATTACTACTAATATTATCATTACTATTACTATGATCAATATTATTAATACTACCGCTAGCATTATTATTTTTATTATTGCTACTATTATTATCACTACTAATATTATTATCATTATTATTATTATTAATATTATCACTAATATTTCTATTATAATCACTATTATTAATTTTATTATTACTACTATTATTCACAACAATATTATTAGAAGAAAAGTTCGAACTTACTTTCGGAAATATATCAATTAGTTCGTCCGTAACATGTATATTTTCAGATTGAACCGGAAGGGGAGATTTTAGTTGAATTAAATCTCCACGAAGGTTGAAGGTTTGTTCAACCTCAGAACTGGGCCGTGTGAGTGGTTCCAACCCGTTAGAAGAGAAACCTATTAGAATGCTCGTATCACTTACGATAGAGTCATTACAATTAAGAACTTGCAAGTTATTAGAATCGAAATCTTCAAAAGCTGTTTTTAGGGTATTACATTTTTCACCCATTTTCAAAATGGACAGCTGCAAAGCTGCCGGAGAAATTTTACGCTAAATAGGCCAAACCTATTTTTTACCCTCTCCGCCAATGGTGCTGTGAGTCCCATATATTTAGGATGAAATAACCCCTCACAGCTACCAGCGCATGCACTTGATGGCTCAGCATTTACTTCGCGACAAGTGACCTTATTACACTTAGGCATTATATAATATGTGAAGAGAACAAATAATAATAAATAGTAAAAGTGTCAAATTAAAGTCACCGGCGAATCAAATAGGTACAAGCCGAAAAACCGAACAATTTTATTTGTAATATAATGAAATAAAATGAAAAATGAGAAAAAAACTAAAAAAATTCACAACCACAGCAGAAACTAATGTTGTGAAATTAAAAACAATTCACTAAACTAAATAAAAAAATTAATTAAAAACCAAAATTTCTTTTTTACAAATTAAAAACTTTTAAAAAATTAACAAAAAAAAAAAAAGGAAATATAAGTATTAACACCATAAACAAACACTTTTATCAAACGCCAGAGATGAACTGATAACTTCCCTCTTGAACAGCTGTCATTGGTGAGCATGTAGATCCAACGATTCATTGAGTAAATCGATGCTATCTACCACCTCCTCCGGTTCGTTGAAATTGTTTTGCAGCCATATGTGAACTCTGAAGTCATGGTATACCAGACTTCTCTACACAGCGTAAATTAGCACCAGGCCACAGCTCAGCGTTGTTCCTAGTGGTCTGTTGTATGCAGGGTACAGTGTTATTGTCCGCAGAAGTGATTTTGTAGATGTTTGCATCCAACAAATTCTATGAGGACTTGGGTGCAAGAGGACTCTCTCTTTCTTTTTTTTTTCTTTGTCTTTAATCCAATTATCGAGGTTTCAATGAAAAGCGTCCCGTGAGCCTTCTCTAACCTGCCTGTCCAATTGGTACATGTTAACTATGGTCAATTTCAGTCGCTCATTTATAACCATCTGGCTGTAGGCTGTTTGCTTCTTGCCATACGTCATGACATCCTTTCAGTTCTTGTTGAGACTGGGAGTTCAATCATATCTGAGCTACCTGGCCTTACCTGTGTTCCGGGCAATTTCAAAGCGAGCTCTTGCATACCCGCTGGCTTGTTATCGCTAGTGAGGTAACCGCACTCTTTATGCGCTTTCCTTCTTACGGATCCTTGGTAGCTCGCAATCTGGAAGGATCTGTTGCTGACTCGTTTGAGGTTGACTCTGGTTTGGCCGGTTTCTCTGCCAACATAGTCGGTTTCAAAATTTCTCGCCATGGCTATCTTTTTTCAAGCCTGCAGCTGCCGTTGGAGGTAAAGCCAATTCGCAATACAACACTCAACGCTTTTCATCAAGCAGAGCTCCTGACTTCCCGTGCTGTTTACACTGCCGCCTCAGTTTCCTCTCCGTCGAGTTTATCTTACGCTTCGCGCTCCGGTGGGGAACAACTATACTATCTCGTCTACTTACTGGAAATTATGTACAAGGAATTTATAGCAGAATATATCCATTCAGTTAGGTCATATGGTTCCAACTTCTGAAAATACCGAAAGCAAATATTACCTATCTCATCATGAAGTATTTAAGCATGACAGCTCAACAACTAAATTAAGAGTAGTTTTCGATGCTTCGGCCAAAAAAAATTCATCTTAACGATATAATGATGATTGGCGAAAACTTACAGCAAAATATAACCGAAATGTTGATGCGATGGCGCAAGTATAAAGTGGTATTTACAGAAGATATTGAAAAAAATGTATCGTCAAATTCGCATAGATTAAGACTTTGAGAATCCTTTGGAGAAAATCTCCAAATATAAGTTAACAACCGTTACCTATCGAATTGGGCCAGCGCCCTTAGCTATAAGAACGTTGCAAAGATACCTATATGTATGACGTTGTCTCAGGAGCACATAGTTACGAAGAAGCAGCTTCAGCAATTACTCAATTAGAAGGTTTCAATTTACGTAAATGAAATTCGAATGATTCTCGTTTATTAAAACAAATACCAGCTGAATTAAGAGACTGTGCAAATAATAAAACATTTGTTGACGGAGAAGCCGTTAAAAGCCTTGAAATCTATTGAGTACCAAAAGGCGATAAACTAAAATTCAACATTAATAAATATTCAACCAATTTCGGTTTGGTGTAGAATTAAACGGAGCATTATTATTAACTAGATTACTGAAGAAAATTCAAAGGACTTTGGACATGGAGAATATTGAAAACTTTGCTTGAACAGACTCAACTATAATTGTATTATCATGGCTAAAATCTACTCCAAACCGTTGGCTCAAACTCTCATTGGCCCGGAAGGTTGGTATCACGTCAGTTCGCCAAGTAACTCCGCTTAGTTTCACGAGGTATTTATCCAATAAAATTAGAAAACAATACACTTTGGTGGGAAGGTCTCGCATGGCTAAAACAAGGGTAATTTAAAGCCTCCAAGACACGGTTAAGCAAAACAAATTTGAAAATTAAAACAAAATTTGTTGTTAGACTTTACTTCATAATTACTCATCTTTAACAAAATTAAAGCGAATCTTAGCTTATTGCATCCGATTTTTTTAAAAATACTCAAGAGTCCAGAAATCGTAAAACTAGAGTACTAACAACAGATGAAATAGAGAACTCATTGATAACATTACTAAAGGTCGCTCACTAAACAACAAAGGAAACAACAACAAAGGTCACTCAATTTCCTCTCAATTTTTCTCAATTTTCACTCAATAATTTCATGAGGAATTTAAGCAGCTTTTAAAAGGTATCTCATTACATAAGACTAGCAGATTATTAAGTTTGAATCTATTTTTAGATGCCAATCATTCGCTTAGGTGGAAGATTATCTGAATTTAAACTTTCATGTAAACAGAAACATTCGTTAATATTGCTTTACAAAAGCGATTTAACTGACTTGAACATAAAACATGCACATTTACATTTACATTCCTCACATGGAGGTAATAATTAAACTTTGGAATATATAAGACAATAATTTTACTAAATTAATTAAAGGCATACTAAATTTATTAAAGGCAGTTAAAGGATGTATACATCGCTTGAAAGTATCTTCAGCTTCTCAGTTAATGGAAAATTTCCCTAAGCTTCGTGTAACGATATCCAGACGATTCACTAACTGCGGTGTTTATTATACTGGACCTTTTACCTTAAAAACTGTTGGTAACATTTAAGGGTTATATAGCTCTATTTATCCAAAGCAATACATTTGAAAGTGGTTAGTAATTTAACATCAAGTGCATTTATTTCAGCATTCAAAAGATTTTTTGGTAGAAAAGGACCAGTTGAAAATGTTTATAGTGATAACGCCACGAATTTTCACCAGGTTTCATTGATATTGACATTTTAAAATCTCTTTCATCGAATCTACCATCGTCAAAAAGGGAGGTAGTGTTAGTTTTGGATGAAAATGCGATACAACAAACGCTGTTTTATTGAAAAAATCAAGATTTAATTGTAGGATATCAAAATTGTGGTGGTGTGGTGATCAAGTTGCTAAATACGTATGCGTGTTTATATTAAGCGCTCTTTTTTCGGATTGGAAATACATAATTAGTTTTTATGCTACAGAAAAACCTATTTTTGGTAAACTTTTAGTTGAGAAAATTAAAAGCGTAATTGATTATCGCAGTAACTTGGGCTTTACTATAAGGAGCATAGGAAATGACCAAGGCTCTAATAATAGAAGCTGCTTTAATTTATTAGGAGTATCTAAAGATAAACCGTACTTTTTTCACAATTCTTCTAAAATATATGCAGTTTATGACGTTCCCCATTTACTAAAAAGTGCTCGTAATGCCTTATTGCTAAAAAATATTTTTTTTCGAAGGTGGTATTGTTACTTGGAAATGTGTTGAGGAGATATTTTATGCGGAAAAAGATAATTTTACAAAAATGTGTTGCAAATTAACATTAGGACATGTAAAACGCAATAATTGGCAAAAAATTAAAGTTTCATATGCTTCACAAGTTTTTAGTAACACTATGAAGGCTGCCATTCAAACTGCACATCAAGTAGGAATATATAGTTCAGCGAAAGCAAAAATGCAAAAAATAAACAAAACAAAAATAAAATACCTATTTTATGTATAGAATATTAAGTAATATCTTTGTTTATCCATGAATCGTGTCTTTTATAAAAACCATCCTAAACCTAAAACTTGATTTCCTTTTTTAAAATTTTCTACAAGATACACATGTGGATTTTTTAACTGGTGTTATTTAAGGCTCATAAAAAGAATGATACAAAAAAGTTGTGTACAAAATTTTTTTATTTTATTTTATTATTTTTATTTGTTTTATTTTTTTTTAATTCTAGGTCAAAAAATGTAAAATAAAAAATATTAAATAAAAAATACAATTTATAAAATTTTTCTTTTAAGCTGGCTAATAATGTTTTATTTGGTATTTTGAAATGTACCAGAACACTTCCAAAATAAATATTCAATCCGATCAAAAAAAGTTTTTTTAATAAGGAATTTTTTAGAAAACTTATATAAGCAAAAATTTATCATTAGAGTAAGTCCGGAGATTCTCGACCACCTATCTTATTTCTGGATCTATCTCCTTTGTTTTTCGTCAATTTTCATCGCACGAAAAGCGGTGCAGAAATTCGATGTCATATAAAGTGTTCATGAAATATTTTTTCTAAGTTTAACCGTTTTGTTTTTAAGTTTAAAAAAGTAAAAAAAGTTAAAAATGTCTATTTTTTAAAATGGCAGGGTAGGGTAATTTAGACTACCAGATATGGTAAAGTGGACTAAGAGTTTTTTCTAACAAAAAATTTAGAAAACTTATGGAAAGAAAGAAAATTTATCATTATCTCACACATATTCTGAAATTAAAGCATCCATAGTAGAACCGTCATTTTAACCGCACTTTTTTAAAAAAAATTAAATGTGGAAGTAGATTAGTTTTCAGGGTAATTATAAATATAGGTACATAAAATAGGTATTTTAATTCGAGTTTATCTTACGCTTCGCGCTCCGGTGGGGAACAACTATACTATCTCGTCTACTTACTGGAAATTATGTACAAGGAATTTATAGCAGAATATATCCATTCAGTTAGGTCATATGGTTCCAACTTCTGAAAATACCGAAAGCAAATATTACCTATCTCATCATGAAGTATTTAAGCATGACAGCTCAACAACTAAATTAAGAGTAGTTTTCGATGCTTCGGCCAAAAAAAATTCATCTTAACGATATAATGATGATTGGCGAAAACTTACAGCAAAATATAACCGAAATGTTGATGCGATGGCGCAAGTATAAAGTGGTATTTACAGAAGATATTGAAAAAAATGTATCGTCAAATTCGCATAGATTAAGACTTTGAGAATCCTTTGGAGAAAATCTCCAAATATAAGTTAACAACCGTTACCTATCGAATTGGGCCAGCGCCCTTAGCTATAAGAACGTTGCAAAGATACCTATATGTATGACGTTGTCTCAGGAGCACATAGTTACGAAGAAGCAGCTTCAGCAATTACTCAATTAGAAGGTTTCAATTTACGTAAATGAAATTCGAATGATTCTCGTTTATTAAAACAAATACCAGCTGAATTAAGAGACTGTGCAAATAATAAAACATTTGATGACGGAGAAGCCGTTAAAAGCCTTGAAATCTATTGAGTACCAAAAGGCGATAAACTAAAATTCAACATTAATAAATATTCAACCAATTTCGGTTTGGTGTAGAATTAAACGGAGCATTATTATTAACTAGATTACTGAAGAAAATTCAAAGGACTTTGGACATGGAGAATATTGAAAACTTTGCTTGAACAGACTCAACTATAATTGTATTATCATGGCTAAAATCTACTCCAAACCGTTGGCTCAAACTCTCATTGGCCCGGAAGGTTGGTATCACGTCAGTTCGCCAAGTAACTCCGCTTAGTTTCACGAGGTATTTATCCAATAAAATTAGAAAACAATACACTTTGGTGGGAAGGTCTCACATGGCTAAAACAAGGGTAATTTAAAGCCTCCAAGACACGGTTAAGCAAAACAAATTTGAAAATTAAAACAAAATTTGTTGTTAGACTTTACTTCATAATTACTCATCTTTAACAAAATTAAAGCGAATCTTAGCTTATTGCATCCGATTTTTTAAAAATACTCAAGAGTCCAGAAATCGTAAAACTAGAGTACTAACAACAGATGAAATAGAGAACTCATTGATAACATTACTAAAGGTCGCTCACTAAACAACAAAGGAAACAACAACAAAGGTCACTCAATTTCCTCTCAATTTTTCTCAATTTTCACTCAATAATTTCATGAGGAATTTAAGCAGCTTTTAAAAGGTATCTCATTACATAAGACTAGCAGATTATTAAGTTTGAATCTATTTTTAGATGCCAATCATTCGCTTAGGTGGAAGATTATCTGAATTTAAACTTTCATGTAAACAGAAACATTCGTTAATATTGCTTTACAAAAGCGATTTAACTGACTTGAACATAAAACATGCACATTTACATTTACATTCCTCACATGGAGGTAATAATTAAACTTTGGAATATATAAGACAATAATTTTACTAAATTAATTAAAGGCATACTAAATTTATTAAAGGCAGTTAAAGGATGTATACATCGCTTGAAAGTATCTTCAGCTTCTCAGTTAATGGATAATTTCCCTAAGCTTCGTGTAACGATATCCAGACGATTCACTAACTGCGGTGTTTATTATACTGTTGGTAACATTTAAGGGTTATATAGCTCTATTTATCCAAAGCAATACATTTGAAAGTGGTTAGTAATTTAACATCAAGTGCATTTATTTCAGCATTCAAAAGATTTTTTGGTAGAAAAGGACCAGTTGAAAATGTTTATAGTGATAACGCCACGAATTTTCACCAGGTTTCATTGATATTGACATTTTAAAATCTCTTTCATCGAATCTACCATCGTCAAAAAGGGAGGTAGTGTTAGTTTTGGATGAAAATGCGATACAACAAACGCTGTTTTATTGAAAAAATCAAGATTTAATTGTAGGATATCAAAATTGTGGTGGTGTGGTGATCAATTTGCTAAATACGTATGCGTGTTTATATTAAGCGCTCTTTTTTCGGATTGGAAATACATAATTAGTTTTTATGCTACAGAAAAACCTATTTTTGGTAAACTTTTAGTTGAGAAAATTAAAAGCGTAATTGATTATCGCAGTAACTTGGGCTTTACTATAAGGAGCATAGGAAATGACCAAGGCTCTAATAATAGAAGCTGCTTTAATTTATTAGGAGTATTTAAAGATAAACCGTACTTTTTTCACAATTCTTCTAAAATATATGCAGTTTATGACGTTCCCCATTTACTAAAAAGTGCTCGTAATGCCTTATTGCTAAAAAATATTTTTTTTCGAAGGTGGTATTGTTACTTGGAAATGTGTTGAGGAGATATTTTATGCGGAAAAAGATAATTTTACAAAAATGTGTTGCAAATTAACATTAGGACATGTAAAACGCAATAATTGGCAAAAAATTAAAGTTTCATATGCTTCACAAGTTTTTAGTAACACTATGAAGGCTGCCATTCAAACTGCACATCAAGTAGGAATATATAGTTCAGCGAAAGCAAAAATGCAAAAAATAAACAAAACAAAAATAAAATACCTATTTTATGTATAGAATATTAAGTAATATCTTTGTTTGTCCATGAATCGTGTCTTTTATAAAAACCATCCTAAACCTAAAACTTGATTTCCTTTTTTAAAATTTTCTACAAGATACACATGTGGATTTTTTAACTGGTGTTATTTAAGGCTCATAAAAAGAATGATACAAAAAAGTTGTGTACAAAATTTTTTTATTTTATTTTATTATTTTTATTTGTTTTATTTTTTTTTAATTCTAGGTCAAAAAATGTAAAATAAAAAATATTAAATAAAAAATACAATTTATAAAATTTTTCTTTTAAGCTGGCTAATAATGTTTTATTTGGTATTTTGAAATGTACCAGAACACTTCCAAAATAAATATTCAATCCGATCAAAAAAAGTTTTTTTAATAAGGAATTTTTTAGAAAACTTATATAAGCAAAAATTTATCATTAGAGTAAGTCCGGAGATTCTCGACCACCTCTCTTATTTCTGGATCTATCTCCTTTGTTTTTCGTCAATTTTCATCGCACGAAAAGCGGTGCAGAAATTCGATGTCATATAAAGTGTTCATGAAATATTTTTTCTAAGTTTAACCGTTTTGTTTTTAAGTTTAAAAAAGTAAAAAAAGTTAAAAATGTCTATTTTTTAAAATGGCAGGGTAGGGTAATTTAGACTACCAGTTATGGTAAAGTGGACTAAGAGTTTTTTCTAACAAAAATTTAGAAAACTTATGGAAAGAAAGAAAATTTATCATTATCTCACACATATTCTGAAATTAAAGCATCCATAGTAGAACCGTCATTTTAACCGCACTTTTTTAAAAAAATTAAATGTGGAAGCAGATTAGTTTTCAGGGTAATTATAAATATAGGTACATAAAATAGGTATTTTAATTTTTTTTTTTGTTTATTGTTTGCATTTTACTTTCGCTTTTTTTATTTTAGTAAAGTTGATCGATTCAATTATGTATGCACATAATATGATTTTAATAAAATACATTTATCACAAAAAGTTTTTTCATTTGTATGTATTTAATTCTGTATTTAAATCAAGTTCTAAAAAATTTTTTTTTACGGGGATTGTTTTTGTTATTTAAATAATTTAAACGTTTTTAACTTTTTTTATGTTTAGCTTCTAACCTTTTTTGTTAAAAAAACTTTTATATTTTAAGAAATTTTTTTAATAATTATTTTTCTCTTTAAAAATTTATATTTCAGTTATTTATTTTTGCCAATTATATTACTTAATTAAAATGTTAATATTTTATTTATTAGTTTATTGCTTTTATCAGTACTTTTAACTCAATTCTTAAATAACTGTGATTTGTTCAACACAACCAAACATAAATAAAAGTTTCGTATTAATTTACACAATATTTTTTTTTTTTTGAATTAGGTACACGTATTATAATATTTTATTCTTTTTAATGCATTCTAAAAATAACTTGCATTTACGTTGAAAATTAATTAACTAAACTGACTAAACTGAAGCAATGGCGTAATTCAAAAGAATTCTATCAGCACAGCAGTTCAATTTTTAGTATTTATAATTATTATAATTTTATTTTATGTAAGTTTTTTTATATGTATTATGTAGATTGTACGCGCGAATGTAATAAATGTATTATTATTACATTATGTAACATGATACAAACAATAAATACATTTCATATTAACTTTTTAAAACAGGTTTTATTATGTTAACTTATTTTCTTATACTTAAAAAATAATGTTGCGTAAATTTAAAATGTAGAAAAAAACTAAACACTTTCATTTTACAAACATATTTTTTTCATTTTACATAAAGAAAGTGCGTAAATTGGGCGTAATATAATAATCTCCTATAGAATACCCGAAAGTCTCAAGCGCTCTATTTATTACAGTTTACTACATAATAAAATTAGTTTTGACATAAGAATCTGGGGTAATACATCTAGTAAAAATTTAAATACTCTTCAAAAAATACAAAACAAATCTATCAAAAATTTTAATTGAAAATTTGCTGTTATATAAAAAATGATCAAGATCGTTTCATTTCTGTGGGGTCTAAAAAAAGTACAATAAGTAGTACAATATTATTATGATCATACATCGTACAATACAACGTACATTAATCCCGATGACGTCATCCTTAATCATGTATGTATCTGTCATATTCTGTCACATAAAGGTATGTATCATTTAGTCAACACATTGTGCTTAGTCAGTATTCATTTGTATTCAGCTAATTCTGCTGATTGTCTAGATCTGGCGCCATCATATTCAGCAAACTGACTGGTGCAACCGCCCCCTTACCTACTGTCGTCAGATACTTCCCAGGAACATCTGGGTGCTATTGAACTAGAACATATTGAGAGGTCTGCATTTGTAAAAGAATTATGGGTGGAAAAATGAGTTGGATTACCATTATTAAGAATTATTAAATCAGAGGCTAGTATAAAGTTTTCGATTATTGTCCCTCTTTGATTGATAGTTTTTAAGCCCCAAAGCGGATTCCAGCCGTTAAGATCCCCAGTAATTAGGTATGGAGTGTTAGAATTTATGATTTGTTCAATTTCGTAAGAGGTAATTTTAATGCTAGTAGGGTAGCACACTGAAACTATTTGAAAAGTTGGATTTGAATTAATTTCTGCAGTTATTGTATTTGTAGAATTGAATAAAAATTTGTGGGGGATTGATTGTTTTATAAGAAGACCCACACCATGTTTAGAAATTGTATTATTTGGTGAATTTCTGAAGGAGCCTTCGTACATTTTAGGTAAGAAAATTTTTTTGTTTAAGAGAATATGTTTTTCTTGTAATGATATTATATCAGGCTGATAATTATTAATTAAAATTTGAAGGTCGTTAAAATTGTTTAGAAATCCATTTATATTCCATCGTAAAATTTCTAAGTTCATATTTAGAGAGGAAAGAAAAAAAAAACAAAAAACAAATATAATAAAGCCTTAGTGGAATTATATATAGAGAAGAAAAAGAAAAATATATATATGTACATATGTAATTTTGAGAAAATATTAAGTTTATTAATTTAGAAGTTTAATTCATAACTCCATTTCGCAATCAATCAATCATTGCCAATTAGAATGTAATAATAAATTTTATTGTGTTGTATACCATTTTAGTTTCAAAATGAGAATAGTAAACTTCAAAGTGGAATAGTAGACTTCAAGATAAGAATAGTAAAATTTGAGAATAATAAATTTTAATATAAGAATAGTAAATTTCAATATGAGCAATTTTATTTTGATTTAAAACAATTAATTTTGATACAAAAATATTTGAAATGAAATTTATTAGTATTGCATATTTTCTAAGTTAAGAGCCCCAGTGAATTTATTTTGAATGCTTGAGATGCAATTGGCACTTATTGTTGGTGTAATAGTCTGCAGACCGTCTTCCATAAGGCTTTCTAAGGCTCTTAATCTTTGCTCTTTGATGAATTTCTGTTATTAAAAATACTTGACAACTTTCTTGAGAGCTCTCTTTTAACATAACTCTTTACTACATACCAGACATTTTCAATTGGGTTAAACATTGCACTATAGGGTCCAAGTCTCAATATCTTGTTTTCACGAAATTCCTGCTCCTGCAAAACTTCTTCAATTTTACTGTGGCAAGGTGCATTGCCAATTACCATAACAACTGGTACACCATGTCTAACCATAGCTTGACGGAGGCAGGTTTCATGCACGCTTTTGCATTTCCTTTCTTGAACGAACCTTTTCTCATTTCATAATAAATAAATCCAACCGTACTTATGAAGCCTATTACATGAACATTAACACCTTTTGAACCGGCTGCTATAGTGATGCATCTTGTTCCTTTCAATGATCTGCCCTGTGTTCTTAAAATATGAATGCTTAAATTCGTTTCATCCATAAATAAAATAGATTTATTTATGAAATTCCAAAAGACATTCCACAAACTCCTTTCGCTGTTGTTTGTTTTCAGGGGAGTTTCCCTTTTCAGGTTCATATCTTAAATATTTTAGCGAATAACAGAGAGTATCTAAATGTTTTGAAATTGTTGTTTTTGAAATACTAAAATTAAATGTTTCTTCAAACGCTGCACCGAGTTTCGTTAATGTAATACGACAGTTTTTTTTTTCGATCATTTCAACAAAATAATCTAAATGAATTTCAGTAATTTTGCTAAATCTTTTCCCTCCTCATTTATCTATGGTTTCTCCCTCTGCTATCCAACGATATGTGTTAATTGTGTAACGTTAATTGTACGTGCAAGTTGTCGCCAGTTTCCATCCATGTTTGACACGGTAAGTATTTGCAGTTTTTTTGATTCTTTTTCTAATTTTTGAATTTTCGTAGACATATTTTGGACCTTTCAATGTTGCTATATAAACACATATAAATAATTGCAATTCTGCTGTTTAATTTAAACAATTTGTAGAAAACCAGGCTTGCTTATCTCATTTTAATTTTAACAATTCTAATATTGAAATTTACTATTCTAATATTGAAGTTTACTATTCCACTTTGAAATTTACTATTTTCATTTTGAGGTTTGCTATTCTCATTTTGAAACTAAAATGGTGTAATATTAGTTGTGGCAACAGTTTGTATAGTGTTGTTTATAGTAGAAATAGAGTTACAATTTCTATCTTTTGTATTGGACGAAAGACTTTTGCCTTTTGTCGATATAATGGTATTTTTTTTTCATTGTTGATGTTTGCATTATGTTTTTTTACGTTTGTATTTTTGTTTTGTATGGAAACATCTGATGCCGATTTTTTGGCATTATCGTTGATTGTATGATTATTTGAATTTGTGGTTTTAATTTTATTTTGAGGTGCAGGTGTAGGATTATTTTGTGTTGATTGCTTTTGATTGGGAGAATCTTTTGTAATTAAAGAAGAAGATAATAACGACTGTTATGAGTTTATTAATTTGTAATTTAGGTTTAAAGGGTTGAGTTGTTTAAATATTTTACGCGCTTCAATAATTGTACATTTATTTTGGGTCTTAATTTTTAGGATTTCTTTTTGCTGGAGAACTTTTGGACAGTTTCTTTAGGAAGCTGGATGCTCTTCAAAGCAGTTTGCACATATAGAGCGATTGCATTTATCCGGGTTGTGAGATGGTAGGTTGCAATTTTCGCAGGAGGTATTGCCTTTGCAGTTTTTTACTGTGTGACCTAGTAATTGGCAATTCATACATTGCATGGCATTTGGATAGTATTTCCGGACTCCCAATCAATACCATTCGACTTCTATTTTTTGAGATCGAAAGTGAGAAAAATTAAGCTCGTATACTGAGATTGATCGTCATAGTTTTTCTTGAATTTATAAACTTCAGTTACATCTTGGTCTTTAAGCTCCTCAATTATTTCCTTCTCTGAATTGTTAATTAAATTTTTATCAAAAATAGTGCCTTTACATTTACAGATTTTGCTGATAATTTATGGCCATATAAAATTAATAAACTGCCATTAGAAGATTCATTTTTTCAATCTCAGAACTTATGCATTCTACTGCCTTATTCAGTGCAAAAACTCTAAAAGACGACAAAAATTTAGTTTCTTGTGTTGATTTTATTGTAATAAATTTAGGATTATCGTTGTTAGTGAAGCGTATTGAATCCTGTAGGCTAGGAAAAGGATCGCTTGGTTCTATTTTTTTTCTTTTATATTTGGGGCTTTTTCGTTTCTTTGCTTCATTTAAAAAGCTAGAAGACCAAACTTGTTTCCCAGTGGATCAGGATTGCCCACCGACATTATAAAATATATATGTACTTTTATTTTTTTAAAACAATTTTTTTTTTTTTAAATTTAAAAATAAGTATATAAGGAAAAGAAAGGAAAAAAAACAAAAATGTTTTTAATAAATTGTTAAAACCACAAAAGTACCTCTTTTTCTCTTACTGTGCTGTTAGTTTAAAATACTAATATATGATATTTAACTGTGATTTTTTCATTCGGTTCAGGATCAAGGTTTGATTTATACTCGTAAAAACAACAACATAACCCATATATTTATGTGGATCAGGGTCTGTGATCTGTATAAAAAAATTTATATAAAATTGGAAAAGATGCCGCATACATAAAATTGTAAAAGATGGATACACAGTTTTTGATATAAATTTTGAAACAAAAATTTTATTTTTATACATAAAAATAATTTACAAGTATATTTAATTTGAAATGGACGAAAAAAGATATGTAAAATCAAATTTTTATGATAAAAAATAAAAATTTGTTTTATTTGAAATGTGGCTACAATACCCACATCGTTTTTTTCAAACCTTGATACTGACCCGGATGAAATAATTCAATTATTCGCTTTAAATATGACTCCGAAAAAAAATCTTGGCTACAACCTTATAAAGATAGACGAACTTTTAAAGATAGACGAAGACTGTATAAAAAAAAAAAATATATATTTCGTGAAATTCCCCACAATTAGCAGAATTTCAGAGAAATATTCCCTAAGTGAGTTTTAGCGTCAAAATTCCTTACAGTAAGCAAAAATCTCTACGTTTAACAACACTGGACTGCTAATACAGAATACAGCAAAAAATACAATCAAAAAATTATAAATAAAAAAAATTTGTTTGGCTGTAGGTATACGATTTTTATTCAATATTTTATATTACTGAAGAAGGGCTTTTGCTATATAAAAAAAAATTGTATTATAAAAAGCAAATACATCCAGACATAATATTATTTGATTATCAAAATATTAGAAAGCTAATTTCTGTATATAAAACCTTCTAAATGTCATTTAAGTAAATACCTTTTTTGTAATTATAGGTAGGCATATTTGAATGAAATTTAAATATCTATCTTAGCTACATTCTACGAATCATTCAAAATGAGTTATTGTGATGATAACAAATCTAGCTATAATTTATAATATGTGCAGCAATTTCAATTTTTCTATTTTAAATAGCAATATCCATAATACATGAAGTGTAGTGTACCTATTTGAATTAATTGTATTGTATCTAGATTTATTCAAAAGTAATATTTACTTTAGTTGAAAAGTA
This sequence comes from Poecilobothrus nobilitatus, assembly GCA_947095535.1. Taxonomy (NCBI): domain Eukaryota; kingdom Metazoa; phylum Arthropoda; class Insecta; order Diptera; family Dolichopodidae; genus Poecilobothrus; species Poecilobothrus nobilitatus. Next base: position 101,406,629 of record OX352773.1, read on the forward strand.
TAAAATTGCTTTAGCAGCATTTTATACCATTTATTTTTACTTTGATTAAATCATTAAATATAGGTCATTCAAATTATGGCATATTAATAAATATATTGAAATTGTCAAACAAGCATTATTATAATGCAAAATGTTTAATACTATTTAGGGTTTCTGAAAAACCGCATTATTTGAAACCGCGGTTTTCGGTTTTGTGATAATTTATAACCGCGGTTTTTGCGGTTTATGCTGTTTCCAAAAAATATAATTGAATAATAAATAAAAATAACTAAATATTAATTTTTAATGAGTTTTATTGAATCAAAATAGTTTAATTATTATTATTTAAGTAATGAAATTTTAAAAAGGTTAGCGCATTCAAAGAAGCATCGGACAGTCTAGATCTTATTTTTGTACAAAAGTTTGCAGCTATTGAGAAAGCTCTTTCACTTTCTGTAGACGTAGGTTTGATTGTTTTTATTGCATTGTACAAAAGAGTTATATTTTTGGTTTTATTATTGGTTCTTTTATACAAAGCGAACTCTTGCTTCAAGATATCAAAATCACATTTTGGTTCTGGTTCCAATAAAGCTTTCTCAATTGCTATATTTAACTCATTTTTTAATGAGTGCTCATCTGGAATTGGATTTTCAATACAATCATCATCTTCATCCAAATCTTCGATTGAAATTTCAGCACTTTCAGAGTCAAGTGGATATAATCTTTTCAGCATCTCACTTGCATAACTTAAAATTTGTTTCGATGATTGAAGAGTTGGAGTCAGGATGAATTTAGCCAAATTAATTAAATTTTTATTTCTTCTTTGTTCAATTCGATTTTGTATTGATACTAAGAATTTTCGACTAATTTCGGAATTCAATTTTTCCAGTTTAGCGTAAAGAAAAGTAATGGCTCCTTCGGCCTGGATAATATTTGCATCACTTCTACAAAATGCATCCACAGTAAGTTTTATTAGTTCTAATGCTGCTTTTAATTTTTCCAATAACTCAAAATTCACAGGTATAAATAAATGTGAGGCACCTAAATCTTTTGTACTATCATGAATGCTATCTAGGAGTAAAGCTCTTTCAATCATTGGAACGATTGAATTCCAGCGAGTATTACAGTCCAGGAGTAATTCAAGTTCGTGATTATGTATTTTCTTTATATGATCTTGTAATATGTTATTTCGAACAGTTGAATTACGAAAAAATTTAACAACTTTTCTTAGTGACTCAAGACTACGATGAAGATTTGGATTAAGGTTTCTTATTTCAGAACAAATATTATTATTTTCCTCATCTTCGACGAAACAATCATCATCATCCTCTACAGATTCTTCACTATCAATATCAGCTTCACAAAATTCTTGTTCAGAATCACTTTTAGCACAAATTACATCCATAACGGCAAGATGAACCCCATGAGCAAGACATAGTTGAAATTCTGTAGGACTTTCCGCTCCAAATTTTACATTAACAGCAGCACCATCTGTAGTACAAGCAACGATGTCTGTATCAAACGCAATACCAAATTGTAACAAATGATTTCGAACAATTTGTTGAGTTTTTTCTGCGTTGCAAGAACCATTTATGCGAGCCAATCCCAAATTATTAAACTTTCCATTAGCATCATGTATGTTAATATTAAAATATCTCCTCATCTTGGTGCTGGTCCATTCATCCATCGTAAGGCTGAATTTCTCTCCAACACATTTAGCATTGTGCAATTTTTTTTTCAACTCACCTTTTTTATTTTCAAAATCTGTGAGGATTAACTTCATGACATCTGTTTCATTTTTTGGAAGCTTGAATCCACGGACATTCATTGATTCTCTAATAAAACTTGATCCTGTTATACCACGAATTGAAAAGCCATCTATCGCAGCTAGTTTGGAAACTGTTACTTCTAAAGAATCTTTTTTTACAAAATCCATCATAGTTTTAGGCTTTTTTTGGCATAAAAAAGCTTGGTCAGATTCTGAAGTTACAGTCTTTTTCAATACAATCCTATGTATAGTTTTGAGATGAGTTATCATTGCACCTGTGGATCCACGTGAGTATGTAATACTTTTATTACAAATAGTGCACTGCGTTTTAGTCAAATCGGTGGACATCTTATTAAAATATTGCCAAACGGGTGATTGGATATCTTTTGCTGCCATTATATACTCTGTAAAGAAGGTTTTTGGGGGGAATTATAAATATATGGTGTTTCAGTGTATTGAAGTTATTTATTTACCTCTTTATTGTGGTTATTATAAAAAATTTATTAATTTACTTCTTATTGTGCTTATGATAAACAATATAAACTAAACTAATTCACGACAACAACACAAACACGGATTGCTGTGATAATTAACAATATTTTCAAATTCGTCTTCCTACGTAACTTAGCAACACAAACACAACTTATAAATTTGTCACGGATTGCTGCGATAATTTCAAATATTTTCAAAAGTAAATTTTATACTGTTGCTAAGAAAAGGAAAATTAATAACGAAAACCGCAAAAATAATTCTGCGGTTTTCGGTTTCGGTTTTTGATGCCATAAACCGCGGTTTCGGTTTCGGTTTAAACCGTTTCAGAAACCCTAATACTATTTATATTAGTTCTAAATAAATGTCAGTGCTTTCCAAAATAAAAATCAGAATTTAAAAGATATTCAAATCAAATATATTGGTTTTATGTATTTATTTATTAAATTCTCTCAATTGGCAATATCTTTTGTATAAATAAAAATGTAAAATGTAAATAAATATGTATAAATACATATTCGTATAAATTGCAGATTAAATATATCCACGAACATTACAAAAGTTTAAAGTGTACAACAATTTAATTCTCATTTTATTTGTGCAGTAGATTAGTTTATGCAGAAAATGTTTAACTATCATTTAAAAAACATTTTTAATTTAATTTTCAATAAAATTATATAAAATATACTTGTATAAAAAATTAAATTTATAACTTACCGTTATAATTTAGTTTAACTTCAATTTGTTGGATTTTTAAACTTTAGTTTTTTTTTTTTTTAATAAAAATATTTGATATGTCAAAAATAATTTTTAGATATTTTGTCAGATAATTATATTATTTTTTATGATAAAATAGTGCGTAATATTCTAATATGGTTTTGCTGAAGTAAAAAAATCGTTCGAATGAACAAGTCCATTCCGCATTCGAAAAAATTGGTATGCTGGAGTTTATTCCATTGCAAACACTTTTTGCAGATGTCAAAGATATGTATGTTTCGTAAAATATTTTTTGTATCTAGTATTTTTTGGTAAATATTTTTTTTGTGTTTGTTCAGTATGAATAAAGATATAATTCAAAAGTAAAATACGTTAAAAATAATTTTTATAAATCTTTTTTATGAATTTTGTAGCGGTCAACATTTTGTTTTCAAAATATTATTTTTTTAGTTGAACAATACATCGATTTAAAAAGATATTTTTAAATTTGTAACTTTAAATAAAAATTATATTGCATTAAATAACACTTAGTTCTTAACTGCTTAGAGCTTATTGTGTCGAAAGGAATTTGATTCACTTTTATTCATTTTCCAGTTCGGCGGGCTGCATACACAAAAAAGAAAAATTTCTAAATTAAAATTACGCTTTGCAGCCGTGAATAAAATTCTGATTTCAGCAATACCATATGTGAAGTTTTTGTTCAACGAAAAATTTCGACAAACTTCAGCATAACCATATAAATAAATTAAAAATTAATAATAAATGAATAATTATTATTCATTGCAAAAAATCAAAACTAATCATTTCTTTTTGTTTTAGCGATCCAATGAGTTGTAGTAGTAGTTGTGGTAAGGCACGTACGATGTCGACCTCTTCTTGCGCTACTACTATGTCTAATGAGTCCTACTGTATCTCTCTCGGTGTAGGGTAAGTCAAATTTTTCTAATAAAATTAGTTTAAAAATTTTGAATTTTCTATTTTGTATGTAATAAATACAAAATTTTCAGATGTTATATTTAGAATTAAGCAATACCATAAAGAAACTTTATGCATATAGAGCGTTCACAGAACAAAATTGGTTATCAATTTTGCACTGAGCAAAATGTCTCATATATTTCTCAAAATTATAATTTTCTATTTTTTTAACTAATAAGTTAAGCAGAAATTATTTTAAGCTCAGAATATTTATTAGTTAATGTAAAATAAATAAATGTACGATTATACCAATATAAACATCACATTCATTAAAAATAAAAATCTTCAAATTTGTTGTTGTTTTAATAAGCGTGCAATTTCTTTAATCACTGCTGGTTATGTACAGGCAATCTCGTAGAGAGAATTTAAAAATAAGATCGAAATTTGAAGGATGTGCTTGATATGATATTATTTTAATAACATTTTGAATATTTTCTATTAAGTGTGAAAATCATTTTTGCAATTTCAAAATTGAGTTTTAAAAAAACTCTACTGTTGAAAAATACACTCTCACTTCAATTTTTGAAATATTGAATTTAAATCTTTCGAAATATTAATTTTTAGGTTGCTTATTCTTTCAGCGACTATTACAAAATTATTTTTAATTGTATAAAGCAACCATAAGGCATAATGAAATAGTTCAGCAACCCAACCCAAAAATTAAATAATTCCGCAAAAACTTTTCTTGTTTTTTTTTTGATGCGGGGTTATTTAATTTTGTGCGGATTTATTTCATTTCTATTTTGCGGATATATTTTATTATGAAAAAGTTCGTAAAACAAAAAATGAAATAAATTCTCAAATTGGCTGCGTTCCGGGCATTCGTGGTAGGAGTGTATGGTAGGAGTAGTAATTTCACAATATAACTGAATATAAACATTCATGTTTCAGTTTAGGTTTTAGTACAGCGGTAGAGTGTGGGGTTATTAATAGTTGCTTTTTAATCTTGCAAGTTCGATTCAGTTCTGTTTTTTTTTTTTTTGTTTTATATTTTAAACGAAATAAATTCTTACATATCATAATATCATCATAATATTTAATCTGTATTGATAGACATTTAAAACCCTTTTACTCAATGATTTGCCATCTTAGGCTTCTTATAATATTACATTTTAAATAAAATCATAAAGAAACTGTACTGTATATACTGTATTGTAATTGCTAATTAAAACACCTCGAATTTCGAGGGGCGGGCGAATACTAGTTGTATATTATTTTGCATTAAAAATTAAGTCCTCATAAAATAAGGTAAGGCATTATTTTTTAATTAAGAGTTTAAAATAATTAATTATCAATTTTGAAGTTAAATTTTTTTTGAGTAAATTTTTTTGGACAGAAGAGTGAATACCGACAAAATATTTTAACAGGATTGACTAACAAATTTTGACTATCATATAATATATTATATGTTTCTTTATGATAATACCAGAGATTACATAGAGATGTACAAATTCATACAAAAATTTGTACTAATTTTTTTTCAAACGGGCCAGCTAAAACTGGCTAGTTTTAAAAATCTTAAAGCACAGAAATATTTAGTTTGTGTCATAGCTAAAAGAATTTAGCGAAAACTAGAATCTTCTGTAAAATCTGGTGTAAAATGATCATTCATATATTTTATGCATTTACAAAATTTTGTTATCCTTGTGATTATTAAACTTTTTAAAGCAAAGCGGTGACAAAATAACTTTTAAAATAGAAAAATAAGGCAAAAATGGGAAAATATATTTGAGAAAATATATATTTAATATGTCGAGTAGAAACGTAAATTTTCAATATGATAAAGAAGACATTCTAAATATCACTTTACAAAAAATATGGAACATTTAGCTAAATATTTCATATAGAAAAAAATTAAATAAAAATAGATTATTTTATAATGTTGACTTTTCTAAAAACAACAAGAAAAAACATTTCAAGGTTATCATTCATATGCATTCAGTATTTCACTACTTCAAGCAGAATTTTTTGAATGTATGAAATGGTACATCGTATATTATTTGGTATCAGATGGGATGAATGTTATCTATTTTATGAAAATCATCTGATTTAACTGCATTATTTATTTAACTAAATTTAACTGATTTAATATACAGTATCCAGCAAAAGTAATGGTAATTTAAAAAAATATGTATAGAAAAGCAATAAAATAATATAGGCGTCGAATTTTTTCTAATAATATTTTTAACTTTATAACTTCAGGGAAAAACAAACAAACAAAGTAACAAAATTTTTTGTATTATGATTTTATTTTATTTTTTGAGCTCATGACTCATATTGTTATATTGGTAACAGTATACCTACATATATATGTGGGTATTTTTTGAAGATAATATAATATACCTATCAAATAAAAATAACTGAAATAAAAAATAATGCTTTAAAATTCTTCTAAACATTTTTTTAATTAAAAATTATTCCAATTAGAAAAGTGGCATGACATTTGCTGGATACTGTGCATATTCATAAAAATTCTCAAATCATATCAAATTGGAACATAATTACATTTACACAAAACAAAATATAAATATAAATATGTATTGATTTTTGAATCATATTGAAATACATATATAAAAAGTGCCGATAGTATTTATGTGTATTTCTATTTATATTTAATTTTGATTCACACACACTTTCACAATTTAATAAGCATGTAGGCAAGCTGGTTCAAGTAATATAAATGCATAATATGGCATAATGCATATATAATATAAAAATTATATTAGATACTGATCAGATTATGTATATCATAATATGTCATTTGATATCATATGATCATATTCATATATGTATGTTACTTGTTATTTCTATCATCCATACCAATCATACGAAAGTTCATTTATGTACATATATGAAAAAAAAAAATATCCGAGACCAAAACTTGCTTTAAGAAACTTTAAAAAAAAAAGTTGAAAAATGAGACTAAATTTCAAATCGATATTGTAGCGACATCTAAACTTTTTTGTTGCCATTTGGACATCTCTATGTAGTCTCTGATAATACTATTATTTGGAATTAATGTAAATGCAAATATTTGTTAAAAGTTTATACAGATGCTTTATTTTCGAATTTAACAATTAAATTAAATCAAGTATATAAATAAATTAGGAAAAAAAAGATTTTGTATAAAAAATCAAAATAGGAGTTATAATTATAATACTGGGGTTATATATTATTAAATGTATATAATACACAAATTTGTTCAAAAAAGTTTTAATTGAATTAGATTGGACATTTTTAAATTAAATTTTTTTTTTTTGCTTTTTTAAGGCCTCTGTGGTGGTCCTGATGTCCCTACCCACCACAGAACAGACCACGACAGGGCGTCACTCTTAACTGGTAATATATTTTTGTTCATATTTCTTTTAATAACTTAAAAACTATATACAAAATTTTTAATTAAAGATTACAATCGAAAAACATCCGTGGGTTCAGCCACAAGCAGTTCATCAGGTTCTGATGATTTTTCTGATATTGAATTTGCTGACAATAATGATGCTTTCTCAACATGCTCATCAGAAATGGATTGTCAAGAGGTGGTCTCAAAAATATTGCAACAAAAACGTCCGATGCGTATTGTTATCAAGTTGCATGTAACTGAAAATGTTAATAGTGTTTGGGATACTGTAAGTTAAATGAATAACAAAACTAATCAAAAAAAATTTTTTTTAATGAATTTAATTTTGTAGGTTTTAAATCCATCAAATAACATTTTATATGTTGCTTTACCAAATGTTTTACTGCCAGAAGCTTCTAAGCAATCATTTATATCATTATTGGAGTTTGCTGAAGAAAAACTTGATGTCAATGCTGTTATGTTATGCATGCGTAAAGATCGTTCAGATCGTTCACAACTTGTGAGGACATTTTTGTTCTTAGGTTTTCAACCACTTGGACAAAAGTCACCATTAGCACCACCTCAGCACGACGTTTTGGACAGTCAAAACAATCTATTTTTGATCTACAATATTGAACATTAAAAATATTAAGAAACAAAACGAATAAGTTAAAAAATCAAAATAAAAAAAGAATTGTCAGCAAAATGAATGTTAAAAAATCATCGAAACTTACACAGCTTACGAAAACTAACAATTTCTGTTAACAAAATAGAATTAATCATAGGAGCTTCATTTTTTTTTTCATAAAATTTTAAATCAGTTATTTATTTTCAAAATATTTTCTCTCTTAAATATTTTCATTTTAAAATATGATAAATGAAAATAATCAAATAAAATAAAAAAGAGAGTTTATTTAATTTTTGAAATTTTTATGTTTTCAAGTTAAGAATAGAGTGTAAATTTCGTACTTACGTAGTTTAATTTAAAATTCCCAATATTTTTTTTTTTAATTTTTAAAGATTTTAAAAATAAAATCTTTATTAATAAATAATAAAGGTCTTCAGCCACAAACAAAAATATTTGTTGAGTATAATAAAAATAGAAAACGTATTTTTATTTTTGAAAAGGAAATAAGATCTCAACTTAAATTTTTTTTATATTAATGTAGCTTGTTTTTTTTTCATTCTTAATTACTAAAATAAATAATAATCAATAAATGGCTGAAACAAGAATTATTAAATATGTAATATGCTATAAGCATTGAAATATAAAACAATAAAAATTTAAAAAACCTACATTACAATGGTGTCTACTAGTATCAAAAACCCAACATTGCCACCTTATGCAATTTTGATTAAATTGGCAAAAACTTCTCGTTGCTTTCTTAAACATAATAATTATACAACTTTTTCATAAGTCTCGTTTAGATAAACAAACCATTCCGCAAAAGCTTTTTGATAAATAGTAAATATTTTCTGAATTATATTAAATTCCGAATAGGAATTGATGCTTTTTGTTGCTAGCTATTGGAATTAGTTGTTTTTGCTACCAAAATTTTTGAAATTTTAGTAATATTGTGGTAACAAAAAATAAAAACATGTTAAATAATTCATTAATTTTAAATTATTTTATTATAAAATCATAAAAAAAATAAAAATTTTAACTAAATTAAAAGTATTAACATCACATACGTTTAAAAAACAACAAAAATAAAATAATAAAAAAATATAACAGTCTCCATAATAAATTCAGTTGAAGCAAAAAATAAAATAATTTAAAACTATATTCGAAGATCGATATCTTCAAAATTTCCACATAATATTTCTTCATTTTCTTCAACGAATAGTTCATTAGCATTGACAATCGCTTGATAAAATTTTAACTCTTCTTTTTCCTCCCAATTATCCCTAGTGTTTTGTTAATAATTTTTTTTTTTACATCTGCCATTTTATCGGTTTTGACGGCTACTCCCGTCGGCAATGTATCTAATTTCATTTGGGATAATTTGCGTCCCTTTTTTAGGACAGATTTTGTACTCCTCAATTCTTCCAATCTATTACCCCACAGTTTTCAGATCCCATTCTGATTATTTGACCATAGTCTCCATACAATTCAATGTATTTTTTGGACCTAACTATTTGTTATTTTAGTTTGGCTCTCTTTTCTAATGGAGCAAATTCCCTGTCTGGCGGAATAAACAAGTGGCGTGGTCGGGAAATATTATTTGAACTTGTTGATGTGAATTGGATCGTCGGAATACAACCATTTTGAAACCATGCCCATTATGGCCGAGTTTTTTATGCGCTGATATGATACATGGCAGGTGTAATCTCATTATTTTCTTTCTGACGCTCGTTTTCTGTCAATGTGTGTAAAAAGACATTTTCTTTCGTAAGATTAGCTTTTGATGAGCCTTGTACTATGCTAAAATTGTATAAATAAAGCTGTCTTGAATAATTTTAAACGCAACTTTATTAGATACTTTTGGCAAAATAATATTTTTCTGACAGTCAAAACTAAAAGTTATCATAAAAGTTTTTTTCTTCCTTCACAAAATTGAAGAAGCTCTTTACGCGAAGGATATGTACTCTTTTAATCATAATATCATTACACTTATTTTTAGTTTTTTCCAATTTTAATTGTTTAAACATCAGGCATGTAGAACACATATCATTAGACGGAGTTTTGAAACCTATGTTAAATGATGTATTAAAGATGAATGAAAAAAAGCTTTGTTTTACTTGCAGATGTTGAAAATCCGCTTGGTAAGTACTGCCGACCGAAAATAGTGTATATCCAAGACCTTAAATTTTGAAACAAATTGCTTTATACTATTTGTCCTTTCAGAAAATTTAAAACTTATTCGGTCACCAGCACATCATCCTTGGGAATGGATCTATTAATAAAATGGCGGCGATATACTCCACGTAATCGATAAACTTTTATATGAAGCAAATCCAAAAAGGTTTTTTGACATACCTTTACTGATGACCCATTGGACGCACTCTTACAAAATGGCTAAATGAAAAGGTTCTTGCTGCTGATCGTGCACTCTGCTTTTTCCTATTAGTTCTTCCTGGAGAATCTATACGAGTATAAGCGATAAGAAAGTTGTCCTGTTCGACTTTATTAGTTGAAGTGTAAAATGCTTTTGTAAATGAAAGAGCATCAATGCATCAAATAGATTTGTATTGATACATCTCTCTTTGCGTTTCTCGCTTCCAATTTGACTTATATATAACCCTTTTCCTTATTTACTTGGTTCTAAGACTAAATTGAATGTTCTATTTCCATTTTGCGACCAATTTTATTGTCTAGCAAATACCTTAAATTAATTTTTTTTGTCTCATTGAATGGTTTTTTACAAATTAGGTTATAATCTAAAGCACTATAAATTATTTAATACTATTACTCGTATCAAGAAAAAAAAACGCAATAAAGACAGTTTGCAACCTCTTCTAAGTACTATTTCAACTAAATTTAACTAAAAAATGTTTTAAATTAATTGCATTTGCAAAATTTTTTAAATTTGACATTTCTACCTTTTAACGGCTTTTTGTTACTCATTTTTATATTGAACAAAAGTATCAAAGGAATTGTGGATTTTTGAAACATAAATATTTTTGAAAGGAAATAATGGTTTTTGCTAAACAATTTTCGAATGCAATGCTAAGTTTTTGCTTCCAATGGTCAATTTCAAATTACTTTTTCTATTGAAATTAATGGGTTTTGCAAATTTGTTTGTACTATTCACTAAACTATTACCAGTAAATTCTACTTTGCTTTTGCATATAAAACTGACTTTTTTTTGTTAAGTGGGTTTTGAATTAAGTTTTTGTAATTAATAGACACAATTAATAGTACACCTAGATTTAAAATATCGTAAAGAATGAATAAAAACATTGTAACAGTTAAGGGATATGCTGTATCGTATTTAAAAAAAAATTAAAGATTTAAAATAACAAATAGCACTCCAATAATTACATTTTTAATTTGCATATCCAAATTACAAAATTTCTGACAACGAATTTATCTAAGTTTATAAATTGGTACAATATTTAGTTTCTTTCTTTTCCTTTCCGATTTTATATTTTATTTTTTCAATAAGTAATTCCCTTAAATCACACTTAATTTATAAAAAATGGCTAATTTGTAAACTTAATTTAGCGATAATTTCTTTTGTATAGATAGTTGATAATTTTTCATATAAACTGTTTTATATCTTATAAAATTGTGATTTCATTTTTAGTTATTGAAGAAATAAATATTATGCACCTGCAAGAATTTTCAATATAGACAATTTATTATTATTTAATCATCCTTTTATTATTATTCAATTCTCTTTTTCATGATGAAATATAAATCGATGAAAACAATTTAAAGAAGAAAAGTAAATAATTTTGTATTTTCAATTAATTTATCTTAAAATTTTAATCAATTAAATAACTTCAAAAATTTGTATTTGCATCTTTATTATAAATGAGGATAATATAAATTTGTATTTAATACATACATATTTACGTATTTTATTTGTAATAAAGATTTTAATGTGAATTGGTAATTTTTAGCTTACATTTATATAATAATAATAATAATGAAAATATATAGTATTTTATTAAATATGTATTTGTTAATTATTTTTAAATGCGATATGGTTTCTTAATGTGTGTATAAAAATCTTTGTATTAATATTAAGATAATAAAATTGCTGTAAAATGTAATCAAATAAATATTTAAATTAACTAAAAAAAAGTATTTTTGAAAACAACAATAATATGATATGGAATAAGTTTGGCTGAGTATTTTTCTGACTAAATTTTCTTAACTGAGAAAAAAAGCTGAGAATCGAAATTACAAATTATATTACCGTTTTTACCCAAAAATCGTCTCCTTAAAATTATTAGAATAGAGTAGAATGAGTAAAATGTTATTCTATTCTAATAATTTTTAATCAAAAGTAAAAGTACGATTTTTGGGTGAAAACAGTACAGTTTGACATTTGACAAAAATGGCACGTGATTAACTTTTTAGTTTAATTAGATATACTAGGAAAACCCCTGCGCAGTTGCAAAATTGGGACTGCCAGCTAAATTTCTTAGATCAGCATCAGTAAGAGGTTTTAAATTATTAAAACAGACAAATAACATTGTGGTATCAATTGAATCAGTCTTTCTTTCCTAACTATATTTTAATTCCTTATAACATCTACCTTCCTCGGGCAAATTGCCTAAATGGTTGGTTTTCCGTAAAATATATTTCGAGTTCTAAATAAATGCCTACCGTAATGGTTAATATCTTCTACTTTTTTTTTTATCCCTATCAAAACCTTAAATAATAAAGGTCTGGACACTAAAATCTTTAGTGAAGTGCACAAAAAAAATTTTAAACATTTTTTATCCAAAAATATAATATTTTACCAAAATGTATAAAGTTTTCACTATGAAAAACTCGCCCAAATGTCGAATTTCAATCATAAAAATCAAAAAAAATCATAGTCTATAGAATGGTGTCATACATTAAAAAGCTCGACCGATGTCAAATTATTCAGATTTTCTCTAAACCTCATTTGTTCGCGAATAGAAGGGGAGTTGATATCACCGCGAACAATCTGCTGAACGAATATGTTGTCGACTAGACGGCGTGGCTCGAAGGAGTTCAAATTCATTAAAGAAAGTCTAGCTTCATATGGAGGAAGACGTATAGGATCAGCCCAACAAAGTTGCGTAAAGCGAAACGAAGTAATTTTTTTTGGACCGATTCAATACGTCAAATATCTATATCACGATATGGAGACCATATTTGGCTCGAGTATTCAAGTATAGGTCTTACATAAGTAGTAAAAAGTTGCTTGTGATATAGAGATCAGAAAATTCTTTTCACCAACGCATAGTAAATCTAAAAGTTGAGTTAGCTTTATTTATTATAGAGTTGTAGTGACTCTTGAAATCTAACCTATTATCAAGGATCAGTCCCAAATCAGAAGTACGATCTGTTCTTTTAATAAGTTGATCGTTGAGGACGTAATCGTAATTGATTGAATCTTAATATTGTTGGTGAAACTCCGTCGGGACCGTACATGAAGTCATCTTTTAGAGCTAAGAGGTGAGGCATTAAGATATTTTCAGTTATCACAATGGTTTTAATATCAAAATTTAAAAGAGATGGAGGAACTAGGTTATCTAAATATGATTGATTTGGCCCAAAAACCCCGTTCTGGTAAGTACTGGAGAAGAATTTGGCAAAAAAATTGGAAACAGTCTGCGAGTTATCTGATGTTGTTTCTTCGTAACGCAAAACCGATGGGTAACCATCAGTCCTACGTTTACTATTAACAAAATCATAAAAATGTCGCGGATTGGAATAAAATTGCGATTTATTTCTGTCAATATAATTTTTATATAAAGCATCAGATAGAATTTTGAATCTATTATAGATATCAAGAAAGGTGTTACATATAATGGGCAATGGAATTAGTTTCCATATATTCTTTCCATGAAGAATTTCGTTTGTTGCTCAGAAACGAAATTCTTTAGAAGATCATGGCGCTGAGTAGTTAGAGTATTCATGAGATTTTGTAGGAATTTTTAAGCGAAAACATGTTGCTAGCATCTCATAAAACCATTTAAGGCTGATGTTCTAATTTGATGAAGAAAAAATTGATTCCACATTGAGTGAGTCTATAAGTGAGAGTAAATATGTGAAATCAGTTTTGGTAAAATCAAACTTTAGATAATTCTCAGAAAAAGTGGGTTCATTGGAGGAGTTAATATTGAGAAATATATCTACCGCAGGGTGATAGTCGTCTATATTAGTAAAAGCTAATTCACTGGACGATGCCCAACAATTGTCATGATCTGAAGAAAAGACAAGATCTAATTGTCTGCCTAAGTTGTTTGTGACAGAACTAATTTGTTGTAGATCAAGGCTATTTTAGCAATCAATAAAAATTGATTCAAAGTTCAGTGAAATATTATCTGCAATCAAAAAATTATTTGTATCAGACCATAACCACTTAACGGTTGGAAGATTGAAATCACCTAGAACTAGAAAACTATCAAAAGTAGCAAGTTTACGGTAAATCGAATGTTTACCGAAATAATGAGCTCATTATAAATCTCAATTTTGTTAGAATTACTAGGTGAAATATATACAAGTATAATGAATAAATTAGCATTTAAGTGCCTGAAGGAAATCTGGATACAATTCATTTCAAAGAGGTCAGAAGATGGCAAATCGACTACACTGCTCAAAAGCGTTGTTTTGACAGCTAATAAAATTACACTATTTCTATCAGTACGATAGACTAGAAAATCTTTAGAAAACAGTTCTTCACTATTGAAATTAGAGTTGAGCCAAGTTTCAGACAAGACTAGAATATCGTGCGGAAGAGTCGTAGATTTTAAAAACTCAGAGTGCGTTTTAGTACGGAGACCTCTCATGTTTTAGTAGAAGATCGAGAGGTTCTATGGTTTTTTGGATTGCGAAGAAATTTCAAATTTTTTTGCAGTTCAAATTCTTTTATTAGTATTCCAAGAGGCCTTATGATTTAAAATAAAGTGAAGTAAGTTATCTGGAATAGCTAATGTGAAAGAAGAGCAGCGTTTAGCTGATATCTTAGAAATTGAAATACCATTACGAATACAGTCAACATTAATAATGTTTGTTAGGTGGTGATATATATCACAAGGCTCTGCATTCGGATGCAAGTGTGAGATAAATACAAATTTATTATGGAGCACCACTTGGAGTTTGAAGGGAAGGCGATTACCTTCAAGTAGATTAACAACATTGTTATTATTATTATTATTATAGTTGTTATTATTGTTATTAGTATTATTAATATTAATATTACTATTATTATTAATATTATTATTATTAATTCTATTACGATTATTATTATTATTACTGATATTAGTACTATTACTTCTACTATTATCATTAATATTATTGTCATTATTATTATTATGTTTATTACTATTTTTAATTACAAAGTTACTATTTTTATTATTACTATTATGGTTAGTATTTTTTCTATTATAATTATTACTACGATTATTCTTAGTTTTACCGTTATTACTTCTACTATTGTTATTGCTATTCCTATTATTATTACTATTCCTATTATTATTATTACTATTATTACCGTTGCTATTATTATTATGATTATTACTACTAATATTATCATTACTATTACTACGATCAATATTATTAATACTACCGCTACTAGCATTATTATTTTTGTTATCACTACTAATATTATTATTATCATTATTATTACTAATATTATCACTAATATTTCTATTATAATCACTATTATTATTAATTTTATTATTACTACTATTATTCACAACAATATTATTTGAAGACGAGTTCGAACTTAAGTTCGGAGATATATCAATTAGTTCGTTCGTAATATGTATATTTTCATATTGAATCGGAAGGGGAGATTTTTGTTGAATTAAATTTCCACGAATGTTGAAGGTTTGTTTAACCTCAGAACTGGGCCGTGTGAGTGGTTCCAAAAAAAAACCGTTAGAAAAGAAACCTATTAGAACGCTCGTATCACTTACGATAGAGTGATTACAATTAAGAACTTGCAAGTTATTAGAATCGAAATCTTCAAAAGCTGTTTTTAGGGTATTAAATTTTTGACCCATTTTCAACATGGGCAGCTGCAAAGCTGCCGGAGAAATTTTACGCTAAATAGGCTAAATCTATTTTTTACCCTATCCGCCAATGGTGCTGTGAGTCCCATATATTTAGGATGAAATAACCCCTCACAGCTACCAGCGCATGCACTTGTAGGCTCAGCATTTACTTCGCGACATGTGACTTTATTACACTAAGGCATTGTATGATATGTGAAGATAAAAAATATAAATAAATAATAAAAGTGTCAAATTAAAGTCACCGGCGAATCAAATAGGCACTAAGCCGAAAAACCAAACAATTTTATTTGTAATATAATGAAATAAAATGAAAAATGAGAAAAAAACTAAAAAAATTGACAACCACTGCACAGAAAGTAATGTTGTGAACGCTTAAAGTAGTATGGATATGCCGGTTCTGGTGCAGGAGGAGCTTTTTTAAAGCTTTTAGTCCCCCTAAAAGTATGCAAAAAAAATATTTGCATATATTCGTCGGAAAAGTATGCAAAATGAGTAAAAAGGATTGTGTCTTTGATATTTTAAATTAAAAAAGCTATAGTGCTGAATATTTTAAATTTGTATAAAAATATGAAAACTTTTTAAAGTTTGGTTTAAAAATTTCAAAGCTTGGTTTAAATACAAAATTATTATAAAAGTTTCAACATATTTACCAAAAGTCAAATTTACATTCTATTATAACAATTTTAGTTCTCCTAACCTTATTTAAAAAAATTAGTAGGGTGAAGATATGAAAAGTTTTTAAAGTTTGGTTTAAAAGTTTTTAAAGTTTATTAGTATTAAAGTTTATTGATTATTATAAATTTAACTTAGTGGTTAGTATACCAGTTATGTTTTAATTTGAAATTTAAAACGCTTAAGCTATGGTGCTGAATATTTTAAATTAGGATTTAAAAATTTGAAAGTTTGGTTTAAATACAAAATTATTGTTAAAGTTTAAACATATTTACCAAACGCCAAATTTACATTCGATTATAACAATTTGAGTTCTCCTAACCTTATGCAAAAAATTAGTAGGGTGAAGATATGAAAATTTTTAAAGTTTGGTTTAAAAGTTTTTAAAGTTTATTATTATTAAAGTTTATTGATTATTCTAAATTTAACTTAGTGGTTAGTATATCAGTTATGTTTTAATTTGAAATTTAAAAATCTTAACCTATGGTGCTGATTATTTTAAATAACGATAAAAATATGAAAAGTTTAATAATAAAAATAGAAAACGTATTTTTATTTTTGAAAAGGAAATAAGATCTCAACTTAAATTTTTTTTATATTAATGTAGCTTGTTGTTTTTTAATTCTTAATTACTAAAATAAATAATAATCAATAAATGGCTGAAACAAGAATTATTAAATATGTAATATGCTATAAGCATTGAAATATAAAACAATAAAAATTTAAAAAACCTACATTACAATGGTGTCTACTAGTATCAAAAACCCAACATTGCCACCTTATGCAATTTTGATTAAATTGGCAAAAACTTCTCGTTGCTTTCTTAAACATAATAATTATACAACTTTTTCATAAGTCTCGTTTAGATAAACAAACCATTCCGCAAAAGCTTTTTGATAAATAGTAAATATTTTCTGAATTATATTAAATTCCGAATAGGAATTGATGCTTTTTGTTGCTAGCTATTGGAATTAGTTGATTTTGCTACCAACATTTTTGAAATTTTAGTAATATTGTGGTAACAAAAAATAAAAACATGTTAAACAATTCATTAATTTTAAATTATTTTATTATAAAATCATGAAAAAAATAAAAATTTTAACTAAATTAAAAGTATTAACATCCATACGTTTAAAAAACAACAAAAATAAAATAATAAAAAAATATAACAGTCTCCATAATAAATTCAGTTGAAGCAAAAAATAAAATAATTTAAAACTATATTCGAAGATCGATATCTTCAAAATTTCCACATAATATTTCTTCATTTTCTTCAACGAATAGTTCATTAGCATTGACAATCGCTTGATAAAATTTTAACTCTTCTTTTTCCTCCCAATTATCCCTAGTGTTTTGTTAATAATTTTTTTTTACATCTGCCATTTTATCGGTTTTGACGGCCATTCCCGTCGGCAATGTATCTAATTTTATTTGGGATAATTTGCGTCCCTTTTTTAGGACAGATTTTGTACTCCTCAATTCTTCCAATCTATTACCCCACAGTGTTCAGATCCCACTCTGATTATTTGACCATAGTCTCCATACAATTCAATGTATTTTTTGGACCTAACTATTTGTTATTTTGATTTGGCTCTCTTTTCTAATTGAGCAAATTCCCTGTCTGGCGGAATAAACAAGTGGCGTGGTCGGGAAATATTATTTGAACTTCGTTGATGTGAATTGGATCGTCGGAATACAACCATTTTGAAACCATGCCCATTATGGCCGAGTTTTATTTTATGCGCTGATATGATACATGGCAGGTGTAATCTCATTATTTTCTTTCTGACGCTCGTTTTCTGTCAATATGTGTAAAAAGACATTTTCTTTCGTAAGATTAGCTTTTGATGAGCCTTGTACTATACTAAAATTGTATAAATAAAGCTGTCTTGAATAATTTTAAACGCAACTTTATTAGATACTTTTGGCAAAATAATATTTTTCTGACAGTCAAAACTAAAAGTTATCATAAAAGTTTTTTTCTTCCTTCACAAAATTGAAGAAGCTCTTTACGCGAAGGATATGTACTTATTTAATCATAATATCATTACACTTATTTTTAGTTTTTTCCAATTTTAATTGTTTAAACATCAGGCATGTAGAACACATATCATTAGACGGAGTTTTGAAACCTATGTTAAATGATGTATTAAAGATGAATGAAAAAAAGCTTTGTTTTACTTGCAGATGTTGAAAATCCGCTTGGTAAGTACTGCCGACCGAAAATAGTGTATATCCAAGACCTTAAATTTTGAAACAAATTGCTTTATACTATTTGTCCTTTCAGAAAATTTAAAACTTATTCGGTCACCAGCACATCATCCTTGGGAATGGATCTATTAATAAAATGGCGGCGATATACTCCACGTAATCGATAAACTTTTATATGAAGCAAATCCAAAAAGGTTTTTTGACATACCTTTACTGATGACCCATTGGGCGCACTCTTACAAAATGGCTTAATGAAAAGGTTCTTGCTGCTGATCGTGCACTCTGCTTTTTCCTATTAGTTCTTCCTGGAGAATCTATACGAGTATAAGCGATAAGAAAGTTGTCCTGTTCGACTTTATTAGTTGAAGTGTAAAATGCTTTTGTAAATGAAAGAGCATCAATGCATCAAATAGATTTGTATTGATACATCTTTCTTTGCGTTTCTCGCTTCCAATTTGACTTATATATAACCCTTTTGCTTATTTACTTGATTCTAAGACTAAATTGGATGTTCTATTTCCATTTTGCGATCAATTTTATTGTCTAGCAAATACCTTAAATTAATTTTTTTTGTTTCATTGAATTTTTTTTTACAAATTAGGTTATAATCTAAAGCACTATAAATTATTTAATACTATTACTCGTATCAAGAAAAAAAAACGCAATAAAGACAGTTTGCAACCTCTTCTAAGTACTATTTCAACTAAATTTAACTAAAAAATGTTTTAAATTAATTGCATTTGCAAAATTTTTTAAATTTGACATTTCTACCTTTTAACGGCTTTTTGTTACTCATTTTTATATTGAACAAAAGTATCAAAGGAATTGTGGATTTTTGAAACATAAATATTTTTGAAAGGAAATAATGGTTTTTGCTAAACAATTTTCGAATGCAATGCTAAGTTTTTGCTTCCAATGGTCAATTTCAAATTACATTTTCTATTGAAATTAATGGGTTTTGCAAATTGTACTATTCACTAAACTATTACCAGTAAATTCTACTTTGCTTTTGCATATAAAACTGATTTTTTTTTGTTAAGTGGGTTTTGAATTAAGTTTTTGTAATTAATAGACACAATTAATAGTACAACTAGATTTAAAATATCGTAAAGAATGAATAAAAACATTGTAACAGTTAAGGGATATGCTGTATCGTATTTAAAAAAAAATTAAAGATTTGAAATAACAAATAGCGCTCCAATAATTATATTTTTAATTTGCATATTTTTTTTACAACGAGAATTTAAAGAAAACTATTTAATATGCCCAAATTACAAAATTACTGACAACGAATTTATCTAAGTTTATAAATCGGTATGATATTTAGTTTCTTTCTTGTCCTTTCCGATTTTATATTTTATTTTTTCAATAAGTAATTCCCTTAAATCACACTTAATTTATAAAAAATGGCTAATTTGTAAACTTAATTTAGCGATAATTTCTTTTGTATAGATAGTTGATAATTTTTCATATAAACTGTTTTATATCTTATAAAATTGTGATTTCATTTTTAGTTATTGAAGAAATAAATATTATGCACCTGCAAGAATTTTCAATATAGACAATTTATTATTATTTAATCATCCTTTTATTATTATTCAATTCTCTTTTTCATGATGAAATATAAATCGATGAAAACAATTTAAAGAAGAAAAGTAAATAATTTTGTATTTTCAATTAATTTATCTTAAAATTTTAATCAATTAAATAACTTCAAAAATTTGTATTTGCATCTTTATTATAAATGAGGATAATATAAATTTGTATTTAATACATACATATTTACGTATTTTATTTGTAATAAAGATTTTAATGTGAATTGGTAATTTTTAGCTTACATTTATATAATAATAATAATAATGAAAATATATAGTATTTTATTAAATATGTATTTGTTAATTATTTTTAAATGCGATATGGTTTCTTAACGTGTGTATAAAAATCTTTGTATTAATATTAAGATAATAAAATTGCTGTAAAATGTAATCAAATAAATATTTAAATTAACTAAAAAAAAGTATTTTTGAAAACAACAATAATATGATATGGAATAAGTTTGGCTGAGTATTTTTCTGACTAAATTTTCTTAACTGAGAAAAAAAGCTGAGAATCGAAATTACAAATTATATTACCGTTTTTACCCAAAAATCGTCTCCTTAAAATTATTAGAATAGAGTAGAATGAGTAAAATGTTATTCTATTCTAATAATTTTTAATCAAAAGTAAAAGTACGATTTTTGGGTGAAAACAGTACAGTTTGACATTTGACAAAAATGGCACGTGATTAACTTTTTAGTTTAATTAGATATACTAGGAAAACCCCTGCGCAGTTGCAAAATTGGGACTGCCAGCTAAATTTCTTAGATCAGCATCAGTAAGAGGTTTTAAATTATTAAAACAGACAAATAACATTGTGGTATCAATTGAATCAGTCTTTCTTTCCTAACTATATTTTAATTCCTTATAACATCTACCTTCCTCGGGCAAATTGCCTAAATGGTTGGTTTTCCGTAAAATATATTTCGAGTTCTAAATAAATGCCTACCGTAATGGTTAATATCTTCTACTTTTTTTTTTATCCCTATCAAAACCTTAAATAATAAAGGTCTGGACACTAAAATCTTTAGTGAAGTGCACAAAAAAAATTTTAAACATTTTTTATCCAAAAATATAATATTTTACCAAAATGTATAAAGTTTTCACTATGAAAAACTCGCCCAAATGTCGAATTTCAATCATAAAAATCAAAAAAAATCATAGTCTATAGAATGGTGTCATACATTAAAAAGCTCGACCGATGTCAAATTATTCAGATTTTCTCTAAACCTCATTTGTTCGCGAATAGAAGGGGAGTTGATATCACCGCGAACAATCTGCTGAACGAATATGTTGTCGACTAGACGGCGTGGCTCGAAGGAGTTCAAATTCATTAAAGAAAGTCTAGCTTCATATGGAGGAAGACGTATAGGATCAGCCCAACAAAGTTGCGTAAAGCGAAACGAAGTAATTTTTTTTGGACCGATTCAATACGTCAAATATCTATATCACGATATGGAGACCACATTTGGCTCGAGTATTCAAGTATAAGTCTTACATAAGTAGTAAAAAGTTGCTTGTGATATAGAGATCAGAAAATTCTTTTCACCAACGCATAATAAATCTAAAAGTTGAGTTAGCTTTATTTATTATAGAGTTGTAGTGACTCTTGAAATCTAACCTATTATCAAGGATCAGTCCCAAATCAGAAGTACGATCTGTTCTTTTAATAAGTTGATCGTTGAGGACGTAATCGTAATTGATTGAATTTTAATATTGTTGGTGGAACTCCGTCGGGACCGTACATGAAGTCATCTTTTACAGCTAAGAGGTGAGGCATTAAGATATTTTCAGTTATCACAATGGTCTTAATATCAAAATTTAAAAGAGATGGAGGAACTAGGTTATCTAAATATGATTGATTTGGCCCAAAAACCCCGTTCTGGTAAGTACTGGAGAAAAATTTGGCAAAAAAGTTGGAAACAGTCTGCGAGTTATCTGATGTTGTTTCTTCGTAACGCAAAACCGATGGGTAACCATCAGTCCTACGTTTACTATTAACAAAATCATAAAAACGTCTCGGATTGGAATAAAATTGCGATTTATTTCTGTCAATATAATTTTTATATAAAATATCAGATAGAATTTTGAATCTATTATAGATATCAAAAAAGGTGTTACATATAATTGGTAATGGAATTAGTTTCCATATATTTTTTCCATGAAGAATTTCGTTTGTTTGCTCAGAAACGAAATTCTTTAGAAGACCATGGCGCTGAGTAGTTAGAGTATTCATGAGATTTTGTAGGAATTGTTAAGCGAAAACATGTTGCTAGCATCTCATAAAACCGTTTAAGGCTGATGTTCTAATTTGATGAAGAAAAAATTGATTCCACATTGAGTGAGCCTATAAGTGAGAGTAAATATGTGAAATCAGTTTTGGCAAAATCAAACTTTAGGTAATTCTCAGAAAAAGTGAGTTCATTGGAGGAGTTAATATTGAGAAATATATCTACCACAGGGTGATAGTCGTCTATATTAGTAAAAGCTAATTCACTGGACGATGCCCAACAATTGTCATGATCTGAAGAAAAGACAAGATCTAATTGTCTGCCTAAGTTGTTTGTGACAGAACTAATTTTTTGTAGATCAAGGCTATTTTAGCAATCAATAAAAATTGATTCAAAGTTCAGTGAAATATTATCTGCAATCAAAAAATTATTTGTATCAGACCATAACCACTTAACGGTTGGAAGATTGAAATCACCTAGAACTAGAAAACTATCAAAAGTAGCAAGTTTACGGTAAATCGAATGTTTACCGAAATAATGAGCTCATTATAAATCTCAATTTTGTTAGAATTACTAGGTGAAATATATACAAGTATAATGAATAAATTAGCATTTAAGTGCCTGAAGGAAATCTGGATACAATTCATTTCAAATAGGTCAGAAAATGGCAAATCGACTACACTGCTCAAAAGCGTTGTTTTGACAGCTAATAAAACTACACTATTTCTATCAGTACGATAGACTAGAAAATCTTTAGAAAACAGTTCCTCACTATTGAAATTAGAGTGGAGCCAAGTTTCAGACAAGATTAGAATATCGTGCGGAAGAGTCGTAGATTTTAAAAACTCAGAGTGCGTTTTAGTACGGAGACCTCTCACGTTTTAGTAGAAGATCGAGAGGTTCTATGGTTTTTTGGATTGCAAAGAAATTTCCAATTTTTTTGCAGTTCAAATTCTTTTATTAGTATTCCAAGAGGCCTTATGATTTAAAATAAAGTGAAGTAAGTTATCTGGAATAGCTAATGTGAAAGAAGAGCAGCGTTTAGCTGCTATCTTAGAAATTGAAATACAATTACGAATACGGTCAACATTAATAATGTTTGTTAGGTGGTGATATATATCACAAGGCTCTGCATTCGGATGCAAGTGTGAGATAAATACAAATTTATTATGGAGCACCACTTGGAGTTTGAAGGGAAGGCGATTACCTTCAAGTAGATTAACAACATTGTTATTATTATTATTATTATAGTTGTTATTATTGTTATTAGTATTATTAATATTAATATTACTATTATTATTAATATTATTATTATTATTAATTCTATTACGATTATTATTATTATTACTGATATTAGTACTATTACTTCTATTATTTCTACTATTATCATTAATATTATTGTCATTATTATTATTATGTTTATTACTATTTTTAATTACAAGGTTACTATTTTTATTATTACTATTATGGTTAGTATTTTTTCTATTATAATTATTACTACGATTATTCTTAGTTTTACCATTTTTTGTATTTTATACATACAAATTTATGTATTTTATTTATAATAAAGATTTTAACGTGAATTGGTAATTTTTAGCTTACATTTATATAATAATAATAATAATAATAATAATGAAAATATATAGTATTTTATTAAATATATATTTGTTAATTATTTTTAAATGCGATATCGTTTCTTAACGTGTGTATAAAAATCTTTGTATTAATATTAAGATAATAAAATTGCTGTAAAATGTAATCAAATAAATATTTAAATTAACTAAAAAAAAAGTATTTTTGAAAACAGCAATAATATGATATGGAATAAGTTTGGCTTAGTATTTTTCTGAATAAATTTTTTTAACTGAGAAAAAAAACTGAGAATCGAAATTACAAATTATATTACCGTTTTTACCCAAAAATCGTCTCCTTGAAATTATTAGAATAGAGTAGAACAAGTAAAATGTTATTCTATTCTAATAATTTTTAATCAAAAGTAAAAGTACGATTTTTGCGTGAAAACAGTACAGTTTGACATTTAACAAAAATGGCACGTGATTAACTTTTTAGTTTAATTAGATATACTAGGAAAACCCCTGCGCAGTTGCAAAATTGGGACTGCCAGCTAAATTTCTTAGATCAGCATCAGTAAGAGGTTTTAAATTATTAAAACAGACAAATAACATTGTGGTATCAATTGAATCAGTCTTTCTTTCCTAACTATATTTTAATTCCTTATAACATCTACCTTCCTCGGGCAAATTACCTAAATGGTTGGTTTTCCGTAAAATATATTTCGAGTTCTAAATAAATGCCTACCGTAATGGTTAATACCTTCTACTTTTTTTTTATCCCTATCAAATTAAATAATAAAGGTCTGGACACTAAAATCTTTAATGAAGTGCACAAAAAAAATTTTAAACATTTTTTATCCAAAAATATAATTTTTTACCAAAATGTATAAAGTTTTCCCTATGAAAAACTCGCCCAAATGTCGAATTTCAATCATAATAATCAAAAAAATCATAGTCTATAGAATGGTGTGATACATTAAAAAGCTCGACCGATCTCAAATTATTCAGATTTTCTCTAAACCTCATTTGTTCGCGAATAGAAGGGGAGTTGATATCACCGCGAACAATCTGCTGAACGAATATGATGTCGACTAGACGGCGTGGCTCGAAGGAGTTTATATTAGTCGTCTATATTAGTAAAAGCTAATTCACTGGACGATGCCCAACAATTGTCATGATCTGAAGAAAAGACAAGATCTAATTGTCTGCCTAAGTTGTTTGTGATAGAACTAATTTGTTGTAGATCAAGGCTATTTTAGCAATCAATAAAAATTGATTCAAAGTTCAGTGAAATATTATCTGCAATCAAAAAATTATTTGTATCAGACCATAACCACTTAACGGTTGGAAGATTGAAATCACCTAGAACTAGAAAACTATCAAAAGTAGCAAGTTTACGGTATATCGAATGTTTACCGAAATAATTAACTCATTCTAAATCTCAATTTTGTTAGAATTACTAGGTGAAATATATACAAGTATAATGAATAAATTAGCATTTAAGTGCCTGAAGGAAATCTGGATACAATTCATTTCAAATAGGTCAGAAAATGGCAAATCGACTACACTGCTCAAAAGCGTTGTTTTGACAGCTAATAAAACTACACTATTTCTATCAGTACGATAGACTAGAAAATCTTTAGAAAACAGTTCCTCACTATTGAAATTAGAGTGGAGCCAAGTTTCAGACAAGACTAGAATATCGTGCGGAAGAGTCGTAGATTTTAAAAACTCAGAGTGCGTTTTAGTACGGAGACCTCTCACGTTTTAGTAGAAGATCGAGAGGTTCTATGGTTTTTTGGATTGCGAAGAAATTTCCAATTTTTTTGCAGTTCAAATTCTTTTATTAGTATTCCAAGAGGCCTTATGATTTAAAATAAAGTGAAGTAAGTTATCTGGAATAGCTAATGTGAAAGAAGAGCAGCGTTTAGCTGCTGTCTTAGAAATTGAAATACAATTACGAATACGGTCAACATTAATAATGTTTGTTAGGTGGTGATATATATCACAAGGCTCTGCATTCGGATGCAAGTGTGAGATAAATACAAATTTATTATGGAGCACCACTTGGAGTTTGAAGGGAAGGCGATTACCTTCAAGTAGATTAACAACATTGTTATTATTATTATTATTATTATAGTTGTTATTATTGTTATTAGTATTATTAATATTAATATTACTATTATTATTAATATTATTATTATTATTAATTCTATTACGATTATTATTATTATTACTGAAATTAGTACTATTACTTCTATTATTTCTACTATTATCATTAATATTATTGTCATTATTATTATTATGTTTATTACTATTTTTAATTACAAGGTTACTATTTTTATTATTACTATTATGGTTAGTATTTTTTCTATTATAATTATTACTACGATTATTCTTAGTTTTACCGTTATTACTTCTACTATTGTTATTGCTATTCCTATTATTATTATTACTATTCCTATTATTACCGTTACTACTATTATTATGATTATTACTACTAATATTATCATTACTATTACTATGATCAATATTATTAATACTACCGCTACTAGCATTATTATTTTTATTATTGTTACTAGTATTATTACTACTAATATTATTATTATCATTATTATTATTAATATTATCACTAATATTTCTATTATAATCACTATTATTATTAATTTTATTATTACTACTATTATTCACAACAATATTATTAGAAGACGAGTTCGAACTTAAGTTCGGAGATATATCTTTAATAATTTATATTTAATATTTTAGTTGAATTAAATCTCCGCGAATGTTGAAGGTTTGTTCAACCTCAGAACTGGGCCGTGTGAGTGGTTCCAACCCGTTAGAAGAGAAACCTATTAGAACGCTCGTATCACTTACGATAGAGTGATTACAATTAAGAACTTGCAAGTTATTAGAATCGAAATCTTCAAAAGCTGTTTTTAGGGTATTAAATTTTTGACCCATTTTCAACATGCACAGCTGCAAAGCTGCCGGAGAAATTTTACGCTAAATAGGCTAAATCTATTTTTTACCCTATCCGCCAATGGTGCTATGAGTCCCATATGTTTAGGATGGAATAACCCCTCACAGCTACCAGCGCATGCACTTGTAGGCTCAGCATTTACTTCGCGACATGTGACTTTATTACACTTAGGCATTGTATGATATTTGAAGATAAAAAATATAAATAAATAATAAAAGTGTCAAATTAAAGTCACCGGCGAATCAAATAGGTACTAAGCCGAAAAACCGAACAATTTTATTTGTAATATAATGAAATAAAATGAAAAATGAGAAAAAAAACTAAAAAAATTGACAACCACCGCACAGAAACTAATGTTGTGAACGCTTAAAGTAGTATGGATATGCCGGTTCTGGTGCAGGAGAAGCTTTTTTAAAGCTTTTAGTCCTCCTAAAAGTATGCAAAAAAATTATTTGCATATATTCGTCGGAAAAGTATGCAAAATGAGTAAAAGGATTGTGTCTTTGATATTTTAAATTAAAAAAGCTATAGTGTTGAATATTTTAAATTGGTATAAAAATATGAAAACTTTTTAAAGTTTGGTTTAAAATTTTCAAAGCTTGGTTTAAATACAAAATTATTATAAAAGTTTCAACATATTTACCAAAAGTCAAATTTACATTCTATTATAACAATTTTAGTTCTCCTAACCTTATTTAAAAAAATTAGTAGGGTGAAGATATGAAAAGTTTTTAAAGTTTGGTTTAAAAGTTTTTAAAGTTTATTAGTATTAAAGTTTATTGATTATTCTAAATTTAACTTAGTGGTTAGTATACCAGTTATGTTTTAATTTGAAATTTAAAAAGCTTAAGCTATGGTGCTGAATATTTTAAATTAGGATTTAAAAATTTCAAAGTTTGGTTTAAATATAAAATTATTTTTAAAAATTTAAACATATTTACAAAACGTCAAATTTACATTCGATTATAACAATTTGAGTTCTCCTAACCTTATGCAAAAAATTAGTAGGGTGAAGATATGAAAATGTTTTAAAGTTTAGTTTAAACGGTTTTAAAGTTTATTATTATTAAAGTTTATTGATTATTCTAAATTTAACTTAGTGGTTAGTATATCAGTTATGTTTTAATTTGAAATTTAAAAATCTTAACCTATGGTGCTGAATATTTTAAATAAGGATAATAATATGAAAAGTTTTTAAAGTTTGGTTTAAATACAAAATTATTATTAAAGTTTAAACATATTTACCAAACGTCAAATTTACATTCGATTATAACAATTTGAGTTCTCCTAACCTTATGCAAAAAAATTAGTACGGTGAAGATAAGAAAAGTTTTTAAAGTTTGGTTTAAAAATTTCAAAGTTTGGTTTAAATACAAAATTATTATAAAAGTTTAAACATATTTACCAAAAGTCAAATTTACATTCTATTATAACAATTTGAGGTCTCCTAACCTTATGGAAAAAAATTAGTAGGGTGAAGATATGAAAAGTTTTTAAAGTTTGGTTTAAAAGTTTTTAAAGTTTATTATTATTAAAGTTTATTGATTATTCTAAATTTAACTTAGTGGTTAGTACATCAGTTATGTTTTAATTTGAAATTTAAAAAGCTTTAGCTATAGTGCTGAATATTTTAAATTAAGATAAATATATGAAAAGATTTTAAAGTTTGGGTTAAAAAATTTCAAAGTTTGGTTTAAATACAAAATTATTAATAAAGGTTAAATATATTTACCAAAGTTTTACTGTCAATTATATTTTTATATTTAAACAAACGTTTTTTATTTGTCTCTGGTTTTATTTAAAGCTTTCAACAGCTTAAAAGCTTCGCTAAGCTAAAAGTGATTAAACACACTTAAAATTCGATTTTTTTTTTGTAATAATAAAAAAACAAGTTTGTTCCTGTTGTTTTAAATTATACATATATATATTTTTTTTATTGATCTTTAAATTATATTTTTTTTTTAAAACTAACTTTTTTATATAACTTTATTAAAATTTCTTATACACCTAAAATTTTGACAGTA
Organism: Poecilobothrus nobilitatus; assembly: GCA_947095535.1. NCBI lineage: Eukaryota > Metazoa > Arthropoda > Insecta > Diptera > Dolichopodidae > Poecilobothrus > Poecilobothrus nobilitatus. Next base: position 101,435,855 of record OX352773.1, read on the forward strand.
CCTATTTAGCACAAACAGGTAGACATTTCTCGATTCGTTATTCGGAACACATTAGAGAACTTAATAAAGTGCATTCCAAGTCCAATTTTGCCAACCACTTAATGGAAAAAAACCATTCTAGCAATATAAATAATCTGAAAATCTTACATATTGATAAAAAAGGTAAAAAGTTGGATTTATTGGAATCTCTAGAAATTAAAAAAGCTATAAAACAAAATAAATCAATTTTGAACGAACAATTAGAATTGCGAAATTCACCTATGTTAAATATAGGAAATAAATGAAATCACCTATGTTTAGATTTGTAATTATTTAGTAGGTATAAATGTAATATTAAAAAATAGGAAAATTATTCATGTTTAGTATTAAATTGTATTCGCCCTGATGATGGCAGTGATGCTGAAATATATATAGGCTTTATAATAAATAAATATAATATTTTAAGAATTATAAAAATAAAATATTAATAAAATTATTTTGTGGAGAAAAAGTATAAATAAAAACCAATTTTTAACTCAATAAATCTAATAAAGATGTTCCACAAACTTACGGTTGAAAAAATTCAAGGATTATATATTTGTTTGTTAAGTCAACTAAGAGTTTGGCAATTTTACCTGTTGGTGGAACTTTGTTTTCAGCACAAAAAGGAAAATCATTGTGCAAATCATGTAAATGTTGTGAGTAATCTAAATCCATTCTAAAACGTAACCAGTTTCCGAATCATCGGCAACTGAAAGCACATCAATATTTTCAGTAACGTCAACCCACTGAAAATCTTTATGTGGTAAATATTGGATCATTGCCCATCCATATAAATTGTTAGCGTCTTCATATACTATGTACTTAGAAGGTTCGTTTCTTTTATAAGATTCTCCCATGAATTTATTATTTGCTACTGAATGTCTAAGTGAGCACTGACTAATTCCACCACGTATCCCTTTTTTAGGGAAATTATACATATCAATATCAGTTAATAATTGTAACTTGATATCCGTGTTACAATAAAATTTAACATAGCTGCCCATGACAAACCTGGGGTAGTATAAAAATTTGTAGGATCTAAAGAATAGATTTTGTAGCATATTTTTCGAAAGTTTTCAAAAACATCAGTCAAAATAAGCACATCCGGTTTAAAGTAAAGTTTTAAATAGTCCCATAAGTTTTGACAATCAAACGTATTCCATACATATAACTGCATGAATGTAGTTTTCATCGGAACATGATGTGTTTGTCATTTGATTGGTAAAAGCTTCTTGTGAAGGTAAACTTCTTTCGTCAAGTCGTTCAAAGGAATTTAAATACTCATAGTGTTCAAATTACTTTAGTCACTTTAAGTTACGATTTAAAATTTACCATAGTAATAAATAAAAATTTCTTTAACAATTAAACGTTATGCAATGGTTTTCGCTGACGCTGCATTTTTATGCATAAAAATTAAATGTTTGAATGAAATACAATATTGTATTAAGTAAATTAACTTATGTTAAATCAAATGTATGTAATGTAAACTGTTGTTGTAAAATTTTAATGTAGATTTAAAGTAATGTAGGTCAGTATAAAAATATTTCAAGTTTATAATACGGAAAATAATTGTACTAAATTTGTAACGATATTCAAGGTGTAATTAATGCTGATTTTAGTATTTAATTTATATATAAAAAGATGTAAAATTATAATAATTAGACAGAACAAAATAAACAGTTTATCATTAAACAAAGCATTGGTCCTTTGAGCCGGATCATTTAACCATAAATGATCAAAAGGACAAGCCGATTATATCAACAAAAAAAAAAAAAAAAAAGACTACTCTTTCTTGTGAAGAAATTCAAAGGGCTAATTTGAAAGAGCTTTTTAGAATCAACAGAAATTACAAGAAAGATAGCAAGGACAGGCATTCATTGGAATACTTCGAAAGTCGTCTGGAACGCGTTCACAGCATATGGAGACGCTGTGTTGAGAAGCATTCAGAAGTACTGGGGGGAAAAGCCCACAATAGTACCTTACTCAAGGAATATCCAGAAAGCTATGAAGAAGCAGAAGAACTTTCCTTAGACTTAATAACCAAATTTAAGGGATTCATTAATGGAGATAAGGAACAGAAAGTAAAACCGACAGCAAGACCATCCACGCCAGCTGGAGAAGAGTCTCAATCCACAAGAATTGTTATCAAGGATAACTTTCAATTAGAAAGAATAAAGATTCCTAGATTTGATGGCAACTATATGAAATGGACTACATTCTATGAATTATTTAAGGCAATGGTTCATGAAAATAACGAGATTTGCAATGTCCAAAAAATGCAATATATCAAATCTGTACTGACTGAGGAAGCAAGCAGTCTAATAAAACATTTGTCCGTAAGTGAAGAAAATTATAAAACAGCTTGGGAGTTGTTAATAAACCGATTTGCAAATAGCCGAGTTATTCTATCATCACATTTGCATGCAATTACATCTGCTCCATTTACTAAAGCGGAAAATGCTAACAGCTATAAGGGGTTACTTGACGTTACAACCGAATCATTAGCAGGAATTAAAGGATTAGAGCAATGTACGGAATCGTGGGGACCTATAGTGGTCCACATTCTATCCTAAAAATTAGATATAGAAGCCAGAAAAAAATGGGAAGAGGACCTAGGTTCTAGTAGAGAGTTTCCAACGTTAGCTCAATTAACAACATTTTTAGAACAACGATTTAGATCTATAGAAGCTATGAGTAGTATCAAGACATTAAATAAAACTCATGTACATGCTGTCAACATTGAAGGAAGATCACATTGTATTATGTGCAACGATACGCATCGACTTTTTAAATGTAAGAAATTTCACTATCTAAACGTTTAACAAAAATGATCTTTAGTGGAAAAACATAAACTATGTTTTAATTGCTTACAATATGGTCATGTCTCAAAGGGCTGTTTTTCAAAATCTCGCTGTTTAAAATGAAAATCTGCACATCATACATCTTTGCACATTGAAAATACAAAACAGAAGGAAATTTTAAAAGCCACTAATGCAGAAAGGGGAAACGAGATCTTGTTAGCAACAGCATTAATCCAAGTAGAAAATAAGTATGGAGATTATGTTTCGTTTAGAGCTCTAATTGACCAAGGTTCTCAAAGATCATTTATAACTGAAGCTGCTGTGCAATGTTTGAAACTTCCTCGTAGTTATGACAGAACCATCATTAGCGGAATTGGGTTAACTGAAAGGGCTGTGTCAAGAGGTGTGGCTAACCTAAAAATAAAGGAAAAACGGACTCGTAATCATCACCTCATTCAAGCATTAATAATACCACAAATTACATGCGATTTACCACATAAAAATCTATCACCAAATTCAACAAGAATCAATCTGGATGATTTGGCAGATCCAACTTTTAACATAAAGGGGAGAATTGACATTTTGTTGGGCGCTGATATATTCGGCAATATTATAAAAAATGGAGTAAAGGATACACAATCAAGATATCTAACTGCGGAAAAAATAGCATTGGGTTGGATATTGTCAGGGCCGGTACCAATCGAATCAAATTATAAGATTTTTAGTTTAATTTCAACTGAAGATGTGGATCAATCTCTGAGAAAATTCTGGGAACAAGAAGAAATGAAATACCGTATTGAACCCCCAGTTGAGGATTTACTAGCAGAAGAGATTTATAAACAAGATGTCCAACGTTTACCATCAGGCAGATATCAAGTAAGTTTACCGTTTAAATTGATGCCAGGTGCAGAGTTAGAAAGTACTCGTTCAAGAGCATTGCAGAGACTATATCAATTAAAGCGCAGGTTTAAATTAAATTCTGAGTTAAAGGATGATTATAACAAGGTTATAGATGAATATATTCAGTTAGAGCATATTGAAGAAGTACCACTAAATCAAATCAACAAGGTCAATTACTATTTTCCACATCATGCTGTATTGAAGGCTAGCAGTACAACAACCAAAACTAGAGTAGTTTTTGATGCATCTGCCACATCACCATCTGGAAAATCGCTGAACGAGTTTTTATTAACTGGCCCAACCATACAAGAATCTATTTACGATATCTTAATGCGGGGAGAAAATATAAATTTGCAATTACTGGCGATATTGAAAAAATGTACCGACAGATATGGTTGGAGCCAGAACATCGCGATTTTCACAGAATAGTGTGGAGAAAACATCCAACTGATGAAGTTAAAGATTATAGACTGAAGACTGTAACCTTTGGAGTCGCGTCAGCTTCATTCCTAGCAATAAAAACTTTACACGAAGTAGCACAGTCGGTAAAACTAGAAAACCCAAAAATTGCAGACATCATTCTTAACGATTTTTATGTAGATGATTTAATGACAGGTGCTCATACTCTGGAAGAAGCTCAGCATATTAGAGAAGATCTTAGCAAAATCCTGAAGGAGGCAGGATTTCCGTTACGGAAATGGGCAGCAAATGAAATAATTTATTATCAAAAATATTAGATACAGATCGGGAATTACCACTAGATTCGGAAAAGGGAGTGCAAGTGAAAACATTAGGATTGTATTGGCTACCAGCAACTGGTGCCATTTTTTATAAGGTGAGTCAACAAAAGCAGGAAAAAAATCTTCATACGAAAAGATAAATATTATCAGAAATATCTAAACTCTTTGATCCTCTTGGTTGGTTGCAACCAATACTTATACAGGGTAAATCATTATTGCAACAATTATGGCTAACTCAAATTGATTGGGATCGCCCTTTGCCAGATTATTTACAAGATCAATGGAACAACTTACGAAATGATCTTTATAATATTAAAGGAATTAATATACCTCGCTGGATAAACTACGAACTCGGAGATGTAATACAACTACATGGATTTGCAGACCTTCTATGATAGCTTATGTTGCAGTTATCTACATTAGAATTGAAAAGCCAGATGGTAAAATCATAACCAATTTGTTATCTTCAAAGTCGAAGGTAGCTCCGATAAAAACAGTGTCAATTCCACACTTGGAATTATGTGGAGCTCAACTTGTACTACAACTTATGGAGCAAGTATCTAAGGCATTCAAATGGACAGATATAAACAAATTTTTTTGGACTGACTCGACAATTGTCTTATCATGGCTTAGCCAACATCCAAATAAATGGAAAACTTATGTAGCAAATAGAGTTAGTTATATTTTATCTAACTCAACACGTTCACAATGGCGCCACGTTCAATGTAAGGATAATCCAGCTGATATAGCATCTCGAGGCATGAGTGCGAGTCAATTAGGACAACAGCAACTGTGGTGGAAAGGACCGGAGTGGCTAAGTGACACTAAAGCATTTTGGCCACATATAAAAGACATGACGGCTCATACTAATTTTGAAGCAAGAACTGTAACTTTAAGCACTGTTGTCAATCTCCCAGAACCTGAATGGATCATCCGATATTCATCGTTTACTAGAATGATTAGAATAACGGCTTTGTGTTTGCGATTCAAGAACAATTCACTCATTCCAAGGGGAAACCGAACTAATTACTTATCAACGGAAGAATTAAGTACAGCTGAAAAAACTTACGTACAATTCATGCAGAACCACTTTTTCAAAGATGAAATTGAGCAATTAAAATACTAAATGCTTAGATACAACTGCATCAAGGATTTGCCAAATCTCCTCACCAATTTACGGATTTGAATCTAAGAAATATCGTTGCGAAGTTACTCTGCTCACACAACATCGAAATTTTAAAGAAGACTGTGAATTCAATATTGTTGAACCAAGTAACCAATGGATTCCTCTTTCTAATGAAGGATAATATATTTTTGTTACAATAGTACCACAAAATGTTATGTTGTGGAGAGTATTCAAATCCAATCAAATTAGAAAATGAAGGAATTATATCTATACCACCAGGCTGTGCAGTGAACCATCCAACATATACAATAGCGGCTCACTCGTCTGTTCAGTCGCGGATCTCGATTCAAAATGATGTTATACCTGTAATGAATATGTCAGAACTTGGAACTTTAGTTGGAAATTTGAATCTTAGTCAACCAACATCAACCTTCGATGAATATATATCCGATATCCAGAGAATTCTAGAAAAGCAACGTAACAAATTGACTGAAATGTCAAATAATTCGATGTTATTTAAGCCTTCATAATGAATACGTTCTGATTTCCATCATTATTTTCATATTATTGCTTTTAATAGGTATCACTGTATATAGCAAAATTTGGACTAAGATTTTTAAGTGCAATTCATCAGCAACCTCCAAACCAGAGTTTTCATTACATCAAAGGTTAAGACGTCCAATACATTGGCCAAGGTTTACTGAAGAACCTATACCATCAGCAAGTCAAAGTACGGTTTTATAGGTTCTTGGTGGGCGGAATGTTCAAATTACTTTAGTCAATTTAAGTTACTATTTAAAATTTACCATAGTAATAAATAAAAATTTCTTTAACAATTAAACGTTATGCAATGGTTTTCGCTGACGCTGCATTTTTATGCATAAAAATTAAATGTTTGAATGAAATACAATATTGTATTAAGTAAATTAACTTATGTTAAATCAAATGTATGTAATGTAAACTGTTGTTGTAAAATTTTAATGTAGATTTAAAGTAATTTAGGTCAGTATAAAAATATTTCAAGTTTATAATACGGAAAATAATTGTACTAAATTTGTAACGATATTCAAGGTGTAATTAATGCTGATTTTAGTATTTAATTTATATATAAAAAGATGTAAAATTATAATAATTAGACAGAACAAAATAAACAGTTTATCATTAAACAAAACACATAGGGAAAAACTCCCTTTCGGGTCATAAGTTTATTTTTTTCATTATTATTGAATTCTTTTTTTATATGAAACAAATCATTTTCATTTAAATTTTTACATAAAGAATCAATGCTAGAAGCCATAAATTGAAAGTTATCGAGAAAACGTAAATAAAATGAATGATTTTTATCTATTGTAATTTTTTTAGATAATGAAATATAACGTTCTTTATTCAAAGGAATGACACCAATATGCCCATTCACTTCGTTTAATTCTTTAAATAAAAGATGGCAATCATAGCCGAAAAAATTGTAAAAAATTATAGGAAAAAATTTAGTCGCCTATATAATAAATTACATTTAGAATGAGCGGGTCCTCTATAATTACCAGTAAAGTGACAATTGTCTCTAATTCTATCATTAGAAGCTGAATGCTTACCACATATGTGACAATTTTTCTGAATTCATTGTTGAAGCTGCTCATTAATTGTTAACAGATTCATTGGCTTTGGCATCATAAAAATATTTTTATATTTTATATTCACTACATGTTTTTGTTAACGATATGACAAATTCCTTAGCACAGTTAGCTCCAACAAACTATTTGTAACAGCTTTGACTATCATCAAAAGAACATTTAATGTAGTACGAGAAAGTTACTGGAACATGTTGATGAATATTTGTTGTTGAAGACATCATTGGATTAGAACTGCATGTTGCAATAGGTTATAAAATACTCTCAGACTCGACATAAATAACAAAAGGTGTTTCTAATTGTTGTTGATAATTTTTAAACTCGAGTGTATTTTTCTCAATAGATGGAAACTTTGTAACGACTTTATTGCACTCAATTTTGTGTAAATCACGCTGTTGTAATGTATAAAAATGTTGCAAGCACATATTACAAATATAAATTTTATGTATATGTTTTGTTACAGAACTACTTAATCTTTATAAATTTTTAATATAGAGAAAATGAAATTTATCATCCTTTTCCAAAAGCAATAAATTTATATGGTATTTTTTCACATTTTCTTAAACAGAATGGTTCTACAACCTCATATTTTTTATTAATGACTTCCAGTCCAAACAAATTAATACTTATTTCACTATTTAGTTCTTCAAATAAATTTAACTCGTTCAATTTAGCTGGAAATTGCATAGTGCTAAAATTAAGCTGTCGTACATCACCAAACTTTAGCTCGAATATGGGTAGAGAAATATTATTAAGTTTATATGAAGATGTTCGTTCAGCATTTTGAATACAAGTTTGTAAAGCTGATACTAAACACCACTTCAAACAGAAGTTATCTTTATTTTGAATATTAATGCATGCTTTTTTGTCTTCTATGCTTTTCGGTAGTTTAATATAACTAGACACACGCATTGGTTCAAATTTATTGATATTTATTTCAATATGTAAAATCCTGATTAACGCCCAGCCACTGTCTTTTTCTTGGAAGTCTTCTGCTTGTTGTTGAATAATTTCTTTAGCCTTTTCAAAAAAATCATTAAGATCATCTGCTTGTGTAATACTTAACATTCGAGTTTGAAAATATTTGATTGATATATTTTCAAACTCTTCTTCTGTTGGCTTTATATATTCGCCAAAAAGCTCAAGATTTACTTTTATAACGTTGTGCTTTTTTAATGATTGCATCAATAATTCAATTATACCGGTCTGATCATTTTCCAGAAAATGTGATGGGTTTAGTATGCTTTCATCATCATTATCTCTAATATAGAATTAGAAAAATTTGTGTATATATATACAATTTGCTTCTTGCTTAAGACTAAATTAAAGTCATTTATAGACTAAATTAATATTGTTTTAATATAAGAAAAGGACACTACTCGGGCGCTAGATCCCAAGACCAGGGAACGTTGTTGGAGCCAGTCTTCCGAAAGTCCGTTACCGAAACCTATCCTCCGGAAGTCCGTTGCCAGAATCGGTCTTAAGAATAATCTTAATAGTTATTAAGAATAGTTCTGCAAATTTGTTGCATTCATTAGACGAATTATTTACACAAATTGATTTTGTAAATACATATGGAAATTAGACATACATTTTTTTTTTTTTTTTAATTTTACAGGTTTTAAATGTTTATATTTTGTTTTTTTTTTATTGAAAATTAAATATTCCTTTCACTTTTTTAAATAGTGTTATGATAAAATAACATAAAAAATTTTGTGTATATCTTAAATACTTCGACATCTATTATGGAAAGCGCAAGCAATTTTTCACATCATGATTTTGTTAGTATATAGTTTCAATTTTGTAATAATTTGATTAATATGCAACATTATAGTAATTCATTAGAAAAACTCAATATTCATTTTATGTTCTGATATGTTATATATACATTCAAATTATGCAATCTAGTTAGTTTAGGTTTATCTATATAGAATTAGAAAAATTTGTATATATATACAATTGACTTCTTGAGTTGTCGTGTTAAATCACTGAATTTAAGACTAAGTTAAAGTTATTTATAGACTAAATTAATATTATTTTCATTTAAGAAAAGGACACTAACAAAAAAAAAAAGAAAAATGAGTTCAAAAAACAAATGAATTAAATTGGAATGTGATAAATGTGAAAAAGTGTTCACAAGATCTGACAATTTAAAAGGACATAAATGTGAAACACAATTAAAACATAATTGTGAAATATGTAAAAAATCATTTAATAGAAATGATAGTTTATTAAAACATCAAAAAAATTTGGAAAATGTAAAATTTTGCAGAAAGTGCAAATCAAACGTTACAAACACTTTGTGGAACTACTAGTTCCGAACAAATAAGCATAAAAGTAATGCGGCAGAAGTAATTAGATCTAATGTTAGACATATTGATGAATGTTTTCAAAATAGAATAGAAACGTTTATTAGAGATAATGATGATGAAAGCATACTAAACCCATCACATTTTCTGGAAAATGCTCAGACCGGTATAATTGAATTATTGATGCAATCATTAAAAAAGCACAACGTTATAAAAATAAATCTTGAGCTTTTTGGCGAATATATAAAGCCAACAGAAGAAGAGTTTGAAAATATATCAATCAAATATTTTCAAACTCGAATGTTTAGTATTACACAAGCAGATGATCTTAACGATTTTTTTGAAAAGGCTAAAGAAATTATTCAACAACAAGCAGAAGACTTCCAAGAAAAAGACAGTGGCTGGGCGTTAATCAGGATTTTACATATTGAAATAAATATCAATAAATTTGAACCAATACGTGTGTCTAGTTATATTAAACTACCGAAAAGCATAGAAGACAAAAAAGCATGCATTAATATTCAAAATAAAGATAACTTCTGTTTGAAGTGGTGTTTAGTATCAGCTTTACAAACTTGTATTCAAAATGCTGAACGAACATCTTCATATAAACTTAATAGTATTTCTCTACCCATATTCGAGCTAAAGTTTGGTGATGTACGACAGCTTAATTTTAGCACTATGCAATTTCCAGCTAAATTGAACGAGTTAAATTTATTTGAAGAACTAAATAGTGAAATAAGTATTAATTTGTTTGGACTGGAAGTCATTAATAAAAAATATGAGGTTGTAGAACCATTCTGTTTAAGAAAATGTGAAAAAATACCATATAAATTTATTGCTTTTGGAAAAGGATGATAAATTTCATCTTGTCTATATTAAATATTTATAAAGATTAAGTAGTTCTGAACAAAACATATACATGAAATTTATATTTGTAACATGTGCTTGCAACATTTTTATACATTACAACAGCGTGATGTACACAAAATTGAGTGCAATAAAGTCGTTACAAAGTTTCCATCTATTGAGAAAAATACACTCGAGTTTAAAAATTATCAACAACAATTAGAAACACCTTTTGTTATTTATGTCGAGTCTGAGAGTATTTTATAAGCTATTGCAACATGCAGTTCTAATCCAATGATGTCTTCAACAACAAATATTCATCAACATGTTCCAGTAACTTTCTCGTACTACATTAAATGTTCTTTTGATGATAGTCAAAGCTGTTACAAATAGTTTGTTGGAGCTAACTGTGCTAAGGAATTTGTCATATCGTTAACAAAAACATGTAGTGAATATAAAATATAAAAATATTTTTATGATGCCAAAGCCAATGAATCTGTTAACACTTAATGAGCAGCTTCAACAATGAATTCAGGAAAATTGTCAAATATGTGGTAAGCATTTGGCTTCTAATGATAGAATTAGAGACAATTGTCACTTTACTGGTAATTATAGAGGACCCGTTCATTCTAAATGTAATTTATTATATAGGCGACTAAATTTTTTTCCTATAATTTTTTACAATTTTTTCGGCTATGATTGCCATCTTTTATTTAAAGAATTAAACGAAGTCAATGGGCATATTGGTGAATAACGTTATATTTCATTATCTAAAAAAATTACAATAGATAAAAATCATTCATTTTATTTACGTTTTCTCGATAATTTTCGATTTATGGCTTCTAGCATTGATTCTTTATGTAAAAATTTAAATGAAAATGATTTGTTTCATATAAAAAAAGAATTCAATAATAATGAAAAAAATAAACTTATGACCCGAAAGGGAGTTTTTCCCTATGAGTATTTAAATTCCTTTGAACGACTTGACGAAAGAAGTTTACTTTCACAAGAAGCTTTTACCAATCAAAGGACAAGCACATCATGTTCCGATGAAAACTACATTCATGCAGTTATATGTATGGAATACGTTTGATTGTCAAAACTTATGGGACTATTTAAAACTTTACCTTAAACTGGATGTGCTTATTTTGACTGATGTTTTTGAAAACTTTCGAAAAATATGCTACAAAATCTATTCTTTAGATCCTACAAATTTTTATACTACCCCAGGTTTGTCATGGGCAGCTATGTTAAATTTTATTGTAACACGGATATCAAATTACAATTATTAACTGATATTGATATGTACAATTTCCCTAAAAAAAGGATACGTGGTGGAATTAGTCAGTGCTCACTTAGACATTCAGTAGCAAATAATAAATTCATGGGAGAATCTTATAAAAGAAACGAACCTTCCAAATATATAGTATATGAAGGCGCTAACAATTTATATGGATGGGCAATGATCCAATATTTACCACATAAAGATTTTCAGTGGGTTGACGTTACTGAAAATATTGATGTGCTTTCAGTTGCCGATGATTCGGAAACTGGTTACGTTTTAGAATGAATTTAGTTTACTCACAACATTTACATGAGTAGATAGGTAGGCACTTGGGCCAGACAGGTCAGTAGGTCAAGGTCACCCGGAAGTAGGTCAAGGTCACCCGGAAGTAGGTCTAGGTCACCCGGAAGGCCAGACAGGAAGTATGTCAAGGTCATTTTAAAAGTAAGACTGGCGGCGATCGTCAGTTGTTTATAAAGATTGTATACTTGGTTTAAGTAATAGGTATGCAGGAAAATAGTAGGAAAAAAAAAATGCTTTTTCATACAATGTAAAGAGAAAAAAAACGTACCTATACGTTTCTTTAAAATTTAAAAAAGTGCAAACTGGTTTTTTACATCTTAGATGAAGAATCAACAAAATTAATGCAATTTTGAGATGCATTTTTTTTCTTTTTTTCTTGTTTTTTCTTTTTTTTATGAAGTATTTAAAGAAGAGGAAATAAAAACCATTAATTAATTGCGAGTATCACCGTATAAGATTTTATTGTTCTGTAAGAATGTTGACAAAAATATGAATAAAAAGAAAACAAACAGAAAATCAAAAATATCTAACATGTGGTTTAAGTAATAGGCGTAAATGGATATAGTAAGAAAAAATGCGTTTTTATAAAATGTAAAGAGAAAAATTTAAACAAATTAAGTGTACCTATGCGAATTTTTAAAATTAAAAGAAAAAAGTGCAAAGCTGGTTTTTAAATCTGAATCAACCTTGACCAAATTGATATTTTGAGATGAATTTTTTTCTTTTCTTTTTTGTTCTGATGAAATATTTAAAGAAGAGGAAAGAAAAAATTATTAGTATTTTAAGATTTTATTGATATGTAAGAATGTAGAACAAAAAAGATGTATTCTTATGTTGTGTTAAAAAAAAAAAAATAAAACAAATTTATTTATATGTTTGAAATAATTTTTTATTTAAAAATATTTTACAATTTTATAGAAATCTGTGCTGTTTTAATATAACATTTTTTCTTTTAAAAGATACATATATACATTATAACAATTTTTAACAGCACATCTGAAATTGTTGTTTAATAAGTGTATAGGACAATTTGATTTAAAGTTATCAATCTTTTGTAATGACGGCAAGTTTCTGCTTAAATCTTCTATTTTATCACTGTCAATGTACTTTTGAAGGAATAGTTTTTTTGTTCTCCTTTAACATAAATTTTTTCAGCTGACTCTAAATAGTGTTTTAATATGCATTTTACATCTAAATATTCAACTAGACCGTTATTCCATTTAAGTCCATTTATTTTATTTTCGCAATACTGGTTATTATATTTCATATCCGGACTAAGTTCCTCTGAGGGGTACGGTGCTTTGAAGTGATAGACAGTTGGAATTAAACTTCCTTTTTCAAGTATGGCTAATTCTTTTAGGAAATATTGCTTTTCATTTCCTTGTAAAAATTGTAGGTCAACTATGAGAACTCGTTTAACCATGTCGACGGTTTGTGTAAGAATACTCATTAGAATAAATAAATTTACATTTATATTCACTTCGGCAAAAGAGCTTTTCATATAAATATAGGTTAACAGTGCTATTTTTAACTAATACAACTATGCTATTTCATCCATTTACAATGATGGTAGCGGGGCCATCATGCTGTGGTAAAACCACTTTTATTCATAATTTAATAAAGTATAAAAAAATTTTATACTTTAAAAATTTAAAAAAGTATAAATATACAACCACATATTAATAAAATTATTTGGTGTAATCCAGACAAAAATGCCGTTCCAAAATATTTAAAAGATGTGGAATATAGTAACACTATTCCGGATTTTAATGACAATAAAGAACCTTTGTTAATTATTATCGATGATATGATGTTAAATTCCCATGATAAGTATGTATGTGATTTATTTACTAGAGGATCACACCATAGAAATTTATCTGTAATATTTGTAACACAAAATGTTTTTCACCAGGGTAAATTTTCAAGAGATATTTCGCTTAACTGTAAATATCTAGTACTTTTCAAAAATCCAAGAGATAAATCGCAGATATTACCTCTAGCTCGCCAAATATATCACAATCAAATCAAAGCATTTGAAAAAGTATATAATGAAGTGACGTCAGAACCATACGGGTATATATTAATAGATCTTACTCAAGACGTTAATGATATATTTCGATTAAGAAGTGATATATTTGGAAAAGGTTTGTGTTTTTGTACAAGAGATCAATTAGAACAATTTGGCAAAGAATATGAAACGTTTGAAGGTCAACCGTCATATATTGCACCTATTAAAAAGCTCTAAACCGAAATTTCAGAAAGTAATTATAAAACATTGTGACCCTGAAGTAATCAAAACATTTTGTGAAATTGCTTTAAATATTTTAAAAGGTAATTGTAATCTAAGTAAAAAATCAACAACCCAATTACGAAAGTGTAAAAAGGAATTGAGATCCCTCATTTGCCGCCAAAAATCTATAAATAATAAAAGAAAAATCATGATTCAACGTGGTGGATTTTTACCTACACTTCTTGGTGCAGTACTATCAGGGATAATCGGAAATTTTATAAAATGAATAATACAACATTTAACAAAATGATTATACTAAAACCCGAGATTTATGAGAAAATGAAACAAAATGCAGACTTTGAATTAAATGAGTTGGATAAAAATATCAAAAAAATATTGTTAAATAAATATCTAACAGACACTCAAAAATGGTATTTATACAGACAAAATTTATTTAAAATAAGAAACAAAAATAGAGTACTTCCTAGAAATAAAGAGGAGAAAGTAAAAATTACGGAAACAAAAGGTACTCAAACTCGTGCAAAACCAATGTATATAGATGCGGAAGCTCAATCGCATTATCCTGAATATAAGAATGTAGGAATACAAGTTGTTCCTGAAGAAGAAGAAGTATATGAAAAAGAAGCTGATGACGAAGTATTTGATGATGAAATTCAGGAAAATGTTTTAACCAAAGCACTGTCAGCTGCTTCAGTTGGAGAACGCCTTAGAAAAAGAAAATCAATTAGAAATCAAAATGTACAAATTTTTGAAACTGATACAGGGGACATTATAACTGTTCCTTTAGATAGCCCAAGCCCACCAACGAAAAAAGAAAAAACAAATAAATAGCAAAGAGTTGAATAATTCATTAAGACGTGTTTTAAGGTCAGCAGTAGGTACTCAAACAGAACTTAATTTTCCAATTCGTAAGAATAAATCCGCAAGCTCATGGACAACATACAAGTAAATGATGAATTTTATGCCACTTTACTCAGTGATTCATCTATGAACTATTATCCAGAAAATTCATTATCATCTTTTACAAATAAAATGAATAAATACATGTGTGATTCAAGGTGGAAAGTCGGTATTTCAGAAATGTATGTTAATGATTTCGTTCCAAATGTGTATGGTGAAGAATGGGAAAAAAGTACTCAAATATTTATTAAAGGTATGCAGAAAGATATGATAGGGGTTGGAACATCATATATTCCATACATAGAAAAACAAATGATATGCGACTGGAAAGTTTTTCTACTACCAACACTAATTCAAAATATACGCCCACTTAATAGGTTTACAAGAAAAGAAGTTGAACGACAGTTGATTTGGGGAATTTTTAATTTTATAAACGATGAAGTTCATTATACACAACCAATAAAAGCTGAGGAGATGCCTAAAAATTTAAGTTACACCACAATATGTGTTACTAAGCCTAAAATAGATATAAAAATAAGAGCAAATTACGCTTATACCCTCGAAGGACTTTTGACAACATGTTTCAATCAAGTATCTTTTAAAGTTACAGATTTTAAAAAATATAAATCACGTGTAATAGAAGCTTTCAAAACTTTTATAGATAGTGTACAATTGATTCCCATTAGTAAACCAGATATGTTTTTTATATACACAGATATAATTGAACCGCAAAAACTAGGTGATAAAGATATAAGGTGTTTAAGATCTGTTAACATACAAAATTCTTTCACTGATACTGTAAAAGAATTCAGTAATATTCAATATAGCAATGTGGAGAAATCATTTAATAACATTTCATTACTTTTATGTGATAAATATGGATACAAAATAAACTTTTCCAATAGTTCAATTCCAACAAAAATTGTATTACATTTTAAAAAAGTATAAATAAAAGCGATTTTACAAAACTATATATTATTTTATTTTATTCATTATGGAGAGAGTGTACTACAAATATTATTTAGTTCAATCAGGAAAAGGTCTTGAGGATATTGGTCCTTTGTTACAGTCAATTGTACCTTACCAAAGGGGACGAGGGTTAGGGAGCTTTTTCGGTGGTCTTTTTAGATATTTAAAACCAATATTTACGTCTGGAGCTAATATATTTAAAAAAGAGGTTATTAACTCTGGTATTAATGCATTATCTGATATTGCCACAGGGGCAAATGTAAAAGAAGTGGTTCAAGATCGAAGTAAAGAGATAATGAAAAATGTAAGACGAGGTGCAGTTCGGAAACTCAATGAAATGTATGGACAAGGCAAAAGAAAACGAAGAAAATCTATAAAAAGACCTCTCATTAATAATTTAAATTATTTTACGTCGAAGCGACGCAAAGTTAATAACAAAAACAAACAAAAAGATATTTTTGAATAATTATGATTGAATGTATGAAATCAGAGCTTGATATTTTTAAAACACAGCCTATTCAGTCAAGTATTTTACGATCTGAAGAAGTTTCCTATAACCCTATTGCTTCTTTAGATAATCCGTCTGTCATAGAATTTGTTTCACTAGGGCACGGTGATACATATAGAGACTTGTCTTCGACATATCTAAAATTAAAAGTACAAATTTTAAAAAAAGATGGAACTCAATGGAATAAAGATAAAAAAACTGATGGAACACCTATACAACAACCAAGTGTGGTTAATAATATGTTACATTCATTAATAAAACAATGTAATGTTCAACTAAATGGAAAGAATATATCTCCATCAGATGGCAATTATCATTACAGAGCTTATATTGAATCATTGTTAAATTATGGTACGGATGCAGCTACAACGCATTTGGAGTGTGGTGGATGGATGCTAGATAAGCCAAATATAGCAAAAACAGATAATAGTGGTTCAAAAGAACGTCAAAAATTATACCAAAATAGCAATGTAGTGGAACTTATGGGGAAACTACATTTAGATATGTTTAACCAACCTACACTTCTCATAAACAATGTCGATGTACGAGTTATCCTAACATTAGAGAAACCAGATTTTTACCTCTTTGCAGATGATACTGATGAATCTCAACTGAAAATTTTAGAAGCCACTTTATTTATGAGACATGTAACAATTAATCCTAGTGTGCTATTAGCACATAATGCTGTATTGGAAAAAACTAATGCCAAATACAATTACAAACGGGTAGAGGTAAAAACTTTTACCATTCCACAGAATAGTTCATCAATATCACTTGATAATGTTTTTATTGGACAGTTGCCAAACACAATCATTTTTTGCACCTTTTTAACCTGACAGAAAATACAGGTTACTCTGGAAAAAGGTCAAAAAACCCATACAATTTTAAACATTTTGATATTTCACAATTTGTGTTAAACGTAAATGGTGTCCAAATACCTAATTCAGCAATTGAAACCAGTTTTTCAGATGAAAATAATTGCTGTACAAGAGCATACAATACATTTTTTTCCAGAACTGGAATTTACCATAATGATAAAGGTCATCAGATAACAAAAACCATGTGTAGTAATGGGTTTTTCATTGTAGCTTTTGATTTAACTTCAGATGCATCAGGAAATGAAGTGTGTCAAGGTCTACTAAATCAAGGTACAGTTAGAATTGAGGCAAGACTATCAAAACCACTTACATCTACACTGACTGCTATTGTTTATGGAGAATTTGATGCAAGTTTACAAATTGATAAAAACCGAAATATATTCTCAAACCTATAAATAGCATATATAAAAGTAAATTTGAATATTTGACAAAATGTCACTGTCATGTGCACTTCTGGATGTAACATTTTGTAGTGATGATAATAATACCTTGTTTGCGAAAGATATTTGTATAGTTGGTTTTAAAGAACCTTGTAAAAAGTTTGTAAAAGAGCTCAAGTATAAATTTCCAACTAGGGATTTTATAAATATATAAAATTATAATTTTAAAATAAAAATAAATTATTATAATTTTGATAATTACTCTTTTGGAACTGTGTACAACGATAAAATAAATAAAGAGCTCTGTCAAATACTACAAAAATTTGATGTTATTATAACAAATAAAAAAATCTAAAGAGAGTTTTTATCTAATTATATTAAAGAAACAACTAAAGTATATGACTTGAATCAATTTGATTGATGAATATCCTAGAGATAAGTGACGTATTAAGATGTAACAAACACACACGTAAATTTGTTAAAGGAGTTTTTGCTCTGGATCAACTCCCCAGAATAATTGAAAAACAAACTTTTTTAATTGTAAACACTGATAAATCAAAAGATCCGGGAACACATTGGTTAGCTATTTTTAAGCCAAAGAATGGCTGTGTTGAATATTTTTATTCGTTTGGTAGAAAACCAGATAAATTAGAAATTTTAAGTTACTTAAAAAATCAATGTATAATTTTTAATAAGAAACAGTTACAAAGTAACTATTCAGATGTTTGTGGGCAATATTGTTGTGTTTATACATGGTATAGATGTTGCGGTTATAGTATGAACGCTTTTTTAAAACAATTTAATAAAGAAAATCATATAGAAAATGACAAAAATATAATAAATACTTTTCACCATATATTTGAAAATTATAATATTTCTCAATCATGTCTTCCTAAGAGGTATAACATTTAATAATAAACTTTAGTGTAATTAAAATAATGGAAGAGCAAAGTCCTAGCATTAATTTGTTGCTGAGTTATACATACTTTCTCAACAGAAGTCACACATTAAAAATAGTTGTCGGATTTGACACAGATTTTTTTGAAGTTGCAAGTGTTTTTCATTGGATTGGAATGAAACCAATTGTTTTAAAATATCATGAATGGTGTAAATTTTATGACCTATTTCATAAAAAATTTTCCAAGCAGTCAATTAAAAATTCAAAATTATGTTTACAAAGTGGATTAAAATCTACAGTAGGACAGAATCTTAGCATTAACAAAGAGGAAGCTGACGAGTTTTACAGTTTGATTGATTTCCTACATGCAGTAGTTGCATATAATAAAACTGCAGAGCCAAATGTAAAGGAATATGTTAAAAAATACATAAAGACCTGTGAAGAAAAGAATGTTGCAAAGTTGAAAGAAGAGATTTATATTCCGTTTCAAAAATTTAATATACGATGTAATTTTTCTCGACTCTTTTATGAAATACCTGTATTTTTACAAAAAAAAAAAAAAGATATTAAATAAAACAATTTTGTAACTATATAATTTGTTATTTATTTCATTATTTATAAATTAGGTATAATTTGTTATTTTATAAATTTGGTATAATTTCTAAATAATCTGGATCTCCTTCTTCATCACTGATATCCCATTAAAAATCATGCCAAGATCTAAAATAGTAAAAGAAATTCATATAGATCTGTAAAGAAAAGAATGTTACAAGGTTAAAAGTAGAGATATTTATTCCAGTTCAAAAATTTAATGTATGATGTAATTTTTCTCGGCTCTTTTATGAAATACCTGTGTTTTTACGAAAAAAATTAAATAAATCCATTTTATAACTACATATACATATTAACATTAAGTACATTTAAACATGAATCTGAAAAATAAAGCAACTAAATAAAAGAAATTTATACCTTTTTTGAAATTTATATTTATTTATGAATAATAAAAACTTATATAACTATAAACCAATTTACATCTTTTATTGGTAATTTGCATATATTTTACCAAACGACTCAGATATATCTATAATATTTAAATTTAAATTTTTATCTTTATATACAAAATGTTCTTTTTCTTTTATTTCTTTTACAAAATTTAAATTCTCAAAAATATCAGAATATTTTTGAGGTACAAATATAATTAAATTGCGGGTCTCAAAGACCCACTTAAGACCATAAATGGTCTTTATTTGCTTAACATTTATTATATGATATAGAGCATCTTGCTCCATATCTTTAGTTTTTAGGAAACTTTTTCTAGTTTCCACATTTTTGTTATTAAAAGCTTCTTTGAAGCTTTTTTTGTTGGTGGTTCTTCTTCTTGAAGAAGAATGATTTCTTCTTGTTGTTGTTGTTGAAATTGTTGATGTTGTTGCTGTTGTGGTTGTTGTTGTTGTTGTTGATGATGATGATGATGATGTTGTTGTTGATGAAGTGGCTGCGATTCCTGTTGAGTTCTTATTCTTTTTCGTTTAATTGGGGCTAACTCCTGTGTTGGCTCTATTTGCTGAGCGTAGGCGAAAATCTCTGCTGTGTTTTCCATTTTTGCTTCCTTTTTGCTGTATTATTATTATGTTGAGCTCTGTCTTTGAATTGACATATCTTAAGAAAAATTCCACTTTATTTATACTAAATTTTTCTTCTAAAAAATTGTAGTATCAATGTTTAGAAATCAAAATCCTTAAGAAAACTAATTAAAAACAAAAAGTTGTAAAGTAAGTTGTTTATTAATGTAATAAATTCTAATTGATAATAATAAAACTATAATTTTTTTATATAACATTTTTCGCAACATTGTTGCATTTAACAGTGTTCTAAATTTAAGAAAACTCTTCTACATAAATTCCAATTATACTTTTTTATGAAAGAATATTATTTTTTATTTACCTATTCCTAAATTATTTATTTTTATTAGTAAATATTTTTCTATTTTTATTTTTTCTATTAACATTTTTGCAACATTGTTGCATTTAACAGTGTTCTAAAGTTAAGAAAAAATCTTTTACATAAATTCTAATTATACTTTTTTATGAAAGAATATTATTTTTTTATTTACCTATTCCTAAATTATTTATTTTTATTAGTAAATATTTTTCTATTTTTATTTTTTCTATTAACATTTTTGCAACATTGTTGCATTTAACAGTGTTCTAAAGTTAAGAAAAAATCTTTTACATAAATTCTAATTATACTTTTTTATGAAAGAATATCATATTTACTTATCCATTGATTATGACTATTATCAAAACCTAAATATTTCACATATACTTTATTGCCTTTTCGTTGTAAAATTTTTTCAATTAAATAAGCATTGGGGTCTTTGACACTAGTCACTTCCTGTTCATAGAAGCCACCACGAACTAATTTATTTTTATAATCTCTTAAACTATATGTAATCGGGTCTGTCTTGTTTTTGAAAGCTATTTTAAAAACTTCAGTTGAATAGTTAGGTTCATATCCTTTTTGAAAAGTACCTTTAGACCTTGCAATTCTAACAAAATCACCAACATTAAATTTTCCCTTATTAAATATTTTAGGGTAATTATAAATTGAACGAAGAATTTGTTTTTCATTTTGTGATGTAACTTGGTTTGGTTTTAACTTAATTGTACTATGTTTTGTGTTATTATATTTTTCAATTAGTTTTGGTAAAAATTCTATCCAATTAAAATTTCCTTGTAAACTAAACTGTTTCCACATAATTGATTTTAATGTTCTGTTAAACCTTTCACAAACACTAGCCTTCATTTCTGAATAAGTATGATAGTGATTTATTTTATAGCTTTTCATTAAATTTTGGAATTTTTTGTTGAAAAATTCTTTTCCCTGGTCAGAATGAATATTTTTTGGAGACTTCCCCTCCCTTTTAAAAATCTTTTCCATACTTTTAACTACGTCATCTGCTGCCTTTGATTTAACTTTTTCGGCATATGCATATTTTGAAAATATATCGATAACAGTTAAGAGAAACTTGTATTCATTATTTACTTTTTGATAGGCCGACATATCTACAAGATCAATTTCCCATGTATCATTTAACCCTCTTTGAGATATTTTTCGTCTCCGAAATCTACGTCTAACTGGACGATGAATTTCAGATACTATTTGTGCTTTTGACATTATTATTGAAGAGTTAAACTGCAAATGTGAATTTGAATAAAATCAGTAAATATATATATATATATATATATATATATATACTGATATATATATGTAAATAATTTTTTGGCTATATTCTGAAAATTAAAAACGGTAAAATTAAAAGATTTTGTTTAATGCTGTAATTTAATAGTTTAATACAAAATTTTTACAATATACATATTAACAATAATTTTTTAAATTTTTTTCTTTTTGAAGCCATAAGGAACTGAAGTATAATCATCTGGAAAAACTCGTTTTCTGGAATTTATTCGATATGACTTTATTTCAGGAACAGTGATGACTCTGTGATCGTATGTTCGGCGAATACTAGGAAGTGTTATATTTATTTGTTGAAAGTTGTTTAATTTTTTAACTAATTGTTTCATAGAGCCAAAATTTATTTCTTGTGAAGCGTTGTAATTTAAACGAATACCTTTCACTTTGCAAACAGTTTTTTCGCATTTGGAGTTGGTACTATATATTTTGTATGCATAGTTCTTTGCACCACCACTAACAAATTCTGTAATATAGCTTCCAATTCCATATTCTTCAAGCTCATCTGTCATATCTCCTATGAAAACTCCAGTTGGAGGGTTATATTCTCCTTCACGTGCTACATATATTATTGAATCTGTATCGTAATACAAAACTCGTTCTTTTAAATTGTCTAAGTAAGAATACAATTTTAAACGAGCTTGTGTGGTAGTGTAAGCAGCTATGCAAACGTTAACTGTTGATAATGATTCAGCTGTTTCTTCTTTGTATTCCCAATTTACAAAAACTGTTTTTTCGTTTATTGGAGTTATTTGATTTACATTCTTCGAAGGATCAGCAAGAATAGTAAATAATTCATAAGGCTCATTTCTTATTTCAGTTTTTGATTGATTTTCTCTCTGTCCAAATTTACCCCAGAAAGAGTTTAACATTAACTTAGCTAATGATCTAAGTCCAGGATTTTTTTCTATATCGTTAAACTGTAAATTTATGCCTTCTACTTTGGAAAATTTTTCTAAATATTTGCACTTTTCCTTTGGTGTTCTGCAAAAGCTAGGCCAGCCAGAAGCTTCTTGTTTAATTTTAAGGAACTTGTTCATCATTTCTGTAAAAATTCCTTGTTGTGATGTAAGGGGATTAAATTGTTTAATAGTATACTCCCATACCTCGTATATTTCCACAATTTTGTATCCCTGTTTAACAGCTTCTCTTACTTCATCTATAACCCACGTTCCTAAAATTGACCTACTACGATTGTCATGCGAGCAGTCATCATTATTCATTTCCAAACTACATGTTTGACAGCAGGAAAACATTAGCTTATTATTTTGATTTATAGGCAAAACCGGGTGATAGAGTTTTTCTGGGGGAAGTATCAATGCCTTTATTAATCCTTCAGTATCATTTAAATTTAATTTATTGCATTCAATTTTTCCAACATGAACTTTTGGATGACCCACTGGGAATTTTCCATATTTACACACCCAAGGATATAGTGAGCATATATCTATATACATTATTTTTTCACCAGGCGCACATTTATAATATGTTCTTGTGTTTCCTGTTCTACCGCCATAAAACGCATCACGTGGTTTTAGTGGTATCAAACTTTCGTTCTCCAATTTTGCGAAAAATTCTATGTATTCTTTTGATCTCATTTCGTTTCGAAATTCACACTCCCACTTTTCAATTACTTGATAACCTATAGAGCGTAATTTATTGGCTTTGGATAATGTAGCCTCATAACGTGTTTCATATTTTTTATTATTATTATTTTTGAAACATTTTGGATGGCCATGGTAATAACAGCCATAAAACTCAAATATTTGTTTTGTGTCTGTGCAATATCCGTCAACACGAAGACCAAAAATTACTTTTTCATTTCCGTTACCACTATGCTGAATTTTTATTTTTCTTCGTTTTTCTTCCCACATTAACCATTTTATGGCTATGATTGACTGGTTTTCTGATAAGCGATATCCTTGTTTAGGTATAAGTCCAATTGTATACGGTTTTAAAAAATTCCTTCTAAAAACCAAATTACACGCTGATGCAATTGTAGTGGCCTCTAAAAATGGCTCAAACTTACATTCTTCCAAAAATAGCTGTCTGAATTTAATACAGGCTGCTGTCAAAATTTTTACGTCATTCATACAATATTCTACAAGTTCCTTTTGGAGGTTAAAAGACTTGTTTTTATTTTCTTCATACCATTCAAGAAATTGTTTTCTTTCTGATGCACTCATTGAATTATAACAGTAATATTTCCGATCGGGTAACTTTCCATTATATTTTATATTATTTTTACGATTAAACATATGAGGAAAATATCCTTTTTTTAAATTTATAGCTAAATCAAATGCCTTCGGTAAACTAGATAACGGCATTGGAAAATAGTTTAGTGAATCAATAAATTTCACGTTATCTAACAGCATTAAAATTATCTTTGTTCCCCTCATAATTAGTTTTGGTTTGATGATGGTTTTCTCTAAGATATAGTTTAATAAAAACTGATTATCAAATGCTTGTCCGTTATGTGCAATAACTACAACTTTATGAAATATCTTTCTTTGGTTGAGTATATATTCTAAGAACATTTGTATTGGATTTTGTTTCAACACATGTTCTCGAAGTCCACAAAAATTGCATCTTTCAACATTAGACAATATACAATGCGTGCAACGTTGTTCAAAAATACATAAATCAGGCTGATGTTCAATTATATCCCCTATTGCAACACCTTCATGAAGTTTCTCCCCGATGATATCATCTTGAGTTGTTTCGAGATCGTAGAAAATATATAATATATTTTTAAGTTCAGCTAATTCTTTACACGGTGTAATAAAGCATTGGTGGTCTGAAGCTACATTTATATTACAGTTTTTACACAAATGTCCATAGCATATATGATTTACATCGGTTCTGTATACTTTAAAGCATTTTGTACAGGAATTTATAAGAGTACAAATAGATTTTTTATTTGTAGATGATGTTGCTTTATGATTATCAAAACAAGTTTGACCTTTAAAACTTCGATTGCATACATCACATTTAATATTTGGAAAATTTACGTCACATGCTGGAGATGATTTACAAAAGAAACACGACTGTTTACATCTGTGAGACAATCTATTCTTATACGGAACATTACATGTTTGGCAAAAGTAATCACAACTAAATGCTGCTGTTAATGATGTAATTACATTGAAGTGACCTTCATCGTATATCAAATTCAATCTTTTTTCCTTATCTTCTTCACCTTGAAAAATAATTGATTTTCCTTTTCCTCTGAAATCAAAAACTACAATTTGATATTTAGAGAGGTACAGTTGAAATTTTTTGAGCTCACTGATACTAGCTCCTTTTGCTGGGATGCTTACATTTGAATTTCTTATTAGTTGTAATGCTGCTTTCAACTGAAGTTGACCTGTGTCTTTTCGCATTTTACAGTAGACAACTGATTTTTCTATGAATGAGATAGCAACAACTAACGCACGTGGTAAGCATAAATTATCTTTGTTTTTGATTGAAATTATGCCTCTTCTTTTATTACATTCTTCTTCAAAATTGTTGTATCTTTTTCCTCTTCCACTTCCTGCTGGAAGTCGTATATATGTAACATTTATACAGAACGTATCTGTAGATAATCCTTCGGAGTTGCTTTGAAAAATGTTTGAAATAACTTCCCAAATTTCCGAAATGTCAAGATCTTTTGCTTCTTTAAAATTGATCCAGGCTGGACCACGTTCATGAAAACTTTGGCATCCAAAAGTGACACCAATTTTGTCAGTAGGATCAACATTTTCAAGTAAATTGCTGAATAATTCTTCAATACCGGTTTTAATCCAATCTATTGGATCTTTGTTGTCTGGTACTGCATTTATTATAAACTCCAATTTTTTTCCAAAAATGTTGAATCGTTTTACATTCACTGATTTTATTGATTTTATTGTGAATTTTTCTGTATTCATTTTAATTTCTTTTTTTAATTTCCGATTTTTATTTTATTAAGACAACCAATCGCGAACGTTTTTAATCCTAGAATTTTCACTCTATTAACAATTTTTTTTATTTAACAAACTTTTTACACAATTTATACATAATGTCTTGCTTGTTACTTTAAAAAAAGCAATTACTCGTAACTTATTTTGAATCGCTTTTATTCCTTTGTTTTTTTTTTCAACATTCTTACATAACAATAAAATCTTATACGGTGATACTAAGAATTTTTTTCTTTCATCTTCTTTAAATACTTCATAGAAAAAAGATAACAAGAAGAAATAAAAGCATCTCAAAATTGCATCAATTTTGTCAAGGTTGAATCTTTCTGTAACATTTAAAAACCAGTTTGCACTTTTTCTTTTAATTTTTTTAAAATTAGTTTTAAAATTTTAAAGAAACGTAGTTACACATCTTTTTGTTCTGTTTTCATTTTTCTCTTTAAATTTTATAAAGTATTTTTTCTTATTCTTTTCATATATGCCTATTACTTAAGCTAAGTATACATCAACAAGAAGTATACCTGTACCATACCTGTTCTTTTTATTCATATTTTTTTCTTGAACACAGAATAAATCTGTTTTATTTTTATATTCTTGTTTTCAAAATAGGTGACAAATACAATTAACCTGACTTGATTTTTTTTCTTTTTTTATTCTTCACAGATTAGGCGACATACAATGCACTTAAGCAACATGTTAGTCGTTAAGTTCTTTTCATTCATATTTTTTTTGAACATTCTTACAAACAAAAAATATCTTACATGACACACCGACAATAATCATTAGTTTTTTTCTTTTAACTTCTTTAAATAGTTAAAGTAGAAAAAAAAAAAAAAAAAAAAAAAAAACAACACAAATAGTTAGGTACATCTAAAATCGCATAAATTTTTTTCAATGGTTTGATCATTATGTAGACAGAAAAACAGGTTTGCACTTTTTCTTTATGAATTTTAAAGATGGGTTGTACCTTTTAAAATTGTTTTATCTTGTACGTTTAAACTTTTTTATTTTTTTCCTTTTACATTCATTAACCATTTTTTGTTTCTACTTTTCATATGCGCCTATTACTTAAGCCAAGTATACATCAATAAGAAGTAGACCTGTACCACGTTAGATATTTTTGATTTCTTGTTTTTTTTTTTCAACATTCTTACATAACAATTAATTAATGGTTTTTCTTTCCTCTTCTTTAAATACTTCTTAAAAAAAAAAACGAAAGAAAAAACAACAAATAAAAAAACAACAAACAACAACATCTTAAAATTTGCAAGCATAAAAAAAATATTTTTCTTACTGTTTTTCCATGTTTACCTATTACTTAAAACAAGTATACAATCCTTATAAACAACAAGAGTTGTCTGACGGTCGCCGCCGCCTGTCTGACCTAATTTTACGTCGTTAACCTACTCCTGTCTGACCTAATTACAGTTTGACCTACTTCCGGGTGGCCTTGACCTACTGACCTGTCTGGCCCAAGTGCCTACCTATCTACTACTAACATGATTTGCACAATGATTTTCCTTTTTGTGCTGAAAACAAAGTTCCACCAACAGGTAAAATTGCCAAACTCTTAGTTGACTTAACAAACAAATACATAATCCTTGAATTTTTTCAACCGTACGTTTGTGGAACATCTTTATTAGATTTATTGAGTAAAAAATTGGTTTTTATTTATACTTTTTCTCCACAAAATAATTTTATTAATATTTTATTTTTATAATTCTTAAAATATTATATTTATTTATTATAAAGCCTATATATATTTCAGCATCACTGCCATCATCAGGGCGAATACAATTTAATACTAAACATGAATAATTTTCCTGTTTTTTAATATTACATTTATACCTACTAAATAATTAGAAATCAAAGCATAGGTGATTTCATATATTTTCTATATTTAACATAGGTGAATTTCGCAATTTCGCCATATTTTCTGCTGGCGATCTTTCCCCACAACTGGGGCCAAAGATCGTTTGCGGCAATATCCTACCGCGGTTTTTCTTCCATCTTTCATAAAGGGTTGGGGCCCTTTTGATTTTCCTTGCTCCTCTCAAAGCTTTAACAGCGTGGTTGCACCTACTAGATTCCTAAGGAATCTGCTGACATTGACTATAATGATCAACGCTCGTACTTAAAACAACTCCAACCCGATAAGGTTGGCTCCGTAGGATTCGGTGCGATTTATTTAATTTTTGCTTTTAAAGAGTGAACACACTTTTTGTTATTAAGCTTTAATAACATTAGTTTCCGTGTGGGTAGTTGTCGATTGCATTTTTAATTTTTATATTGACAGGCTTGATGAATCGGTGTTAACATATTTTGTAGAAATGGCACAAGCTTCATTCTTCTACCTTATCCGTAATCTAATATCTTAGTATTATGATGCAATTTGGGATTACGAATCAGTCGAATTGTTCCTTGCTGATTAATATTTAAGGGTTTTGGAAGTTTTTGATAATAACGAACATTCTATAGTAGGTGTCGTAGCCAAAGACGTTCTTGTGCACCTTTACACGCTGCCATACATTCTGCTTCTTTTGTTGATAATACGACAGTCTTCTGGCGATGATTTCTCCATATGACTACACTATCGTTGATTAAAAAGACGTAACCTGCGGTAGATCTTCTTGTGTCTATATAACGTGTAAAATCTGCATCTGTAAAACCTTCAAATTTGAAATTGTCTGATAACTTAAACTTAATATAATATACTTGCTGGCTTGTCGTGTTTGGATACTGTTGCAGCAAACATTAGGGATCCAACTGCTTATCTATATGGAAAATTTGCATTGACTTTATTTAAGGATTTGATTAAGATAACATTGCTATGAGATGGTGTTGATAAGGTGCTTGCATCTGATATATTAAATTTTAGTTGATCCACCGCAGATTTTTATTTTATTATCGCATTTGGTACATTTTGCCAAATTTCCTGATTTATTCCTCAAAAAATAATGCCAAACAGAAGTTTTGTCTGTAAGACCTATTTGAACTGGTTCAAATTCCATTTTAAAAGGCTATTTAAATAAAAAATATATCTTAATTAATAAAAAGCACAAATATTTCCATAATAACTTACCTGTAATTTTAAATGTATTAAATTTTAAGTATATAATTTGATTACATTCAACATCAACAATATGGATAAATATGAAATAATATTTTGTGGTTTGTGCTATATATATATGTTTAAAAATGCGAACTTTATTGTCATAGAAACAAAACAATTAAACTAAACACTAACTAGATAAGAAAACAAAACACAAGCACACTTTAATTTGTAATTTAAATAAATGTAATTTTTTACAGATCTTTTCAGAAATTAATTATTTTTCCCAGGATTTCTGAATATTTCCAAATAGCTTTACAGAAATATCAGATTTTTTTTTTATATAAAATTTTCTCACACGGACATTCATATATTATAACATTTTTTTATTTTCTCCCACGGAAATTCAAATAATATTATAAATTATAATATTTTTTAATTTTCTCCCACTCACATCCATCTAATATTATTTTAAATTTTTGTGTTTCAAACGGATATATGGAACATTGGCAAAAAAGTTTATTGAAGTTAACTTGATTTTTATAAGATTTAAATATAGGCTAACGTAATATCTATAATTTACCGGTATAGATATAAGATATATATATAGATTATATATATAAGATACCGGTATTTCGGTTTTAAAAAATAGCAAAAATAGCCCCGGAATACCGATATTCGGTATATCGGTATACCGGTATTGCAGGCCCTAATTATAAACAATATAATTCAGTTCCATTGTCACATCGCATATGTTGCACTTGTTTGCCAGTTATGTCATGCCAAAGATTTTTTCGTCTTTGCAAAGGATTTTGTCGTCTTTGTTTCGTTTCGTCCTTTATCTTCCCTTGAACAGCGTTCAGGGTGGCCCTGATATCAGTTAAATCAACACTTATTAGCAAGGTAGTTCATGTCCCAACAACCAACCTGTTTGAAGCTACATATCCAAATCTCCTTAAAGCACTCAGGCTTATACATTTTATTTTCAATTATATCTTCTAGCACCTTAGATAAACTTAAATATTATAGTTCGCTTGTTTAATCTATGTTAGCTATTGATAGCAATTTAGAAAATTTAGATATTCTTTAGATAAGAATTATTTTGGGAAATCTTCCTAACATAAAATGGCTATAGTCAGATATGATTTTTTATTAGCAGATAATACATCCTCAATTTTCGGTTCAACTTTCATTGATGGTGTGAACTCTTTATTGGGATGTTACACCGTGTAAACCATTGATCCATGGAATCCATGGTAGTTAAAGCTTATTCGATTAGTATGGAAGGATATAGAGAAACAACATCAAAGGAAATCATAATTTCGATCTTCTAATATTATGGGTACAAAAATTAATGAGTTTTTATATATAGTGATTTTCATGTTCTGGTAAGAGAATCCATTTAATAACCGGTTTTCTATTTTATAATAGTGTGGATCAATATTAGATATAATCAACCTAATTTTTAGTGAACCGGGTGTATCTACTTTTGTAAGTTCATAAAGTTTGGTATATTTGGATTAAATATACTTAATTGTTCTTTTTAGTTTTTTCTTAATGTTTTCTTTTTCATTTTCGAAAACCACAAGAGATTTTTCTTAAGCAGAATTTTATAATTCTCAGGCGTTTATGAGAGAGAGGGTTTATTTTTATTTTAATATAGTTGCAAGTTGATATGTGTTTTCGTGGCTTGCTGCCATTTTCAGTAGCTATTTAAAACTTAACCATGTACCCCGCAGTTGGAACAGAGTCCAAGTAATATTTATTCCAAAGGCATGAAGAAGAAGTCATGAAAGACTTCAGGCCACTTAGTTTATCCTCCTTCCTCTTAAAAACCATCGAGCGTATTTTGGATTACCAGATTAGACAACGCTTTGAGGGAACTCAAGTATCAAAATCCCAACATGTGTACTTAAAAGGTAGGTCCACAGAAGCATGTCCATGAAGTAGCCAGCACAGTTGAACATTCCATTAAGTATACACAATATACCTTAGCCACTTTCTTAGATATTGAAAACCAAATTCATTGAAGAAGCTCTCATCCTGATGGGGACAGAGTAGCTTCGGAAGCGTTGGATTATTTCCATGCTTAATTCCAGAATAATTCATGCGAAAATGGGAAACAGTAGTGTTACTAAATTAGTCAACAGTGGGAATATCACCTTTACTATGGCTAATTGTTATAAACAAAATTTTAATATCACCTAATGAGGAAGGAATAAAAGTAGTGGTATATGCGGATGATGTGATAATACTAGTATCAGGCCAGTTTATATCCGTCATTAGTGAGATCCACAACTGGGTCACAAGATGTGGCATGGATGTCAACTCAGAGAAGACTAAAATGGTACTCTTCACGACAACATCCAAAATACCTACTTTTATCCTACCGAAACTTAAGAATTATACTCTAAAGTTGACTACCAGCGCTAAATATCTAGGCGTTTTTCTAGACTCGTAGCTGGAAATCTAACATCGAGCATAGAGCGAAAAAAAAGCTTGTTGCAAGCAAGCTAAGAAACCTTGCGTTGTTCTCTATGCTTGCAACAAAACCATAGGCAAGAAATGGGGTATGCAGTCAAAGATGGCTCTGGACGTACACAGCCGAAGATGGCTCTTTGGACGTAAACAGCCGTTGTTCGCCCAATCCTTACCTATTTATCGCTGTTGTGGTGGCCAGCGATGAATCGGTAATACAATAAAACTAAATATAATACAGAGATCGACATCAGTGGGTATTACAGGGGCATTACGATCGTGTCCGACTGACGCTCTGAATACTATTATTTCTTTTACAACCTGATAATACATTAAATATGTCGCAAAGTGCAGTGCACTACGATTCAGAGAATTTAGGTAGTTTGCTACTAGACCATAATCTCCCGTTTTATCTTAAAAACCAGTAACTAAGTTTTTATAAAACTGAGAAAATTAAGGTTTTGTTTTGTTTTAAAATAAGCAAATGAATGGTAACATGTAAAAAATCAAATATCAAGCTATTGTATGTAGGAAATTCCAAATTTTCATATTTTGAATTTTTTTTCTTAGAATGTTCCATTTTCACATCATTAAATAAGTAGTTACTAAGAGAAAATTCAAAATGTAAAAAAAATCATATACATATAGTTTTATTTAAGAATGTAGTAACTCATGTTACTAGGTTTTAAAAAAAGAAATCAGAGTTAATGGCATTGATTTATTTAATTTTTCTTATTATTTTCAAAATTAGCAACTCAAGCTGTACCTACCTACCTAATAATTAATTACTGAAATTCAAAAAAAAAATTTTTAAAACACATTTTAGTTAAGGTTTCATGTTATAATTTCTTAGTGTCAACCGAAAAATATAAAAATATTTCATTTAAAAAAAATAAATAAAAATTACAAATTCAAAGAAAATTTTAATTATACGACAGATTTATTTATATTTAAAAAAAAAATGCTGATATCTTTTATTCTCGAAAATGGCATAAATGCTTTGCTGTCTTATTTGTATTTTCGTTCCAGAAAAGTCGATTTCTTGCTGGCATTAATGGTAATAGTTCAGCAGTAATTTTCCAGTTTTTTCTCCAAATTTAAGCCAATGGCTTTTCTGTGTTGTAGCATATTTAACTCTTTATTTAAGTTACTGAAAACAGTTTCTTTGAAATCCTCTTCATCTGTATGTTTATAGAAAATAATTTTTGATCGTTTTTAAAATTTCACAACTTCTATAGAATTCAATTTTGGTATTGTTCCGTACATTTTATGATTTTTATTGCTTCGCTTCCTAAATATGTCTTGAAATAAGATGAAATCATGACCTTGTAAAAGCATTACTTCATTTTTATGATCTGCCGCTGATATTAATGTTATGAGTTCATTAATATCTAAAATTTGTGGTGTTGTTTTCCATATGTTTTCTATTTTCCCATGAATCGCATCAGACTTCATGTAACTATGTCCAGGATCGAAATATTTTATTGTTATTTCCAAAGGTCCCCAATCCTGATTTACCATTAGAAAAAGAGAAGAATAATGTTCATTGTTTACCTTTGCTACTTTTTCGCGGATGTTCACTTCCAGTCCTTGTTGAGACTGGAAGTTCATACATATCTGAGCTACCTGGCCGTACCTGTGTTTCGGGCAATTTGAAAGCGCGCTCTTGCATACCCGCTGGCTCGTTATCGCTAGTGAGGTCGCCGTAAGCGCACTCTTTATTCGCTTTCCTGCTTACGGGTCCTTGGTACCTCGCAATCTGGAAGGAGTTGTTGCTGACTCGTTTGAGGTTGACTCTGGTTTGGCCGGTTTGTCTGCCAACATAGCCGATTTCAAAATTTCTCGCCATGGCTACCCCCTAACTTGTTATCTTATTATCTTTTTTCAAGCATGCAGCTCCCGTTGGAGGCAAAACCAATTCGCAATACAACGCTCAACGCTTCTCATCAAGCAAAGCTCCTGACTTCCCGTGCTGTTTCCACTGCCGCCTCAGTTCCCTCTCCGTCGAGTTCATCTTGCGCTTCGCTCTCTGGTGGGGAACCACTATCTTATCTCCTCTATCTTCTTTCGCCATATTTACTGCTGACGATCCCTCCTAAAAACTGGGGCCAAAGATCGTTTGCGGCAATATCCTACCGCGGTTTTTCTTCCATCTTTCATAAAGGGTTGGGGCCTTTTTGGTTTTCCTTGCTCTTCTCAAAGCTTTAACAGTGGTTGCACCTACTAGATTCCTAAGGAATCTGCTGACATTGACTATGATGATCAACGCTCGTACTTAAAGCAACTACACCGCGATAAGGTGGGCTCCGTAGGATTCGGTGCGATTTATTTAATTTTTGCTTTTAAAGAGTGAACACACTTTTTGTTATTAAGCTTTAATAACATTAGTTTCCGTGTGGGTAGTTGTCGATTGCATTTTTAATTTTTATATTGACAGGCTTGATGAATCGGTGTTAACATATTTTGTAGAAATGGCACAAGCTTCATTCTTCTACCTTATCCGTAATCTAATATCTTAGTATTATGATGCAATTTGGGATTACGAATCAGTCGAATTGTTCCTTGCTGATTAATATTTAAGGGTTTTGGAAGTTTTTGATAATAACGAACATTCTATAGTAGGTGTCGTAGCCAAAGACGTTCTTGTGCACCTTTACACGCTGCCATACATTCTGCTTCTTTTGTTGATAATACGACAGTCTTCTGGCGATGATTTCTCCATATGACTACACTATCGTTGATTAAAAAGACGTAACCTGCGGTAGATCTTCTTGTGTCTATATAACGTGTAAAATCTGCATCTGTAAAACCTTCAAATTTGAAATTGTCTGATAACTTAAACTTAATATAATATACTTGCTGGCTTGTCGTGTTTGGATACTGTTGCAGCAAACATTAGGGATCCAACTGCTTATCTATATGGAAAATTTGCATTGACTTCATTTAAGGATTTGGTTAAGATAACATTGCTATCAGATGGTGTTGATAAGGTGCTTGCATCTGATATATTAAATTTTAGTTGATCCACCGCAGATTTTTATTTTATTATCGCATTTGGTACATTTTGCCAAATTTCCTGATTTATTCCTCAAAAAATAATGCCAAACAGAAGTTTTGTCTGTAAGACCTATTTGAACTGGTTCAAATTCCATTTTAAAAGGCTATTTAAATAAAAAATATATCTTAATAAAAAGCACAAATATTTCCATAATAACTTACCTGTAATTTTAAATGTATTAAATTTTAAGTATATAATTTGATTACATTCAACATCAACAATATGGATAAATATGAAATAATATTTTGTGGTTTGTGCTATATATATGTTTAAAAATGCGAACTTTATTGTCATAGAAACAAAACAATTAAACTAAACACTAACTAGATAAGAAAACAAAACACAAGCACACTTTAATTTGTAATTTAAATAAATGTAATTTTTTACAGATCTTTTCAGAAATTAATTATTTTTCCCAGGATTTCTGAATATTTCCAAATAGCTTATAGCTATTAAATATCCAAATAGCTTAGATTATATATAAAAAAAACCTGAAATCGTAAAAAGAACCTGAAATCGGTGTTTTTGTATAATCAAGTAAGTTGTAAGTAATTGGATCTGTGCGTTTTACTTCTTTAATTGTAAATATTTCTGTTGACCAGTTTGGTTCATAAAGTTTGGTATATTTGGATTAAATATACTTAATTGTTCTTTTTAGTTTTTTCTTAATGATGTTTTCTTTTTCATTTTCGAAAACCACGAGAGATTTTTCTTAAGCAGAATTTTATAATTCTCAGGCGTTTATGAGAGAGAGGGTTTGTTTTTATTTTAATATAGTTGCAAGTTGATATGTGTTTTCGTGGCTTGCTGCCATTTTCAGTAGCTATTTAAAACTTAATCATGTTCCCCGCAGTTGGAACAGAGTCCAAGTAATATTTATTCCAAAGGCATGAAGAAGAAGTCATGAAAGACTTCAGGCCATTTAGTTTATCCTCCTTCCTCTTAAAAACCATCGAGCGTATTTTGGATTACCAGATTAGACAACGCTTTGAGGGAACTCAAGTATCAAAATCCCAACAATCCAAACACAATATACCTTAGCCACTTTCTTAGATATTGAAAACCAAATTCATTGAAGAAGCTCTCATCCTGATGGGGACAGAGTAGCTTCGGAAGCGTTGGATTATTTCCATGCTTAATTCCAGAATAATTCATGCGAAAATGGGAAACAGTAGTGTTACTAAATTAGTCAACATTGGGAATATCACCTTTACTATGGCTAATTGTTATAAACAAAATTTTAATATCACCTAATGAGGAAGGAATAAAAGTAGTGGTATATGCGGATGATGTGATAATACTAGTATCAGGCCAGTTTATATCCGTCATTAGTGAGATCCACAACTGGGTCACAAGATGTGGCATGGATGTCAACTCAGAGAAGACTAAAATGGTACTCTTCACGACAACATCCAAAATACCTACTTTTATCCTACCGAAACTTAAGAATTATACTCTAAAGTTGACTACCAGCGCTAAATATCTAGGCGTTTTTCTAGACTCGTAGCTGGAAATCTAACATCGAGCATAGAGCGAAAAAAAAGCTTGTTGCAAGCAAGCTAAGAAACCTTGCGTTGTTCTCTATGCTTGCAACAAAACCATAGGCAAGAAATGGGGTATGCAGTCAAAGATGGCTCTGGACGTACACAGCCGAAGATGGCTCTTTGGACGTAAACAGCCGTTGTTCGCCCAATCCTTACCTATTTATCGCTGTTGTGGTGGCCAGCGATGAATCGGTAATACAATAAAACTAAATATAATACAGAGATCGACATCAGTGGGTATTACAGGGGCATTACGATCGTGTCCGACTGACGCTCTGAATACTATTATTTCTTTTACAACCTGATAATACATTAAATATGTCGCAAAGTGCAGTGCACTACGATTCAGAGAATTTAGGTAGTTTGCTACTAGACCATAATCTCCCGTTTTATCTTAAAAACCAGTAACTAAGTTTTTATAAAACTGAGAAAATTAAGGTTTTGTTTTGTTTTAAAATAAGCAAATGAATGGTAACATGTAAAAAATCAAATATCAAGCTATTGTATGTAGGAAATTCCAAATTTTCATATTTTGAATTTTTTTTCTTAGAATGTTCATTTTCACAATGTTCCATTTTCACATCATTAAATAAGTAGTTACTAAGAGAAAATTCAAAATGTAAAAAAAATCATATACATATAGTTTTATTTAAGAATGTAGTAACTCATGTTACTAGGTTTTAAAAAAAGAAATCAGAGTTAATGGCATTGATTTATTTAATTTTTCTTATTATTTTCAAAATTAGCAACTCAAGCTGTACCTACCTACCTAATAATTAATTACTGAAATTCAAAAAAAAAATTTTTAAAACACATTTTAGTTAAGGTTTCATGTTATAATTTCTTAGTGTCAACCGAAAAATATAAAAATATTTCATTTAAAAAAAATAAATAAAAATTACAAATTCAAAGAAAATTTTAATTATACGACAGATTTATTTATATTTAAAAAAAAAAATGCTGATATCTTTTATTCTCGAAAATGGTATAAATGCTTTGCTGTCTTATTTGTATTTTCGTTCCAGAAAAGTCGATTTCTTGCTGGCATTAATGGTAATAGTTCAGCAGTAATTTTCCAGTTTTTTCTCCAAATTTAAGCCAATGGCTTTTCTGTGTTGTAGCATATTTAACTCTTTATTTAAGTTACTGAAAACAGTTTCTTTGAAATCCTCTTCATCTGTATGTTTATAGAAAATAATTTTTGATCGTTTTTAAAATTTCACAACTTCTATAGAATTCAATTTTGGTATTGTTCCGTATATTTTATGATTTTTATTGCTTCGCTTCCTAAATATGTCTTGAAATAAGATGAAATCATGACCTTGTAAAAGCATTACTTCATTTTTATGATCTGCCGCTGATATTAATGTTATGAGTTCATTAATATCTAAAATTTGTGGTGTTGTTTTCCATATGTTTCCTATTTTCCCATGAATCGCATCAGACTTCATGTAACTATGTCCAGGATCGAAATATTTTATTGTTATTTCCAAAGGTCCCCAATCCTGATTTACCATTAGAAAAAGAGAAGAATAATGCACCCAGTTCTTATTTTGCGCCGAACAATTGTGAGCCCAAAAAATAAATTTTTGAACAGTAGAGTTTGCATTTGTTTATCACATTATAGAAGCTTGATGCTACATCACAAGCACTTCTCCCAATTATAGCTTCGTGCCACAGCATACATATATTTTTATTGTTGCCGTGGTTATGTAAAGCACCAAATGTTTCATGAAAAACTATAAGTCTGCTTACAAAATATGAATTTTTTAGTACTCCTTTTTGGAATTATGAGTACCTTTTGCAGTATGTCCACCGTATAAATATAAGTATCATTATTCCAATTATTTTTTTTGTCATATTGATAACATTTTCTTTATGGCTGTGTAATGACTTTTATGTTCAAAATAAATGGTACATATGTCACACTCGATTGGTACGTGAACTAAATCAGCATCAGAACTTGAAGTAGCATTTTCATATTCAGTTATATGAAATTTAAATTTTGTACAAAGTTGACAAACATCTTGAGAAGGCGGATCAAACACCCGATATTTTCTTTTTTGAATTGGTGATAGTATGTAGAATAAGAAAATTTTGTAATTTTGTTTTGAAAATCTTGCCAGCCTGATACTGCTAACGGTTATTTTAGATGACAAATATCGTCTGTTTGGGGAATGTTCAACTTTATAATGGGATATCAGGATGTGATGGCTTATTTGTTTCACTATTTTCATTCATACATTTTTTTTCATTCTTGCTGCAATCTTTCTCCCATCTTTCGTTTGTACAATTCCCTGGTTTACTTTTTTACCTGCAAAATGGGCAGTTATCATTCCATCTTTTTTTAATCCTAATGTATTTAAAAACATCTTCTTGCATACTACGTATTTGGGACTACTTGGACAGAGTGGAAGTGTATAAATACGGAAATCAGCTTATTCCGTTTTCAGGGTTTGTGCAGTTTTTTTAAAAGTTACATATAAGTCCAATATAAGTCTCCTTTCAGCGAACGTTGATTTATTAAATGTTTCAAATATACTCATACGTTGTTCTGATAAAAACATATTGAAACATTTTTTTCTAGAAGATGATCCGCAAGGAGGTAGCAATACTTTTGGTATTTTTTTTTCAATTTAGATTTATTTAGTTCTTATATTTTCTGTTGAAACCTGCATAGAAGTATGTTGCACATTGCAGTCAATATTAGTTCGACTGCAACTATATATAGTATCAGGTTCAAGTTGGACAATTTCGACTTCCGATGCATCTATTATTGTAGATGTAGACCACCTCAATTTGAACCTTATTTATTATTCCCATATCTGTATCCGATACATTTACATTTTTATACATTTTTTTACATCACAGAAGCCACATCTATATTTTCCATATTCATGGTATGACCATTTAAATCCGATTTGCATCATTTAAATCTGAATCCCTTCATCCACCCATGGTATTACCATTTAAAACCACATCATCACTGCAGGAAATACATTAAAAAAGAATTACATTTTTTAGGTCAAAATAGTAAAATATTTAGCTATGACTTGTATGTATTGCCATGAAATCTGCTTTATTTAATTCCGCATTAATCCCATCGGAAATTTTAGTATTTATTTATTTTTTAATGCATTCCTCTGCCACATAAATGTGGACAGGAAATTACACAGCCTTTGCTGTTCAGGCGTGGCTGTAAATGTCTTAAGGGTGAATAACTCTTAGGATGTGTGTGGGATTTCCACACTCCCTCGTTGCTTACAGCGTATTTTATACGCTCTTACCCAATAGGCCACCGAGGCCCATATCTTAGTATTTATTCTAGAAGTTATGAAAATTTTGAAATTTACTGAATCAGTTCAACAGTGGTTTCAAAATGTAGTAACTTAATTTACTTGTTTTTATTTTAAATATTTATACAAAACATTAAACGAGTTCACCTTGCCTTGTAACACATTATAAAGTAGTGAGTTAGTGTTGTAATGCTATGTTGTAATTTAACTTTTACTTACCTTTTCTCTACTAATCCCGCCCTAAGCTTACCCCGACTCAGGCACTTTGTGTTTTTATGCATTTTTTAATTACAAGAAGAAATAAATATTTCTCCCTTAACAATTGAAATGCTTCAGCAAACTGAAATTTCACCATGTTTTCATTATAGAATAATAGAGACTAACGGTTAAAAAACGATAAAATAAAGAAGTTACTAGGTTTTAATTTAAAAGAAATTCACTATTGTTTGAAATCATGAGTTACTAATTTTTTTTTTATTTTTAGAACACTTAGAGAAAATTATAGAAAAACAGGAAAAGGTACTACTAAGAGGAAATCAAGACGATTTAAAAAATGTAATTTAATTTAAAACCTAGTAACTGAAGTTACTAAATTTTAACGTAAAACGGGAGATATGGTCACAGTAATATTCTGGAGATATTACCAAAGGATTCTATACCATCCCTGATCGGCTACACTGTTCCCCAACTAAACTTCGGGAACAATTTAACCGTAGAATTCCGTCTAGAGCGGAAAGGAGAGGCGGAGATGTGACAAAGAAGTTCGATGTAAATATCTTCACCCACGGATCCAAGATGAAGAAAGTCGGTGCTGTTATTTTCTCGGAAAAACTCAATATTTCAAAATCCTACATACTCCCCGGCACAGCTAGCATCTTTCAGGCGGAGATAGTAGCA
Source organism: Poecilobothrus nobilitatus (assembly GCA_947095535.1). Taxonomy (NCBI): domain Eukaryota; kingdom Metazoa; phylum Arthropoda; class Insecta; order Diptera; family Dolichopodidae; genus Poecilobothrus; species Poecilobothrus nobilitatus. Next base: position 101,476,119 of record OX352773.1, read on the forward strand.
GTTAGAGAGGCTGCTCTAATTTTGAACGGAAATAACACATAAATGAGAACAGTCGCCATCTGTGGATAGTCAATCCATGATTAAGGCTATTAACGCGAACATTACAACCTCAAAGCTTGTCAGGCAGTGCCAAGACGAACTTGCCCTAATAAGCGAAAAGCTAAACATAACCTTCATGTGGGTGCCTGGGCATAGTATTATTGAAAGAAACGAAAAAACTGACGAGCTAGAAAAGAAAGTAGTCACTCTGAACACTAGCTCTCTTGAAAGAGTCAGTTGTCCAATTGATACCGTAAATTAACGGATTCTTTCTTTGTATATAGTGAAATCGCAACGGAGGTGGAGTAATCTGAGCAATGGCACCATATCTAGAACATTGTGGCCCACGTACAACAAAAGAAGGTCAAATGAATTGATATCCAAATCACGCATAGACATCGCCAGGGTAGTGGCAATCATCACAGGCCAGTAAACACGCATGCAGCCAAACTAGGAATCCCTCAAAACACCTCCTGCAGGAGTTGCAAAGAAACAAACGAAAGTGAAAATCTGAAGCACTTTCTTTCAAAAGTCCAGCCGTAGCTAGAGCCAGACTTCTCTCACTCGGCAAACTGTTCTACTACAACCTCTCTATTACAAGCTCTCTGAACACAAATTCAAAGAATTGATTTCGTCGGGTTGGATATAAAACCGTAAACAATTTTAAAACATAGGTCACGTGAATGGAGTGGAATCAAAATGGCGCAAGCTAGTGCTAATTGGGGCCTTCACACAGCATCGTGAAGATCACCACCCTACCTGATATGCGTTCTAGGACTTTATTTATCCATTATAAATTTTTCTTTGTTATTGATAAACGTCTGAAATTATATTTCTGAATTCAACATTTGTATATTTTATTGTTAATTTTTTCCTTGACTATAGACGTATTTTAATTTTGATCGCTAAATTTTTATTACTTTTAATGTCATCATAGTTATTAAATGTATCATAAGTTTAGTTTCTTTTTTACATCTTGAATGTGTTGCATAAAATTCTTGCTGATACGAACCCCAATTTAAACATTGTTTATTTTTTTTTCACTAACTTCTGGTTAAGTTTGGCCCTAATATATTTTTCTTCAGCGGTTGAAAATAAAATTCCATGTGGTTTCATGTGCACCTTTCTGGCATGTTCACTTGTTATTTTTGATTAAAATTCTTGTAGTACTGCTTGTCTTTCTTTGGTGTCTTGGATCTTCTAATCCCTAGTTTGGCATAGGGTGCCATTGCGGAGGGATGGAGTTATTTGTCAACCGCGAAGGATTTAGTAGCGCCTGTCTTCAAAGAAGCGGCTACGAAAGACGTCCGTAATCAATGGATGGTTCAATTTTTGTCTTAGTGGCTTGGGTACGACTTTTTCAAAAAAAAATATTCCATTTCCAAAATAAGTACCATTTTACATAATTCCAAAAAAAAATTTCACAATTCAAAATTTAATTGCAGGAAAAATTCCGAAATTCAAAATTTAAAATTCTGGGGCCCTCAAAAATCCCTGCTTAACAAATTATTCAAACTTAGATTTTGTACTAACTTTAAAATTCGCCCTAATTCGGAATCTCCATACACAAATGTATATACATATATATATGAATATATAAACTACTCAAAACTCTAGTTTTGAAATATATTGTGTATATATATACTGTGTATATATACTGTGTCACTCCAATTAAATCGATCCTTTTACTCACAAATTTTATTCTCAATTTTATTACTTATAAATTAAGAAGAATTTATTTTCAGAATTTTTATAATTATAGTTTTAAAAAAAAAAAAAATAAAATAATTTGTACAATATGAAGTGTAATCTAATATTATGAAGGTTAAAGTTATTGTGTGAGGTTAGTAACAAATTTTTGTATTAATTTTTGTTTGAAAGTGTTCCTTGATATTTGTGTTGAAAAAAGATTACTGTGTTTGTTGAATGTAATGCAACATCTGTTAATTGGTTTATTTCTTCCATATTCAGTTCTATGAGTATTTTCAATTAAATACTTAGTGTTCCGTGTAACTCTAACTTCATTGTTTAATTTAAAACTATCTATCAAAAACTGAACGTCAATATTTTTATTTAAAACGTCAGAAGTAAAACAGGATGACAGTATCTGCCTGCTTGAAGATAAAGTTAACATGTTCAATGAATTTAATCTTACATTATTACAATATTAAATATAATTAGGTAGCATTGATATAGGGTTATATTGATTTTTTCAAGCAAATAATAGGAATTGTTTTGAACAGATTCAATTCTATCCGAATGTATTTGAAATGCAGGATTCCAAACTATGTTGTCGTATTCTAGAATAGATCGTCCTAAAGAACAGCAGAGAGATTTATCACCGCTATGTTAGTGAATTCTTTAGCTCTTCTTTGGAAATCTTGGAAAATCATATGGAAATCATATGCTCATAGTGAAGATGGAAGTTAAGCTTATCATCCAGAAGAATCCCTAGATCGGTCATACTGCTTACCCTTTCTAGAGTTATATTATCAATAGAATAATCGAATAAAATAGCAGATCATTTCCGTGTAAAACTAATAGCCTTGCATTTTTGAATGTTCACCTCTAACTTGTAGGAAAAGCACCATTCTTGTAAAGAATGTAGGTTTGACTGAAGTAATGCAACATCAGAAATATTTTTGATAACGTGGTAAATTTTAAGATCGTCGGCAAATGCAATATGTGATACACTCACTAGTTTGGCCGAAAGGTCTGAAATTAATATATTAAATAGGAGTCGACCTAAATGGCTACCTTGTGGTACTCCTGAAGTAATGGTCACTGTGTTTGATAAAAAAACATTGGAATTTTATATTTTGAGTTCTATTTGGTAAGTAAGAGTACAGCCTTGTAAGAAATGTACCCGAAATACCTAATGCAACAAGTTTGTTAAGCAAAATAGTATGATCGACACGATCCAATGCTTTAATAAAATCTGTGTAAATAGCATCAACTTGGTGCCCATTTTCCATTTCATTAAGGATTTCAGATGTATAAACCAAAAGGTTTGTTGAGGTAGAACGACCTTTTCTGAAACCATGCTGCTGTTTATTTAATTTTGTGTTTATGATGGGTGTAATTTTGTTTACTACAATTTTTTCGAACAACTTAGGAATAGTCGATAAAATAGCTATACCACGGTAGTTTTCGACGTGTGCTTTGTCGCCCTTTTTGTGGAGGGGAATTAAATAAGACGATTTCCAAGCATATGGGAAAACACCTGAGGAAAGTGATTTGTTAAAAACGAGATGAAGTGGATAAGTCAAATAACTGACACTATTGTATAAAAAAGTCGGCGGGATTAAGTCAGGTCGTACCCCTTTTTTAGTATCGATGTTAATGATTGCTTCAAATATTTCATTTTCAGTAAGATATAGATCCGTAATAATTGAATTTGAGTTATTTGTTTGATTTGAAAGATCAAAATTTATAGAAGATTCATGTGGACGATAAACTTTTTGAAAACAAACAGCAAAGAAATTAGGGATTACATTAGGACAAGAAGAGGAAGTGTTGTCTTTCGACATTAAGTTTGGGTAGCCGTAACTTTTACGTTTAATATTTATAAAGTCAAAAATTTTTTTGGATCTGAAATTAATTTGTTGCCGATATCGGTGACATGATTATCGTATGCTAAGTTAGATTTTTGTTTGAATTCAAATGCAAGATCCTTGTGCATATTCAACAAATATTAAACTCCTTTGAAAATTTGATTTTTTTGTAAAATTTGTTGCGTTGGTTATGCAATATCCTAAGTTCTCTATCGAGCCAAGGTTCAGTTGTCTTGCTTTTTTTACGAATTTTTGGCACAAAGGAGTTTATTCTGTCAAAAATTCTCATATAGAAGATAGAGATTAAATGAATCAATGTCCTGTTGTGCTATAAGCTCGTCCCAATTGATGACTGATAAAGCATTGTTAATGCTATCATAATCAGCGTTAAAAAAATCATATACAAAATTATTATTGTACGATTTAGTGTAAAGTGGTATGGACGTGGCGATTTCGAAGATGACTGCGTTATGATGAGAGGTGTTAGTAAAAAGGTTTACTGCGTCATCAGCGAGGTTTACCACTACGCTGTCATATGCATTTGAAAATGCAAGATCTAACCACTTGTTATTGTTATTAGGAAAACTGATAATTTGTTGTAAATCATTACCATAGAATGTACTAATAAGGTCGAAATCAATTTCGTCCTGAAAGTAAATTGGTAGTAACAAATTATCAGAGTCGTCGACAATAAAAGAAAGAAGGACGATTAAAATCCCCAAAAATAAAAATAGAATCATCCTCATTCATATTTGATAATATATTGTGATATAATATATCATAAAATTCATTATATGAGAAATTGTCAGAATTCAGAGGGAAGTAAACTATTGCAAGGTAAAAAAAAGTATTTACCTAAGTTTACTTTAATAAATTGGTGGCCGAAAGAATTACAAGTCCTAGTGGTTAAACCTATACTAGATAAGTCATTTTTGACTGCAAGTAGAACACCACCACCTCGGGAACAATTTGTAGTCCGGTAGTCTCGATCTTTTCCTTATATAGCCCAAGTGCTGTCTAATATTTCTTCGTTTAAAAACGAATCATTCAGCCATGTTTTAGTTATAGCTAACACACTGAAATCACATGACTTAGCATCTCTAAATAATTTTTTTAGCTTACCTCTCATACCACTGCAATTTTGATAATAAACTTTAATATATTAGAACAATTAACGCTATTATTATTATTATTTGTATTAAAGTTAGATACTGCTATTAGATTTGAATTTGTATAAGAAATGGTATTGAAATTTAAAGCTGAATTATTACTTGGAGCTGGGCCGAAAAACTTATTGTTCTCACGAGATTGGTACTGGTGGTTGTAGTAGTTACTATTGCAGTAACTGCGGAAAGCTCTAAGATCTTCCTCAATTTGTTTCTGGGTAAAACCAATATTTTTATGATACTTGAAATAAAGACTATACAACTCTTTATAGTTTGATGGTAAACCTTCATTATGTATCAGCACAAGTAAGCTAGTTCTCGTTTTTACCCTCAATGACACAATTGTAAGAATCATCATGTAAATATGCAAGGAATAATCTTACATAATTTAGAATTTTTTCATCTCTAAATCTAGAAAGTGCGTAAGTGCAGTTCTCGGTTAGAGATTGTTGCGTCATTCTAACAATTGGTGGTAATGCTGGGTTTAATGCAATATGTTTTTTTATTCTGTTATTATTATTATTATCATTATTATTATTATTATTATTATTATTATTATTATTATTATTATTATTATTATTATTATTATTATTATTATTATTTATATTATTAATATTATTATTATTGTTATTATTATTAATATTATTATTATTATTATCATTATTATTACTATTATCATTATTATTACTATTATTATTATTAATATTATCATTATAATTATTATTAATATTATCATTATTATTATTAATATTATCATTATTATTAATATTATTGTTACTATAATTATTATTATAACAAATATTAATATTATTATTATCATTATTATCATTATTATTATTATTATTATTATTATTATTATTAATACTATTATTATTTTTGACCCGGCTTTTTCCCGAATTGAGGGTTTCACCTTTTACAAAATTCTTATATTTTTGCTTAACTAGCGTTTGTGTAAACAACACAAACTTTTTGCGTATTACCACTTCTATACTAACTATGACTGAAATGAAAGAGGCTATCACCAAGCTAAAAAGAAACAGTTTGTGTTTTGTAATATACTTTTTTATTTAACGGTTTAATGATTTTGTTAAGTTAGTATCTGATTTATTGTCTACAGTGTTAATGTGTGCTTTTTGAGTATTAAAGTCTCTAAAAAGTTGTATTATAGTATTCTTTTTCCAATGTATGTGAGAAAGTATATCATTATCCTTGGACTGAGGTACCATAATTTTAAATGATTTGTACTTAGGTATGCATTTTAAATTTCTTGGTGTAATATTAACTACGCTAACACACTGCAATTGAATTTATTTTTTAAATTATTTCTTAAGCTACTTACTGTTGTAGAGGCTGAAAATTTTGAAAAGTATAAAGCAAAGTTAACATTAGCATTACATTTAAATTCCATTATAGTTTAATATTTTATAATTAGAAATAAATTAAATATTAATAAAAATTAGAATTTTGTATATGTAAGTAAAAAGCTAATACTTAGAAATTATTAAAAGTTTATTACCGGTTAAAATAAATGCTGAACAATCAATTATGACGAGACGGTTATAAGTATTATTATTAAATTAAATAAGTGGTATTATTAAATTCTTTTTTTTTTTATTTTATTAATTTACCTACGTTATTAAATCAAAATTAATTAAATTAAGAAAAAATAAACACGTCTACTAATCGAACGATTGAAAACGAAACGAAACGAAACGAATTACTCGTAGTATGAGTGTTGTGATGGGCTGAGTGAACTAGGAGTGTTGTGATGGGTTTCCGGAAAAAAACAAATTTGGCTGAATCTCATCTTCTGGACGTTTTTAAGAGTGTAGAGTCATAACTAATAATTATTTAATAAGAATAAGAATTAGTTGTTATCAGCATAACTCATGTAATTCTTATTCGATTAGAATGAAATTTGGTATACAGATTAGTGTTCAAATTAGGGCCTCTGCAAAAAACGTTGAGTTCGAAAATTGTAGTAGAACCGCCTCATAATATGAATAAAATATGATTAGCTCTAAAAACCCACGTGGTCGACAACAAAAAAGTCCGATTTCAATCAAATTTATATACGGGTTGGTCTTAGGCCCCTGTATCAGGGCACAAAATTTGCAGCTGGGTCTGCCTTAAAATATTCGAATACGAATATTATTTCATATGTTCTAGCTAGAAAACATAGTAAATTGATTTTAAATTGTTGCTGGAAAATGTTGTGCAAACATGAAAATGTTGCTGAATTTTGATGCAACATAAAAAAGTTGCCAAATGATGTCGACGTATCTGGAATACGTTTATACGTAACCAAAGCATTAGTCTTACACAAAATTGATCGGCTATTTGCCATCAGTAATTGTACCTTCCAATCATAATTGGAACCAAATTCAAAGTTTAGAACTAGCAGATCCAAATATCCATACACAAAATAGAATTGATATAATTTTAGGAGCTGATGTTGTTTGCCAAATAATAAAATAAGGTTATACGGGGGAAGCCAGGTACTCCTATAGCACAGCAATTCAAGTTTCTCTACATCTTATCAGCTGAAGTAAAAAATGAGGCTCCAGAAAATACAATTAACTGTTTTATTGGCGAAGCTGACATTAAGAAAGAACTAAAAAAATTTGGGAATGTGATTAGAGGGCTGTGACAGCTGAAGAAATAGAGTGCGAGGTTCATTTCAAATCCACACATCTGCGCCAAAAGAATGGAACATATACTTTACGATTACCGTTGGAGAAAATCTCCAAACGATCCGATAAAGGAATATAAGTTAACAACCGTTACCTATCGAATTGGGCCAGCGCCTTTCTTAGCTATAAGAACGTTGTATCAACTAGTTTCAGACGAAGATCAATTATATCCTTTGGCGGCTATTTGGCTATTTGTGAGGGCTATTTGTAGAGATACCTATATGGATGACGTTGTCTCAAGAGCACATAGTTACGAACTGGCAGCTTCAGCAATTATTCAATTTTTTTGTTTTTTTTGTCCATTTCACACCACGCGGGAGCATAGGGCTTCCATTTGGCATCTTCATCTTACACTGTTTCCTGCTGATGTTTTTAAATTCTTCCATGTGAGGTTACATTGGCTAAGTTCGTTTATTACGATGCGTATCCAGGTGTTACTTGGATGCTCGCGTCTTCTGCTTCCTTGGCGGTTCGACTCCAGGGCCATGCGACGTTGTACTGGTGTTTCTTTAGCGTGTGGCCTATCCACCTCCATTTCTTCTTTCTTAATTGCCTCAGTATGGGCTCCTCTCCTATGAGTCTCCATAGATCTTCGTTGATCTTCGCACCACCATCTGTAGACATTATACTACCGAGATAGGTAAACTGGTTGACGAATGCAAGTGGATGCGTTTTTAACATGATGAGATGGTTGTTGGTGCTGTTGATTTTCATCGCCTTAGTTTTGCTAATGTAAATTTCAGGCCTACTTTAATTGCTAGCCTTTCTAGGTATTCTAGTCTGAACTGCATATCGCTAACCTTATGTGCTAGCAGTACTATGGCATCTACATAGTTTAGGCCTTCTAAATGACGAGTGAAGCTCCATGTAATACCTCTTTTTTCTTTACAAACTTCGGACATTATATTATCTAGGACGATTGTGAATAGTAATGGTGTTGGTGGTTGTCCTATCACCTGTTTGACGCCGGTGTTAGTTTGGAAGGGCTCGCTGATGTTTCCATCGTGTGTGACCCTCAATTCGGAGTTTTCGTACAGCTCTTTTATTAGCCGGATTATTTTGCATGGTACGCTTTTCTATTTTAATGCTCTCCATATGGCAACTCTTTTTACGGTGTCAAAGGCTTTCTTAAAGTTCACGAATAGCAGGTAGAAGGGAGTCCGCCATTCAACCGATTGCTCGATGATGATTCTGAGCGTGTTTGATTGGTCTACAGAGCTCCTGTGGGGGTGGAAGCCTTTGGTTCAATTTTATCTTGTAATCTGCCTTCTATGATAGTTGAAGTTCGGCTGATGTATTTTGGCAGGCTTGTAGAATTTCTGCTGGAATACCATGAGACTCAGCTGCTTTGTTTCTTTTTAGCTTGGTGATAGCCTCTTTCATCTCAGTCATAGTTAGTATAGAAGTGGTAATACGCAAAAAGTTTGTGTTGTTTTCGGCTAGTGGTGTTTCTTCTGCTTCGTTTATTTCAGTATTGCTAATTTTTTGGAAATTTTCTCTCCATCTTTTTGTTTCCTCTTGGATATTAGTTATTTCTCTGCCACTTTTATCTTCTATGGGATGTGATGCTGAGCTCTTTTTGTTGGTCAGTTGATTCACAATTTCGTGAAGTTTTCTCATATCATTTTGTTTCTCATCTGAGGCGAGTGTCTCAAGGAATTTTCTTTTGTCTCTTCTGGAGGCACGTTTTGCTTTCTTTGCTAGCGCTTTGTATTGTTCTTTGGTGACAATTCCACTTTCTAGCTTTTGCTTCGCCTCTTGCCTTTGTGATATGAGGTCCCATGTGTTTTTAGATATCCATTGCTCTTCTCTTTTCTTTGAACCGAGTTTATTTCTCGCAATCTCATAGACGGCTTTACTAACTTCATTCCAATATTGTTCGTTGTTTAAGCATCTTTCTCGATTTGTGGTTATCATGCTGTTTTTGGTGTGAGGATGGTGAAGGCTCCGGAGATTTAACTGTTGTTTCCTGCCAAGACTCTGCTTGGCGTATTTCAATTTCAATCTGATGTCGCTTGTGATAAGTTCGTGGTCGCTATCTATGTCGGCTCGCCTTTTATTTCGCACATCTAGCATCGAACTTCTCCATTTTCTACTTATACATAGATGGTCTATTTGATTATGTACTTTCCCATTTGGTGAGGTCCACGTGTAATTGTGAATTTCCTTATGGGGGAAGATAGTGCCGCCAATTGTCAGTTGAAACTTTAATTGATCGAAATTTATTTATTTATTTATTTAGAACCAAAGCAAGGTCGTTACAAAAATTCTTAAAGTTAAACTTAAAATTAATATTACACAATATAATGCAAAAAAAAAAAAAAAAGTACATTATTTTGCTGACTTAAGACTACAAAAAAAAATTACAATTTATTTTTAGTTTTTTCTTTTGTTTTCTCTCTTTTCTTTCTTCTTTTACATTTTTTTTTTTAAATACATTTAAAAATTATAATGTATGAATTATGAATCATTCAGAGCAATATAAAGAAGCTAAGTTATGCCTTTAGCTTAGTCTTACTATTAAAAAAAAGATGTAAGATGATACAATAAATTTTTTGTACTTCGTTAAAATTAAATTAATTATGATAGGTACAATAAAGACAAAAGTTATTTTTATTTTATGTATGTAAAATGAGTCAATTGTTTTAATATGGTTTTTTTTTTTTTTGTTTTCTTCTTTTTATCACATAATACTTATGCTAAATTTTTATTACTTTGAGTTTATAGTTAGTTAATTATGTAAAAAAAAAAAAAAAAAAAACAAAAACAAAGGAAATATTATTGTTAATAAATTATGTCATTTAGAAATAAATTATGTCAATGTTTTACGATTATTTAAGAATGTTGTGTAATTTAGATTTGTAAGCATTTTTTGGAAATTGTGTCACAGAAAATGTTGTCGAATCGATTAAATAATATGCAACACCTGTTTGTGGGTTCGTTTTTCCCATATTCAGTTCTATGTGTTGTTTCAATTAAGAATTTGGTATATCTTGTGGGCCTGACATTATTGTTGACTTTGATTTTATCTTTAATAAAATTGACGTTAATCTTATTGGATAAGACATCAAATGTAAAGCAGTTAGATAGTAAGATTCTACGGGAACTTAAACTAAGTAAATTGACTAACTGCAGCCTCTCATTGTATGATGGAAGGTTATGAAAGTCTCTGGGATTATGTAGATGTCTTAAAGCAAAGAGGAGGAACTGCTTCTGGATTGATTCAATTCTTGTACTATGAATAAGAAAGGCTGGATTCCAGATAATGCTACCCTATTCTAAAACTGAGCGTACAAGTGAGCAATATAAAGTTATTGTTACCCAGGTATTGTTAAATTCTCTTGCTCTTCTTTTGATAAAACCTAGCATTTTGTTAGCTTTTGATAACATTGATTCATAGTGAAGATTATAATTCAGTTTGTTATCCAAAATCATTCCCAAATCTGTAATATGATTCACACATTCTAGGTTGCAGTTTTGTATGGAATAATTATGCATCTATTTGGATCTTTTCCGTGAAAAGGTCATAGTATAGCACTTACTAATGTTGAGATCTAGCATGTTGTCAGAGCACCATTTTTCTAAGCACTTCAATTTTGATTGAAGAAAACAGCAATCGGTATCATTGTTAATTACATGATACAACTTAAGATCATCAACATAAGTGAGGTGGGCAACGCCTGATAAGAAATTCGAAAGATCACTTATATATATATTGAATAAAAGTGGTCCTAAGTGACTGCCTTGGGGTACCCCAGAGTAGACAGAAATGGGCTTAGATATAGTACCTTGAAATCTAACAAATTGTACTCTTTCAGTGACATATGACTTAATCCATTTTAATATGGAGCCACTGAATCCTAGCTTTGCCAGTTTATCTTTTAGTATATCATGATTTATTCGGTCAAATGCTTTACTAAAATCTGTATATATTGCGTCTACTTGAAGACCTTTTTCAATAGAAGATAATATATCTGATGTGAAAACCATCAGGTTGGTTGTGGTTGAACGACCTTTTCTAAAACCATGTTGTTCTTGATTAAGATAAGGATCTATTATAGGTGTAATTTTATCAGTAACAAGTTTTTCAAATAATTTGGGTATAGTCGACTGAATTGCTATACCTCTATAATTGTCTATTAATGCTTTGTCACCTTTTTTGTGAATCGGAATCAGGTATGAGGTTTTCCAAAATTGTGGGAAAGTACCTGACATAAGGGATCTGTTAAAAATTAATGTAAGTGGGACAGTTAAATTATGAATACAGTTATGTAAAAAAATAGGTGGAAGAAGATCAGGACCAGATCCTTTTTTAATATCTAAACTACTAATTTCTGAATAAACATCTTCTAATGATAAGTTGAAATTTTGAATGAGAGGAATAGTGTTATTTAAGGTCTGGAAATTCACGTTTCCATGCCCTGTTTGTGACTGACGGTACACGTTTTGGAATTTGTGTGCAAAAAAATTGCAAATTTCATCAGGACAGGATGAGACTTTACCATCTAAGGACATAGAGTTTGGATAACCTGACGACTTACGTTTTGTATTAACAAATTCAAAAAATTTTCTAGGGTTACTTAAAATGGAGTTACCAATATTTTGAACGTAATTATCGTACGATGCAATGCATTTTATTTTAAATTCATCAGCCAATTTTTTATACTCATTAATAGTTTCGGAGCTTGGATCAACTGATGATTTAATAATTTTATATAATTTATTTCTACGATTACGTAAAGATCTGAGTTCCCTATCTAGCCAAGGTTCCATTAATTTATCTTTTTTTAGTATCCTTGGCGTGTAATTATCAATTATAAATGATAAAATTGTATGAAAATCCAGAACTACTAAATCTAAATCTCGCTGCATTAACAGCTCGTACCAGTTTATATTAGATAAGGCATTGTTAATGCCTTCGTAATTAGCGCTACGGAAATCATATACAATTTCATTATTGTAGGACTTCGAAAATTGTTGGTTAGCTTGAGTTAGTTCTATTGATATTGCATTATGATGGAGTGAGTTGGTAAAAAGATTATCTGTATCATTGACAGCATAAACCACAACATCATCATAAGCATTTGAAAAAGCTAGGTCTAACCATCTACCATTACTATTAGGATGTTGTATTATTTGTTGTATATCATTTCCATAAAATGTACTTATAATACTAAACTGAATTTCATCTAAAAAGTTAACTGGTAGTAGTTTATTATCCAGTTCATCAATCACAAAAGATAAAGATGGACGGTTAAAATCGCCCAAGACAAAAATATTATCATCCTCTGCCATTAAAGCAATTACAAACATACATATATCAAAGAATTCGTAATAAGAGAATTCATCAGAATTTGGAGGAAAATATACTACTCCTAGATAAATACTTTTACTACCAGTAAGAATTTTAACAAAAATGTATTCAAAAGATAAGGAGTTGTTGGAACATATTAATTCACATGAAAAGCCGTTATAGACAGCAATTAGAACACCACCACCTCTAGAGAGACCTGTGGAAAGGTAGTTACGATTATTTCTATAAATTGACCAATTGTTATCGAGAATTTCTTCATTTTTAAAAGAGTCGCTCAACCAGGTTTCTGTAATCACTAGTATATTAAAATTGCATGATTTGGCGTCGATAAAAAGGTTTTTTATTTTACTTCTTAAACCACTGCAATTGTGATAGAACATCCTAATAGTGTTATTATAAAGTTGAGACTTATTTTTACTTTGATAAGTATTATTTGGCTTATTAGGCACGAAAAAACTTTTGATCAATATCTTTAAGCTTTTGGATATACTCACGTCTTTTGCTGGACAAGTGACTACGAAAGGCACTTAGGTCTTCTTTAGCTTCATTAGCAGACATTCCTTCAATTTCATAATATTTATAAAATAATTTACTAAGTTCCTTATAGTCAGAGGGGAGGCCCTCTTGTTGAATGAGTACTTTTAAAAATGTTTTCGTTTTGCCTTCAATGCAAACGTGGTTATCTTGATCGAAGAGATAAGCAAGATATAATCTAATATTATAGAGCAAACTAGGCTCTCTGAAACGAGATAATGCATATACATTATCACCATTAACTATTGAATTCTGCGTTAGGTGAATTTTCGGAGGAATGAGAGGGTTGGTAAAATTAGGCGATAAGTTATTATTACTAATATTACTAACATTAATACTACTGGTATTACTATTGCTGTTACTATTGATATTATTATTACCAGTGCTGTCAATATTATCAATAATATGGTTATTATTATTATTAATATCATTATTATTATTATTAATATTATTATTATTGTTAATATTATTATTATTATTATTAATATTATTATTATTATTATTATTATTATTATTATTATTATTATTATTATTATTATTATTATTATTATTATTATTATTATTATTATTATTATTATTATTATTATTACTATTACTATTATTAGTATTATTATTATTAGTATTATTATTATTATACTTAATATTATTAATGTTATCAATTATATTATTGCAAGGACCCGGTATTATTGTATGTGAATAAATAAAGTTATCATAATTTTTGCTGGAAGATGGTTTGGGATTATCTACTTCTGGTGAAGTAGAAGAATGATTTTTGGCTATTACTAAGCTAGTGTCATTATCAACTTCCGATGAAGTAGAAGTGCTTTTTTCAGCTATAATTAAGCTAGTGTCATGTATACCGTTCAATAAATTTGTTTGTGTGTGTGTTGAACTATTGTTTAGATAATTACTTAATTGTGTAGTGTCTACAGATTTGTTTTTCTTTGAAAGTACAGGTTTGAGAGAGGCTTGTGTAAGTGTTGGATAGGTTTGTGTTGAGGTGGAAGAATCCTTGTTAAACTTATAATTGTAAGGATTAGGAAATTTTTTCGCATTACTTATATTTTTCCATTTATTTTTTAACTTAGGTTTACTAGAGTTCTTAGAGTTGTAAATTAAACTGTTATTTTTATTTTTGTTTAACTTAACATACCTGTTTTTCCAGCGACTTAGAGTGATGTTATTACCAATGAAGAAAGTATCGTTATTGTGCGCAAAGAAAAGCCAATCGTACTTAAGTGAAATAGATATCTTGAAACACTCGTATTTGTATTTTTTCCTTTTTACTAATTGTTTCGGAACTATTTTTTCTGCACTTATGATGGGAATTCTAAAGTTGTCATAAAAGATTTTCTTTATACGCTGCTGTGTACTTCCAAATGGTACTCCTTTTAACATGTAAACCGCATTTTCACTATCTGTAGTTCCACCGTTTAACTTGCTATTTTTTGTATATTTGCGGTTGCTAATTTCAGAAGTGGACGTTTTTTCATTTTGTTTTAAATCGACAGCTTTTAGTTCATCATGTATAGATGGGCAATGAATGGGCGTGTCGGGTGGGGTTAAAGCTGAGGTCTGACTAATATTATTTTCTATGGAAACAAACATATCTTCCCATTTACTGTACATGTTATCAATTTTGTTAATTCCATTATGAAGTTCGGTTGACACAGAAACCAGGGTGTCCTTTAAAGGCATAACCAAACTGGGTACATAAAACTCCGCAAAATTAGCTGGCATATCATTATAAACTTTCTAAAGATCTTGCACTTTACTTGTTAAGTTGTTTTGATTTTTTTGTATAACCTCCAATGAATTATTTATGTCCGACATTGTGTTTAAAAATTTGTTACTTAATTCATCCAATTTATGATTTAAAGTTTTGATAGTCGAGGGACTGCTAAAACACTCTGATGGATTAGTTATGTTTTTACTTATACATATTTTATTCGAGAGGTTGTCTATGTTCCTCGAGGTCTCCAATAAATTTTCATTATTGAGTTGAATTACTCCATGTAATTTAAGTGCCATGCCATCTTTTTCTTTACTTAGAGCAGTTATTCGGTTGTCGATATTGTCATACATGGTCCTAAGAAGAACGTGAGTATTTTGGCAGTCGGTACACACGAAAAAATCATTGAGCGATTGATGGAATTGTATTCTAGATGCTCCGATACATGCTCCATGGAGTTTCCTGTTGCAAAATCCTTTACATATTAATCTCTTCGAAGAGTTATCCATCGCTGTGCAGTTAACCATGTCACATTTAAAATTCATGCTTATTGCAGTTTTTGTTATTATTATTTTTATTTATTTTTTTATTAAATCGAAAAATAAAAGTAATGATGAGTAATATTTACAACTCGATTATTCTAATTATTTTACCGTAATTCAAAACTAGTTCTGATAACCAAAAAAAAAAAATTTTTTATTGTTTAAATTGTGAACAAGAAAGAAAGAAAAAAGCGAATTGATTAATTATGAGTTTAAATTAATTAAATTAATTGCTTGAATTAAGTAACGAAGACAAACACGTCTGTACTGATTAACGGTTGGAATTAAATTCTGACATGTCATTGACATGTCTCAATAAGTCTTTCTCCGTTTTTGTTCCTTATTCCGCCTCCATGTTTTCCCATTATGTTTTCTAACCCAGAATTTTGATTTCCCACTTTCGCATTTAAGTCGCCTATTAGAATCACGATGCCGCCTTTCCGGATAGTGTTGAGAGTATAGCTGAGCTGTTCGTAGAACTCGTCTGTCGCTAAATCATCAACATCTTCTGTTGGTGCATAACATTGTACTAGGGAGATATTTCTAATTTTACATCGGAAACGGGCTGTAATAATCCTATCTGATACAACTTTCCAGCTATGCAGGGAGTTACGCATCCTTCTATCTATTATTATTCCCACACCAGTTGTTCCACCTATTTCTTTACCGCTATAATTTCGCCATTCCCATTCCATCTAATTTCACTTAAATCCATAATTTGTACTCTATATTCTGCCATTTGTCTTTCTACTTCGACAAGACTTGATGTTTCTCGCATTGTTCGGATAGTCCATTGTGCAATTCTAGTCATAATTATTCAATTAGGGGGTTTGAATTTACGTAAATGGAATTCCAATGATTCTCATTTATTAAAACAATATATCACCTGAATTAAGATATTAGATATCACTAAGTATCTAGGCGTTATTCTAGACTCATAGCTTTCCTGGAAATCTAACATCGAGCATAGAGCGAAAAAGAAAACTTGTTGCAAGCAAGCTAAGAAAGCTTGCGTTGTTCTCTATGCTTGCAACAAAACCATAGGCAAGAAATGGGGTATGCAGCCAAATATGGCTCTGGACGTACACAGCCGAAGATGGCTCTTTGGACGTAAACAGCCGTTGTTCGCCAATCCTTACCTATTTATCGCTGTTGTGGTGGCCAGCGATGAATCGGAAATACAATATAATAAAACTAAATAGAAATCAGAGATCGACATCAGTGGGTATTACAGGGGCATTACGATCGTGTCCGACTGACGCTCTGAATACTATTATTTAAGTAAATGAATGTAAAAAATCAAATATCAAGCTATTGTATGTAGGAAATTCCAAATTTTCATATTTTGAATTTTTTTTTCTTAGAATTTTTCATTTTCACATCATTAAATAAGTAGTTACTAACAGAAAATTCAAAATGTAAAAAAAATCATATACATATAGATTATGGTGAGTTTTATTTAAGAATGTAGTAACTCATGTTACTAGGTTTTAAAAAGTCTTATTTGTATTTTCGTTCCAGAAAAGTCAATTTCTTGCTGGTATTAATGGTAATAATTCAGCAGTAATTTACCGTTTTTTCTCCAAATTTAAACCAATGGGTGCTTTTCTGTGTTGTAACATATTTAACTCTTTATTTAAGTTACTGAAAACAGTTTCTGTGAAATCCTCTTCATGTTGTAACATATTTACTCTTTATTTAAGTTACTGAAAACAGTTTCTTTGAAATCCTCTTCATCTGTATGTTTATAGAACATATTTTTTGATCGTTTTTAAAATTTCACAACTTCTATGGAATTCAATTTTGGTATTGTTCCGTATATTTTATGATTTTTATTGCTTCGCTTCCTAGATATGTCTTGAAATAAGATGAAGTCATGAATTTGTAAAAGCATTACTTCATTGTTATGATCTGCAGCTGATATTAATGTTATGAGTTCATTAGTATCTAAAATTTGTGGTGTTGTTTTCCATATGTTTCCTATTTTCCCATGAATCGCATCAGACTTCATGTAACTATGTCCAGGTTCGAAATATTTTATTGTTATTTCTAAAGGTCCCCAATTCTGATTTACCATTAGAAAAAGAGAAGAATAATGAATCCAGTTCTTATTTTGCGCCGAACAATTGTGAGACCAAAAAATGAATTTTTGAATAGTAGAGTTTGCATTTTTTTATCACATTATAGAAGCTTGATGCTGCATCACAGGCACTTACTTTTATTGTTGCCTTGTTTGTTTTTTTTCACACACATTTTTTTATGGTTGCCGTGTTTATGTAAAGCAGTAAATGTTTCAAGAAAAACCACAAGTCTGCTTACAAAATATGAATTTTTAGTACTCATTTTTGGAATTATGAGTACCTTTTGCAGTGTGTCCACAGTATAAACATAAGTATCATTATTCCAAATATTTTTTTTTGTCATATTGATAACATTTTCTTTATGGCTGTGTAATGACTTTTATGTTCAAAATAAATGGTACATATGTCACACTCGATTGGTATGTGAACTAAATCAGCATTCAGATGGAATGATAACTGCCCATTTTGCAGGAAAAAAAGCAAAACAGGGAATTGTACAAATGAAAGATGGGAGAAGGATTGCAGCAAGAATGAAAAAAATGTGTGAATGAAAAGGAATGAAAGTGAAACAAATAAGGCATCACATCCTGATATCCCATTATAAAGTTGAACATTCCCCAAACGGACGATATTTGTCATCTGAAATAATCGTTGGCAGTATCTTGCTGGCAAGATTTTCAAAACAAAATTACAAAAATTTCTTATGCTACATACCATAACCAATTCAAAAAAGAAAATATCGGGTGTTTGATCCGCCTTCTCAAGATGTTTGTCAACTTTGTACAAAATTTAAATTTCATAAAACTGAATATGAAAATGCTACTTCAATCAAGTAAGAACTTGAAGTATCATTTTCATATTCAGTTTTATGTAAGAAAGAACTTGAAGTAGCATTTTCATATTCAGTTTTATGAAATTTAAATTTTGTTTAATTTCGGATTCTTTCTTTGTATTGTATATAGTGAAATCTCAACGGAGGTGGAGTAATCTGAGCAATTGCACCATATCTAGAACATTGTGGCCCACCTACAACAAAAAAAGGTCAAATCAATTGATATCCAAATTATGCATAGACATCGCCAGGGTAGTGGCAATCATCACAGGCCAGTAAACACGCATGCAGCCAAACTAAAAATTCCTCAAAACACCTCCTGCAGGAGTTGCAAAGAAGCAAACGAAAGTGAAAATGTGAAGCATTTTCTTTGCAAATGTCCAGCCGTAGCTAGAGCCAGATTTCTCTCACTCGGCAAACTGGGGCCTTCACATAGCATCGTGAAGATCACCACCCTACCTACCTGATATGTGTTTTAGGACTTTATTTATCCATTATAAATTTTTCTTTGTTATTGATAAATCTCCGAAATTATATTTCTGAATTAAACATTCGTATATTTTATTGTTCATCTTTTCCTTGACTATAGACGTATTTTAATTTTGATCGCTAAATTTTTGTTACTTTTAATATCATCATAGTTATTAAATGTATCATAAGTTTAGTTTCTTCTTTACATCTTGAATGTGTTGCGTAAAATTCTTGCTGATAAGAACCGAAGTTTAAACATCGTTTATTTTTTTTTCACTAACTTCTAGTTAGGTTTGGCCCTCGTAATATATTTTTCTTCAGCTGTTGAAAATAAAATTTCGGTGTTAAAATATATTTCATATATGAATAGTTTCTCGTTTAATTCTGCAAGATTCTTAGCGCCATATAAAACTGCTTTAAATTGCGCAATCTTTTATTCCATTTATTACATAACTTATTGAGGTTCTTTTATCTTCGGCTTGATCAGCAAACGTTTATCACGTTGTACAAATATTCTGGACATGTTTCCTTAATTATCTTTTTTCATTAACGTAGTTCCACAGGCACCTTTCTAGCACGTACACTTGTTATTTTTGATTAAAATTCTTGTAGTAATGCTTGTCTTTATTTTGTGTTTTGGATCTTCTAATCCCTAGTTTGGCATAGGGCGCCATTGCGGAGGGATGGAGGTATCTGTGAACGACGAAGGATTTAGTAACGTCTGTCTTCAAAGAATCGGCTACGAAAGACGTCCGTAATCAATGGATGGTTCAATTTTTGTCTCAGTGGGTTGGGTACGACTTTTTCGAAAAAAAATATTCCATTTCCAATTATCATTTTACATAAATCCAAAAAAAAAATTCACAATTCAAAATTTAATTGCAGGAAAAATTCCGAAATTCAGAATTTAAAATTCTGGAGCCCTCAAAAACCCCTGCTTAACAAATTAGTAAAACCCAGATTTTGTACTAACAACACAAATTTATATACATATATATATGAATATATAAACTACTCAAAACTCTAGTTTTAAAATATACTGTGTATATATACTGTGTGCTATATATACTTATACTATGTGCTATGTATATATACTTTTCGGCAGCCACTTTAACCTAACCTAATCACGTAGAACAAAATTTGTTAATTAATTTCTTTAAATTTAAATAAACCTATTCACTCCATTTAAATCGACCCTTTTACTCACAAATTTTATTCTCAATTTTATTACTTATAAATTAAGAAGAATTTATTTTCAGAATTACTCGTAGTATGAGTGTTGTGATGGGTTGAGTGAACTATGAGTGTTGTAATGGGTTTTCGGAAAAAAAAAAAAAAAATTTGGCTGAATCTCATTTTCTGAACTTTTTTAAGGGTGTGGTGTCATAACTAATAAATAGTTAATAAGAATAAGAATTAGTTGTTATCAGCATAACTCATGTAATTCTTATTCGATTAGAATGAAATTTGGTATACAGGTTAGTGTTCAAATTAGGCCCTCTGCAAAAAACGTTTTATAAACGGGTTGGTCTTACGCCCCTGTATCAGGGCACAAAATTTGCAGCTTCAGTGGGTCCGCCTTAAAATATCCGAATACGAATATTATTTCATATGTTCTAGCTAGAAAACATAGTAAATTGATTTTAAATTGTTGCTGGTCTTTGATGCAACGTAGGAAAGTCAAATGATATCGATGTATCATGAAAATGTCGCTGCACCATGAAATTTTCCTGAACTTTGATGCAACATAAAAAAGTTACCAAATGATGTCGACATATCTGGAATACGTTTATGGGTGACCAAAGCATTAGTCTTACCAAAATTGACCGGCTATTTGCCATCAGAAAATGTAACTTTCTATCATAACTGGAAACAAATTCAAAGTTTAGAACTAGCAGATCCAAATTTCTATACACTAGAATTGGTATAATTTTAGGAGCTGATGTTGTCTGCCAAATAATAAAATAAGGTTATACGAAGGAAGCCAAGTACTTCTATAGCAAAGATAACCAAGTTTCTCTACATCTTATCAGCTGAAGTAAAAAATGAGGCTCCAGAAAATACAATTAACTGCTTTATTGGCGTAGCTGACATTAAGAAAGAACTAAAAAAAATTTGAGAATGTGATTAGCTTTCACCAGAGGAGGGCTGTGATAGCTGAAGAAATAGAGTGCGAGGTTCATTTCAAATCCACATATCTGCGCCAAAAGATTGGAACGTATACTTTACGATTACCGTTGGAGAAAATCTCCAAACGATCCGATAAAGGAATATAAGTTAACAACAGTTAGCTATCAAATTGGGCCAGCGCCTTTCTTAGCTATAAGAACGTTGCGTCAACTAGTTTTAGACGAAGACCAATTATATCCTTTGGCGGCAAGGACTATTTGTAAAGATACCTATATGGATGACGTTGTCTCAAGAGCACATAGTTACGAACTGGCAGCTTCAGCAATTATTCAATAATTTTTTTTGTCCATTTCACTCCACGAGGAAGCATAGGGCTTCCATTTGGCATCTCCATCTTACACGGTTTCATGCTGATGTTTTTGCATTCTTCCATGTGAAGTTACACTGGCTGAGTTCGTTTATTACGATGCGTCTCCAGGTGTTACTTGGATGTCCGCGTCTTCTGTTTCCTTCGGGGTTCGACTCCAGGGCCATGCGACTTATTTTGTACTGGTGTTTCCTTAGCGTGTGGCCTATCCACCTCCATTTCTTCTTTCTTAATTGCCTCAGTATGGTTTCCTCCTATTTCCATAAATCTTCGTTGATCTTCCCACCACCATCTGTAGACATTATACTGCCGATATGAGTGAACTGGATGGTTGTTGGTGTTGTTGATTTTCATCACCTTAGTTTTGCTAATGTAAATTTCAAGGCCTACGTTAAGTGCTAGCTTTTCTAAGTGTTCTAGTTTGTACTGCATATCTCTAACCTTATGTGCTAGTAGTACTATGGCATCTGCATAGTTTAGGTCTTCTAAATGACGAGCGAAGCTCCATGTAATATCTCTTTTTTGTTTACAAACTTCGGACATTATATTATCTAGGACGATTGTGAATAGTAATGGTGATAGGGACAACCCTGTTTGACGCCGGTGTTAGTTTGGAAGGGCTCGCTGATGTTTACGTTGTGAGTGACCGTCAATTCGGAGTTTTCGTACAATTCTTTTATTAGCCGGATTATTTTGCATGGTACGCCTTTCTATTTTAATGCTCTCCATATGGCAACTCTTTTTACGGTGTCAAAGGCTTTCTTTAAGTCCACGAATAGCAGGTAGAGGGTAGTCCTGATGTTTCTCGCATTGTTTGGACATTCTATTGTGCAATTCTAGTCATAATTATTCAATTAGGAGGTTTCAATTTACGTAAATGGAATTCCAATGATTCTCGTTTATTAAAACAAATATCACCTAAATTAAGAGAGGGTGCAAATAATAAAACATTTGATGACGGAGAAGCCGTTAAAACTTTGGAATCTATTGAGTCCCAAAAGGCGATAAACTAAAATTCAACATATATGTTCAACCAATTTCGGTTTGGTTTAGAATTAGCATTATACGGAGCATTATTAACTAGATTACTAAAGGAAGTTCAAAGGACTTTGGACATGGAGAATATTGAAAACTTTGCTTGGACAGACTCAACTATTGTATTATCATGGCTACAATCTACTCCAAACCGTTGGCTCAGGCTCTCATTGGACCGGAAAGTTGGTATTACGTCGGTTTGATATCAAGATTGTAGTGATAAAAAAACAAAATAAGTTGCTAAATACGTATGCGTGTTTATGTTAAGAGCACTTTTTTCGGATTGCAAATTCATAATTAGTTTTTACGCTACAGAAAAACCTATTTTTGGTAAACTTTTAGTTGAGAAAATTAAAAGCGTAATTGATTATTGCAGTAACTTATGCTTTAATATAAGGTGCATGGGAAATGACCATTACCATATAACATCCATATGTATGTTTAGAATCATGATTTTTTTTATCAAGAAATTTTGTATTCCATATGAAGTTTTTGTAAGTTAGATGACGCGGTAAAGTATACAAACACACCAGCTACAGCGCCCTTAGTATGTATGTACCTATATTTTTATGTATGTATGCAACTTTTGTTTTGAGAATAACAACAAAGAAATTTTTGTTTATAAATTAAATGTTTATTTATTTATTATTATTTTATTACAAGTTTAATTTTTATTTTTATTACAAACTTTATTTAGATTATAATATTCCCTTTTTTTTTGTCTTTGCTTTTATTGATTAGAACCTCAGTTTTTAATCAATGTTAGTGGCCAAAGAATCCTGATAATATTATGAATATTTTCTTAACTTGTTTCACGGTTTATATACTTTTATTCTACTGTTGTTCGTGTGAAAATAATTTTATATAAAAAAATTGAGTTAGAAAAATATTTTAGTTAAAAAGGTAAAAAAAAATGTTTAAGTTAGAATATTCACTGTTGTCAGCAAATATTTTCGCGAGATTTTAGTTAATTTATTTATTTATTTATTTATTTATACTGCTTAGCACAAACAGTTTACATAAAATTTATAATATATATAATAACTAGTAAACAATAATAAATTGTTAAATACAAAAAAGTTATAATAAAAATTACATAATTGTTAAATATAAATAAACTTAGAACTAAGATTAAAATTTAAAACAAAAAAGAAACAAAAACAAAAAAAAAATCCTAATATTAATAGCGATTGTATAATTTTTGTTTTTGGGAATGTTTAGAAAGTGTAAAGTCAATGTTAAGTTTATGTTTGTTACCTATAATAAGCATCCTATTAATAGGTTCAAATTTGCCATAATTAGTCCTATGATTATAGGTTTTAAACAAATTGCAAGAGCGAAGGCGTTGAAGATTCCTAATATTAATTTTACTAGAAATTAAAGTATATTTAACATAACCCTTGACAATCTCTGTAATGAAAATAACATCAGAAACCTCACGTCTAAAACTTAAAGTACACAAATCAATTAACTTTAGCCTTTGTTCATATGGTGGTAAAAAAATAGGATTTGACCATGGCAAGTGGCGTAAGGCAAATCTAAGAAAGTTTTTCTGTACTGCCTCGATCCTATCAATGTGTACCATGTAAAATGGAGACCAAACCTGACTAGCATATTCCAGGTTCGGTCTTACAAGACAAGTGTACAACGATTTGAGAACATAGGGATCTGAAAATTCCTTAGAAGAACGTTTAACAAACCCCAATAATGAATTAGCTTTATTTATAATATTATTATAATGAATTTTAAAACTAAGTTGGGAATCAAAATACACACCTAAGTCTTTTATTGAAGTAACTTTAGGTAAACTAATACCATCTAAGTTATAGTTGAAATAAATAGGACTAGAACGACGTGTATAAGATAACAATGCGCATTTATTTACATTAAGTAGTAGACAATTATTAACGCACCAATTGTTAAAGTTTTGAAGGTCATTCTGCATAAGGACGGCGTCCTTATTAGGTGTAATCTTTTTAAAGATTTTCATATCATCAGCGTAAACTTGAAGCTCACAATTAGAAATGATAGAAGTAACATCATTTACAGATAAAATAAAAAGTAAAGGACCAAGGTGGCTACCTTGTGGAACACCGGAATTTGCCACGAATGATT
This sequence comes from Poecilobothrus nobilitatus, assembly GCA_947095535.1. Lineage (NCBI taxonomy): Eukaryota > Metazoa > Arthropoda > Insecta > Diptera > Dolichopodidae > Poecilobothrus > Poecilobothrus nobilitatus. The sequence goes on from OX352773.1 coordinate 101,500,724, forward strand.
CTGAAATCACATTTTTGAATATAACACTATAAGAGCGATCACACAAATAAGAATATATCCACTTTAGGAAAAACTCTGGAAAGCCATATTTTTTTAGTTTTAGTAATATAATACTATGTGGCAATAGATCAAATCCTTTACTAAAATCAGTATAAACAACATCTGTTTGAAAATCTTCTTCCATGTTATTGAGGAGGAGGGACGTTGTTTCAACTAGGTTTGTCACAGTAGATTTTTGTTTTACAAAACCATGTTGGTTATCAATTAAAAGATTAGAACAGTGATTATAAATTGAATCCGTTATAATTAGTTCAAATAATTTTGGAATAGAAGATAATTTGGCTATGGGACGACAGTTAGTAATTTCATTTTTAGCATTCTTTTTGTGAATTGGTCTGATATAAGACATTTTCCAAAAAGGAGGAAAAAGTCCGGTATTTAATGAGTTTTTGAAGAGTAATGTTAAAGGCGTGGTGAGAATGTTAGAACACTTGTTCAGAATTATTTCCGGTATACCATTAGAGCCGGGAAAAATATTATCACCGAGTTTATTTAGATATTTGGAAACTATTTCTTCATTTATATTTATGTCATTAAGAGACGTTTTTTGACAACTGTCTATAAAGGAGAAATAATTTTCATTTGGCGAAAAGGAAGAATCACTGCTGAAGTGCTGAAAAACTCACGAAAATACTTCGAAATAACTAAAGGATCATTACTTGAAAGAGAATTAAAATTCATAAATGTAGGCTAATCATCACAATTACGTTTAGAATTTATGAATTTCCAAAATTTTTTCGGATCAGATTTTAGTTTACTTGCCATTTGATTAATATAATTATTGTAAAGAATATCGGATGACGTTTTAAAATTATCAAAAAATATGACAAAATTGTTATAGTCATTAATATCTTTTGATTTGAGATATTTACGCCAGGCTTTGTTTTTCTTATTTCTGAGAGATCTAAGCTTCTTTGTGAACCATGGTCGACCAGATTGGGAAAATCTTTTTTTTGAAATAGTAACGAATTGAGTAAAACCTTCGAACATAATTTCATAAAACCTAATTGTCATTTGATTTAGGTCTATATTATGAAATAAAAACGTGAAGTCATAGGTATTTAAGAAATTTATTAGTCCGGGAAAGTTGGTTTTATTGAAATTAAAACTATAAGAATATGCTGTTTCAAGATTTACGGAATTAGTTATACAATAGGTAAAACTTATTGAAGGGTGATAAGGGTCTAACGCAACAAGCGATAACACCGAATCACAGAAAGTGATATTATACCAATCAGAGGTAAATATTAAATCCAATTGCTTATCTTTAAAATTACGATGGTGGGAAACCTGTTGTAAATTGTTGGTATTTAATCCATCAATAAATTGCGAATCAGTTTCACTCACCGAAAAATCCGGAATCAAAAAAGATTCTTCGTCATGATTAATCCATGTAAAATTTCCACATAAATCAAACTCACATTTAAATTTTTGTTTAATATAGCACTCAAGGCTTTTTTCTGTAGTTTTGCAATTCAACATTGAAATGCAAAGAGAAAAAGAAGGCTTTTTTGTAGCCACTGGGACTATTGTAGCCATAACTTCAGGTTTTGCTTTATTTTTTTTGCTCTTTGCCTTTGTGCTAGGTGTGATATTGTCAGTTTGAATAAATACGTCTTTATAAACTATGGATGGTTTATTTAATTTATCAAACTGTTGTTTAATTAACTCACTCACATCGCATTGAGTTTCCTTCTGGCTATGATTAGGTAATTGTTTCTCCGAACCCATAGCGTGAAGGGATAAGTTCATGCGATTTAAATCGTCCTTCATAAGTTCAACTACTTCTCGAATGCCAACCAGCTCTTTTGATGTTACCGAAAGAAGTTCATTTTTCATATCATTAACCAGATCTGTTAATGTATTCTTTAAATATTTTTTTCGGTCAGAAAGAAAACTGCATAATGCCTGGTTAAAGCTATCGTAGCTTTTGGCCATATCGTTAAAGCATACCGAATTACTTTTTAGAACATCCACTGCTTTGGCCGTGCAACCTTGGCAGTCGCTTTTTATATCATTTAAGTAAACCATCAACTCGTCTTTAAGAATATGAATAGGCTGGTTTAAATCTAAGCAACTTTCGCAAACAAAATGATGCGAAATAAACGTGTTACATGTTTGCCAGCCCCTGGGGGCATTAATGCAAACCCCATGAAACTTTCTGTTACAGATACCATTGCATGCGATGACATCTGTTTTAGAATCTGTAATGGTACAGAGTACGGCACTGCATTTATTTTGATTCATTTTAATTAGTGACAGTAATATATAAAAATTTAGCAGCAAAACAAAATTAATTTTAATAATATAAGTCAGTTTTTTAAGAAATCAAGTTAAAATTAAAACAAAAGTAAACAAACTTGAGTGACCTAATTTAAGTAATTATTAAAAATGTTTAAACAAAAAAAATTATTTTTAATTTTATAAGTCAGCACTCTTATATTATGGTAAAAATATGTAAAGTTAAAATCTTTTGTATTTGATTATATTATTGTTCGTAAAGTAAAAAAAAAAATTAAACGAATTTAAAAAATTAAAATAAAAATGCGCGTTTTACAATGACACGTTACTTAACTTGTTAATGGTTTGAAAAGAACTTAAGAATATATTTAATTAAGTTAAAATAAAAAATCACAACGCGATGTGATTTTTTATTTGTAGAAGAAAAAACCTTATATAAAAAAAAATTTAGATCTTGACCTTTCGTGGGAATATGATCCCCCCATCGTTAAGATCAACATTCTCCTGTTGGTTTTCGGATCTATATTAGTTTCTTTTATTTTTTTGATCTTTCTTATTTTATTTTTTAAAACATATAAAATTATAACTATTATTATTATAACAAATGGTAACATTAAGAAGTGTAATAATTCATTTAGTTTGTTCTTATATTTAATTTCATGTATTTCTTTTATATTTTCAATTTTCTTAAGGCTTACATTTTTTAAATTTATTTTCAAGCTTACATTGTTTATATTTAGACTAGCAGAGTACCCAGCGTTGCCCGGGGTATTTGATCGGCTTTATGAAATAAAAATTATTAACTTTTGCTTTTGAGTTAATATAATTTAATTAATATAGTTCACGTATTACTATGCATTTTCAGATACTGGTAGTTAATATTCTATTTTTTATTACATTTGGTTAAATTGAATAAACAGAGCGAAGATTTAGAGATAATTTGTCTACAAAAAATCTTTAAAGGAGTCAATAATCTATTGAGTACACAATTACGGCGAAGTGAGTTTTCACAATATATTCGTTGATACCGAAACATAAAATCGTATTGAAATTATAAACGGCCATAATGTAATCAACTTTTTTTTGTAAGTAATGTCACTTCATGCTTTGGTGAATTATCCTTTTAAGTACATTTTGAAAAATTTGTTATTAGGTTCGCTCTGTCCCTCCGTCTGTTAAAACTTATACACTGTTTATAAAGAGCAATGAAATATTAGCTATGCATAGGTCTCTTAAAAGAGTAATGTTGTAGAACAACTTTTTTATGTACCCTCACCGCTGGGGATCCTACAGTACCGACAGCTTTTCAAATTTTGAAAAAACTTCTTTTTAAATGCGTACATTTCAGGTTCTGTTTAACATATTTTCATTATAAAAAATACATGATTGTTTTTTACCTTTATAAATGATTTTTTACGTTTAGTTTTGCTAATTATATTTCCAAATTGATTGGCTAAAAATATGTGTAAAAATTGTATATAAATAAGAATGTAAGATTTTCTGTTCTTTAAATATGTATGTACTCATTTCTGATTAAATGCTGTACAGAAATGTGAATATGTTTTCTAATTTAATTGATTATGTTTATAGTATTTTTAAATATAGGGATATTATACATACTATATTAACATATTTCAATGATATTTTATGGGAAATATGTTATACACATGCATCTTATATAGGTAGACCACATGTAAAAACCACATGTAAGTAATGCATTTCTGAATGATGACATGATGATTGTCTCATGTAGGACATTGTTTCTGGTTTTTAACAACGGCCGAAAATGTTATGTTGTTAAGACTTAAACACAGTATTCTTAAGATCCTGAATAAGGTTACTTTAATTACTGTTCCATATTAGAAATTTGCATTGAAAGGTTTTTATGGAATATTAGAAACAGTATATAGATAGAAGTAAAGAGTGTTTGCAATATCTTTTTAATAATAATAACAATACACAAAATTATGCAAAATATTATTAATAAGCGCTCGTGCGGAAATGAGTTAACAAACATTTTGTCACAGCCTTTATTTAGAACCATAAATTCCTCCTGCCAAATTAGACAGAAATTAGAAACAAAATTTTTTTTTTGATAGCTTTCGAAATGTGTTAATGTATCACAACAAAATTTATTGAATGAGTTTGTGTGCCAAAGTGCAATACTTGAACAAATTTTCAATTGGTCAAATCGCTTAAGCACAACAACAAAAAATGAGAATATCATGGCCTGAAGCCTGATGGATTAATGTATCGTAACCAAATCAACTCAGGAAGCTTTTGTTATAAAGACCTACACTTTTGTAACTTTTCAACTCAATTAAAAAAACGGTAAAACCGTTTAAGTGTGACAACAAAGAAATTAAAATTTTTTATTGAGCCCTGGTGCCGAAACGGGTTAATGGATCGTAACCAAATCACCTCAGTGAGCTCCTGTGGTAAAGAGCTACACTTTTGCAAATTTTCAATTCAATTGGCAAAACCGTTTAAGCGCGACAACAAAGAATTTGAAAAACTTCATTGAGTGCTGGTGCCGAAACGGGTTAATGGATCGTAACCAAATCAATTCAGTGAGCTCCTGTGGTAAAGAGCTACACTATTGTAAATTTTCAACTCAATTGGTCAAACCGTTTAAGCAGGATAACAGAAAAATTTAATGAACAAACGGGTTAACGGAACTTCATAAAAATTTGTCACACGCTTTTTGTCGGACCTTAAAACCACCATACAAAATTGGACATAAATCGGAAACAAAATTTTTTTTGGAAGCCCGCCGGGCCGAATCCGCATAACATATTGTATCCAAATTTCTTCGACACCCGTCCAATGCTAACATTTGTACAAATTTTCAACTCAATCAATCAAACCGTTTAGGCAGGACAACGAAAAAACGAAAAAGCTTTAAATGGCTCTCGGACCGCAATGGGTTAATGAACTGAAACACCATATAGCCTATAACACTTTCCGGGGTCGTAGAAATGTTCCTGCAAAATTTGGTTGCAATCGGACTGGTGGTTTTTACGTGAAAAGTGCACAAACAAACAAACAAACAAACAGAATTTCTGCTTTATATATTAAGATAATTTGGAATAGTAATATGATATATCTCATTTTTTTCATTGTTTGAGAATGCAAAATTTTTTTTTTTTATTGTACAATTATAAAATTTAACTAAATTGTTTTGAGATAGCTTATGTTTAGAATGATCACAATTATTTATTAAAGTTTCATTTTCAGAATTTTTTATTAAGGCTAAATTAGGAAGTATTTCAATTATTTGAAAATCTTTATTTATAGTTTTTTCACAATATTTATAATTTTCATTTACGAGACTATTAGTACAATTGTCTGATGGCTTTAACTTCTTTAAATTTCTTTTTATTTCCTTATATTTGAAAACGTCAATATTGTAATCGTCTATTTCGTCGTTTGTTAAAATTGACTGACTCATAATGCCGTGTTTAGCGAACATTATGTTTTTTTGGATTTTTTCTACTTCTGAGTTTAGCAGATTTATGTCTGTTAGTAAGGACAGAAAATGTAAATTTTTTATACTCGATCTTGTAATATCTGTGGTTTGGTTTAAAGTTTTTAAAACTAAACATTCGTTTTCTTTTATTCGGTTGTTTAAAATTTCTATATTGTTCTGTAGGTCGGTGTTTATTTTTATTTGTTTGTTTAAGTTTGTTATACTGTCGTGATTGTTATAGTCGATATAGCTTAGGTGTTCTTGAATTTCGATTCTGTCTTGATCGGCCATTGTGCCAAACAGCCAGTTCTCCACTCTTCCTCCTAGGTTAATTAACGTTTAATCCACGTTTATGTCTATGTAAATTAATTGTTCTGATATTGTAATTGGTTTTCTTGATTTGAGCTTGTAATTGTTGTATTAATAGCCTATCTTCGTTTTGAGAAAAAACTGTTCTTAGATTTTGTTGTATTTGGTTTAATGCTGATGTTAAGTCGTCAGAGTCAATTATGTGCAGAAATTTTGAGTAATTTAGTATAAGAGGTGTTTCGGTTAGTCTTATTCTTATTTCTTTCTAGTCTTTCTTTTATTATGGCTAGATCTGAAACTTTATTTTTTACAAAATCAACTGGTCTTGTTAGCGGTACTGAGTGAATTGAATTGTTATAACTTTCTGCAGCAAATAAGTGGATCTAATGAGGACAGTTTGGAATTTTGGGTTTCTAGGATTCTTAGGTGTTCATTAATTGTTCCATGAACTCTTTCGATTACTGAATTGCCGGTATGAGAGCGAGGTGAAGTGAAATGTACTTCGACGCCTTCTTCTCTCATGCAATTTTTTATATTTATACTATTAAATTCATTATCGATCTTTCGTGGTTCTCCAAAGATGGAAAATCGATTTTTTAGCGAGTGGATTATGGTGATTGCGTTACGGTCATTTAACCTTTGTATCATTAGGTGTTTTGTAAATTTGTCAACTAAGGTGAGATAGACTTCTTTGTAACAAAAGAAGAGATCTCCGTGCAAAATTTCGTTTGGCATAGAGGGGGTTTCAGTAATTTCGAATTTATATTTATTGGGTTTCCTATCATATTTGGCCATGTTACATGAGTCACAATTATTTATATATTTATGTATTAATTCTTTTAATTTAGGGAAGAAGTAGATATTTCTAATTTCGTTGTAGTTCTCAATAATACCCCGGTGGTTAGTTTTCTCGTGGGTTTCTTGAATTACTTTAAGTGCTTCTTCTTCGGTGTCTAGATCGATTGCTTTATTTGAACATTTAATGAATTTAATTTTATTATTATTTGAAAACAAACTAATAAGTCTTTTTTGAAGTATATTATATCGGCAGTATTCTAGTTCTGAGAAAATTCCTGTTGTTCCTTTTTTTATGTATCTCCGTAACACATCGTTTAGATATCCTTCATTATTAAGGTCGCTATCAGATATATAAATTTTTCTAAAGGTTTTATATTTAATAGTAAATTGATTTTCTTTTTCTTTCACTAAGTGAATTTGACAGAGATATTTATTGATAATGTTTTCTGATAATTGCAAATGGTCGCCTAGATTTTCGACGCCACTGTGAATTGTTGCCATTTCAGAATCATTTCTTTCTAGGATGTTTATTTCTTTTTCGCGTGGTTTTACGCGAGCGAATTTTTTCATCCTTTCTATGGTTTCAGGTTCATTCCATATCGGACTAATAGGAGCTATTTTATGGTTTTTTGTTTGAAAGGGTATTTTGAATTTCTTGTTTAATTTCCATTCTAAAGTATTAATTTCGCAAGTTTCTTTATTGATCCTACTAAGAAAGTCGGCCACTTTGTTCTCTTTGCCTTTTAAATATTCTATGTTAAAGTCGTATTCGTTTAGTTTGATCTTCCATCGTTGTAGTTTGGAATTAGGTTCTTTTAGAGAACTAAGCCAAGCTAGAGGACGATGGTCGGTTTTGATAGTAAATTTGGTTCCGTATAAGTAAGGTCTATAATACTTGGTCGCCCAAATAATGGCCAAAAGTTCCTTCTCTATAGTGGAATATTTGGTCTCGTGGTCATTCAAAGTTCTGCTTGCGTAAGAGATGGGGTGACCATCTTGTTGCAGGACGGCGCCAATAGCGTGGTTAGAAGCGTTTGTTACTAATATAAATTTTTTTTGAAAATCGGGATAACGAAGTATAGGGTGACTAGTTATTAGTTCTTTTAATTTTTGGAATGATTCTGCATATGATGGGTCTTTTAAATTAATTTTATTACCCTTTTTTAAGTATTTGGTCATTGGTTGCGCAACTTTCGGGTAGTCTTTTATAAATTTTCTATAATATCCTGTTATACCCAGGAAGCTTTTTATTTGTCTTGCTATTTTGGGTAGTTTAATAGTTTTTATTACGTCGATTTTGTGAGTAGATAGGTAGGTATTTGGGCCAGACAGGTCAGTAGGTTAAGGTCACCCGGAAGTATGTCAAGGTCACCAGAAGTAGGTCAAGGCCACCCGGAAGGCCAGACAGGAAGTATGTCAAGGTCATTTTAAAAGTAGGTGACTGGCGGTGATCGTCAGTTGTTTATAAAGATTGTATACTTGGTTTAAGTAATAGGTATGCAGGAAAATAGTAGGAAAAAAAAATGCTTTTTCATACAATCTAAAGAGAAAAAAAAAGTACCTATACGTTTCTTTAAAATTAAAAAAAAGTGCAAACTGGTTTTTTAAATCTTAGATAAAGAATCAACAAAATTAATGCAATTTTGAGATGCATTTTTTTTCTTTTTTTCTTGTTTTTTCTTTTTTTTTACGAAGTATTTAAAGAAGAGGAAATAAAAACCATTAATTAATTGCGAGTATCACCGTATAAGATTTTATTGATATCTAAGAATGTTGACAAAAATATGAATAAAAAGAAAACAAACAGGAAATCAAAAATATCTAACATGTGGTTTAAGTAATAGGCGTGAATGGAAATAGTAAGAAAAATGCGTTTTTATAAAATGTAAAGAGAAAAAAAGTGTACCTATGCGAATTTTTAAAATTAAAAGAAAAAAGTGCAAAGCTGGTTTTTAAATCTGAATCAACCTTGACCAAATTGATATTTTGAGATGCAATTTTTTCTTTTCTTTTTTGTTCTGATGAAATATTTAAAGAAGAGGAAAGAAAAAATTATTAGTATTTTTAGATTTTATTGATATGTAAGAATGTAGAACAAAAAAGATGTATTCTTATATTGTGTTAAAAAAAAAAATAAAACAAATTTATTTATATGTTTGAAATAATTTTTTATTTGAAAATATTTTACAATTTTATAGAAATCTGTGCTGTCTTAATCTAACATTTTTTCTTTTAAAAGATACATATATACATTATAACAATTTTTAACAGCACATCTGAAATTGTTGTTTAATAAGTGTATAGGACAATTTGATTTAAAGTTATCAATCTTTTGTAATGACGGCAAGTTTCTGCTTAAATCTTCCATTTTATCACTGTCAATGTACTTTTGAAGGAATAGTTTTTTTTTGTTGTCCTTTAACATAAATTTTTTCAGCTGACTCTAAATAGTGTTTTAATATGCATTTTACATCTAAATATTCAACTAGACCGTTATTCCATTTAAGTCCATTTATTTTATTTTCGCAATACTGGTTATTATATTTCATATCCGGACTAAGTTCCTCTGAGGGGTACGGTGCTTTGAAGTGATAGACAGTTGGAATTAAACTTCCTTTTTCAAGTATGGCTAATTCTTTTAGGAAATATTGCTTTTCATTTCCTTGTAAAAATTGTAGGTCAACTATGAGAACTCGTTTAACCATGTCGACGGTTTGTGTAAGAATACTCATTAGAATAAATAAATTTACATTTATATTCACTTCGGCAAAACAGCTTTTCATATAAATATAGGTTAACAGTGCTATTTTTAACTAATACAACTATGCTATTTCATCCATTTACAATGATGGTAGCGGGGCCATCATGCTGTGGTAAAACCACTTTTATTCATAATTTAAAATGGCAAAGAATATGAAACGTTTGCACCATTGCACCTATTAAAAAGCTCTAAACCGAAATTTCAGAAAGTAATTATAAAACATTGTGACCGTCAAGTAATCAAAACATTTTGTGAAATTGGACACTTCTTGGAGTGGAATGAAAATACACTTCTTGATGCAGTACTATCAGGGATAATCGGAAATTTTATAAAATGAATAATACAACATTTAACAAAATTATTATACTAAAACCCGAGATTTATGAAAAAATGAAACAAAATGCAGACTTTGAATTAAATGAGTTGGATAAAAATATGAAAAAAATATTGTTAAATAAATATCTAACAGACACTCAAAAATGGTATTTATACAGACAAAATCTATTTAAAATAAGGAACAAAAATAGAGTACTTCCTAGAAATAAAGAGGAGAAAGTAAAAATTACGGAAACAAAAGGTACTCAAACTCGTGCAAAACAATGTAAATAGATGCGGAAGCTCAATCGCATTTTCCTGAATATAAGAATGTTGGAATACAAGTTGTTCCTGAAGAAGTATATGAAAAAGAAGCTGATGACGAAGTATTTGATGATGAAATTCAGGAAAATGTTTTAACAAAAGCATTGTCAGCTGCCTCAGTTGGAGAACGTCTTAGAAAAAGAAAATCAATTAGAAATCAAAATGTACAAATTTTTGAAACTGATACAGGAGACATTATAACTGTTCCTTTAGATAGCCCAAGCCCACCAACGAAAAAAGAAAAAACTATAAATAGCAAAGAGTTGAATAATTCATCAAGACGTGTTTTAAGGTCAGCAGTAGGTAATACTCAAACAGAACTTAATTTTCCAATTCGTAAGAATAAATCCGCAAGCTCATGGACAACATACAAGTAAATGATGAATTTTATGTCACTTTACTCAGTGATACATCTATGAACTATTATTCAGAAAATTCATTATCATCTTTTACAAATAAAATGAATAAATACTTGTGTGATTCAAGGTGGAAAGTCGGTATTTCAGAAATGTATGTTAATGATTTCGTTCCAAATGTGTATGGAGAAGAATGGGAAAAAAGTACTCAAATATTTATTAAAGGTATGCAGAAAGATATGATAGGAGTTGGAAAATCATGTATTCCATACATAGAAAAACAAATGATATGCGACTGGAAAGTTTTTCTACTACCAACACTAATTCAAAATATACGCCCACTTAATAGGTTTACAAGAAAAGAAGTTGAACGACAGTTGATTTGGGGAATTTTTAATTTTATAAACGATGAAGTTCATTATACACAACCAACAAAAGCTGAGGAGATGCCTAAAAATTTAAGTTACACCACAATATGTGTTACTAAGCCTAAAATAGATATAAAAATAAGAGCAAATTACGCTTGTACCCTCGAAGGACTTTTGACAACATGTTTCAATCAAGTATCTTTTAAAGTTACAGATTTTAAAAAATATAAATCACGTGTAATAGAAGCTTTCAAAACTTTTATAGATAGTGTACAATTGATTCCCATTAGTAAACCAGATATGTTTTTTATATACACAGACATAATTGAACCGCAAAAAATAGGTGATAAAGATATAAGGTGTTTAAGATCTGTTAACATACAAAATTCTTTCACTGATACTGTAAAAGAATTCAGTAATATTCAATATTGCAATGTGGAGAAATCATTTAATAACATTTCATTACTTTTATGTGATAAATATGGATACAAAATAAACTTTTCCAATAGTTCAATTCCAACAAAAGTTGTATTACATTTTAAAAAAGTATAAATAAAAGCAATTTTACAAATTTATATATTATTTTATTTTATTCATTATGGAGAGAGCGTACTACAAATATTATTTAGTTCAATCAGGAAAAGGTCTTGAGGATATTGGTCCTTTGTTACACTGAATTGTACCTTACCAAAGGGGACGAGGGTTAGGGAGTTTTTTCGGTGGTCTTTTTAGATATTTAAAACCAATATTTACGTCTGGAGCTAATATATTAAAAAAAGAGGTTATTAACTCTGGTATTAATGCATTATCTGATATTGCCACAGGTGCAAATGTAAAAACAGTGGTTCAAGATCGAAGTAAAGAGATAATGAAAAATGTAAGACGAGGTGCAGTTCGGAAACTCAATGAAATGTATGGACAAGGCAAAAGAAAACGAAGAAAACCTATAAAAAGACCTCTCATTAATAATGTAAATTATTTTACGTCGAAGCGACGCAAAGTTAATAACAAAAACAAACAAAGAGATATTTTTGAATAATTATGATTGAATGTATGAAATCAGAGCTTGATATTTTTAAAACACAGCCTATTCAGTCAAGTATTTTACGATCTGAAGAAGTTTCCTATAACCCTATTGCTTCTTTAGATAATCCATCTGTCATAGAATTTGTTTCACTAGGGCACGGTGATACATATAGAGACTTGTCTTCGACATATCTAAAATTAAAAGTACAAATTTTAAAAAAAGATGGAACTCAATGGAATAAAGATAAAAAAACTGATGGAACACCTATACAACAACCAAGTGTGGTTAATAATATGTTACATTCATTAATAAAACAATGTAATGTTCAACTAAATGGAAAGAATATATCTCCATCAGATGGCAATTATCATTACAGAGCTTATATTGAATCATTGTTAAATTATGGTACGGATGCCGCTACAACGCATTTGGAGTGTGGTGGATCGATGTTAGATAAGCCAAATATAGCAAAAACAGATAATAGTGGTTCAAAAGAACGTCAAAAATTATACCAAAATAGCAATGTAGTGGAACTTATGGGGAAACTACATTTAGATATGTTTAACCAACCTACACTTCTCATAAACAATGTCGATGTACGAGTTATCCTAACATTAGAGAAACCAGATTTTTACCTCTTTGCAGATGATACTGATGAATCTCAACTGAAAATTTTAGAAGCCACTTTATTTATGAGACATGTAACAATTAATCCTAGTGTGCTATTAGCACATAATGCGGTATTGGAAAAAACTAATGCCAAATACAATTACAAACGGGTAGAGGTAAAAACTTTTACCATTCCACAGAATAGTTCATCAATATCACTTGATAATGTTTTTATAGGACAGTTGCCAAACACAATCATTTTTTGTATGACAGAAAATACAGGTTACTCTGGAAAAAGGTCAAAAAACCCATACGATTTTAAACATTTTGATATTTCACAATTTGTGTTAAACGTAAATGGTGTTCAAATACCTAATTCAGCAATTGAAATCAGTTTTTCAGATGAAAATAATTGCTGTACAAGAGCATACAGTACACTTTTTTCAGGAACTGTAATTTACCATAATGATAAAGGTCATCAGATAACAAAAACCATGTGTAGTAATGGGTTTTTCATTGTAGCTTTTGATTTAACTTCAGATGCATCAGGAAATGAAGTGTGTCAAGGTCTATAAATCAAGGTACAGTTAGAATTGAGGCAAGGCTATCAAAACCACTTACATCTACACTGACTGCTATTGTTTATGGAGAATTTGATGCAAGTTTACAAATTGATAAAAACCGAAATATATTCTCAAACCTATAAATAGCATACATAAATGTAAATTTGAATATTTGACAAAATGTCACTGTCTTGTGTACTTCTGGATGTAACATTTTGTAGTGATGATAATAATACCTTGTTTGCGAAACATATTTGTATAGTTGGTTTTAAAGAACCTTGTAAAAAGTTTGTAAAAGAGCTCAAGTATAAATTTCCAACTAGGGATTTTATAAATGATAATTTTGATAATTACTCTTTTGGAACTGTGTACAATGATAAAATAAATAAAGAGCTCTGTCAAATACTAGAAAAATTTGATGTTATTATAACAAATAAAAAAATCAAAAAAGAGTTTTTATCAAATTATATTAAAGAAACAACTAAAGTATATGACTTGAGTGAATTTGATTGATAAATACCCTAGAGATAAGTGACGTATTAAGATGTAACAAACACACACGTAAATTTTTTAAAGGAGTTTTTGCTCTGGTTGATCCAGAATAATTGAAAAACAAACATTTTTAATTGTAAACACTGATAAATCAAAAGATCCGGGAACACATTGGTTAGCTATTTTTAAGCCTAAGAATGGCTGTGTTGAATATTTCGATTCGTTTGGTAGAAAACCAGATAAATTAGAAATTTTAAGTTACTTAAAAAATCAATGTATAATTTTTAATAAGAAACAGTTACAAAGTAACTATTCAGATGTTTGTGGGCAATATTGCTGTGTTTATACGTGGTATAGATGTTGCGGTTATAGAATGAACGCTTTTTTAAAACAATTTAATAAAGAAAATCATATAGAAAATGACAAAAATATAATAAATACTTTTCACCATATATTTGAAAATTATAATATTTCTCAATCATGTCTTCCTAAGAGATATAACATTTAATAATAAACTTTGGTATAATTCAAATAATGGAAGAGCAAGGTCCTAGCATTAATTTGTTGCTGAGTTATGCATATTTTCTCAACAGAAGTCACACAGATTTTTTTGAAGTTGCAAGTGTTTTTCATTGGATTGGAATGAAACCAATTATTTTAAAATATCATGAATGGTGTAAATTTTATGACCTATTTCATAAAAAATTTTCCAAGCAGTCAATTAAAAATTCAAAATTATGTTTACAAAGTGGATTAAAATCTACAGTAAGACAGAATCTTAGCATTAACAAAGAGGAAGCTGACGAGTTTTACAGTTTGATTGATTTCCTACATGCAGTAATTGCATATAATAAAACTGCAGAGCCAAATGTGAAGGAATATGTTAAAAAATACATAAAGACCTGTACAGAAAAGAATGTTGCAAAGTTGAAAGAAGAGATTTATATTCCGGTTCAAAAATTTAATATACGATGTAATTTTTCTCGACTCTTTTATGAAATACCTGTATTTTTACAAAAAAAGATATTAAATAAAACAATTTTGTAACTATATAATTTGTTATTTATTTCATTATTTATAAATTAGGTATAATTTGTTATTTATAAATTTGGTATAATTTCTAAATAATCTGGATCTCCTTCTTCATCACTGATATCCCAAATTCCTGGAATACCTTTTTGGTTATTTATTTCCCAAACTTGTTGCTCCTCTGCATCTTCTTCTAAGATTTGAAACGGTGGTATGAATTCTTCAGTTTCAATTAATTCCTCATCATCTATAGTGGATGTAATTTCATCAACCTGAATCTCATTTGGTATACTGATTATTGCAGTTCCCTCAGTAAATGGAAATGTTGTTGAATCAGCGTCCATTTTTTCTTTTAAATTTTTTCTGTCGAGTTTTGTTAAGAATGAATGAAAAACAAATTAAAACCCAATATTTATACGAAGTTGTTGAGATATGGAGGACTTTTTAATGTAATGCAGAATAGGACAGTCAAAGAAACAATTCAAACTAATTTTCATTAATACATGTTATTTTAATTTTTGTAAACCTGAATCTGAAAAAATAAATAAAAAGAAAATTTATTTGAATATGAAAAAATAAAGAAACTAAATAAATAAAAAAGAAAATTTTTTTTAAACCTGAATCTGAAAAATAAATAAAAATAAAATTTATTTGAATCTGAAAAAATAAAGAAACTAAATAAATAAAAAAGAAAATTTTTTTTTTTTAAATTTTATGTTTATTTATATTATTTTAAACCTGAATCTGAAAAATTAAGAAACTGTATAAATAAAAAAAAAATTTATTTAATTTGATATAGAGCATCTTGCTCCATCTCTTTTATTTTAAACCTGAATCTGAAAAAATTTTAAACCTGAATCTGAAAAATTAAGAAACTGTATAAATAAATTATTAGTTTTATAGCTTAAGTTCTAGCTTAGATTATGAAACAAATTACATAATTTATTGGTAATTTGCATATATTTTTCCAAAAGACTCAGATAAGTCTATTATATTTAAATTTTAGTTTTTATCTTTAGTTAAAAAATGTTCTTTTTCTTTTATTTCTAATAAAAAATTTGATGATGAAAATCAAAAATATCTGAATATTTTTGTGGTATAAAAATTATTAAATTTCGAGTCTCAAAGACCCACTTAAGACTATAAATGATCTTAATTTGTTTAATGTTTAAAATTTGATACAGAGCATCTTACTCCATCTCTTTAATTTAAAAAAAAATTTTTTTGCTTTCAATATTTTTTTTATTGAAAGCTTCCTTGAAGGTCCTTCTTGTTGATATTTCTTCTTCTTCCTGAAGACAAATAATTTCCTGTTCCTGTTCTTGTTGTTGAAGTTGTTGTTGTTGTTGAATCTGTTGTTGTTGTTGATCAACATGTTGATGTTATTGTTCTTGTTGTTGTTGATGTTGCTGTTGGTGATGTGAATGATCTTGTTGTGGATGGAGCGGCTGCTCTTGCTGACTTCTTCCTCTTTTTCGCTTATTTTGATTAGAAGACAACTCTTGTGTTGGTCCCATCCCATACGAATACATTTCTGATTTGGTGTTTTCCATCTGAACTATTTCTTTGAATTCATATATCTTAAGAAAGATCCTACTTTATTTATACTAATTTTTTCTTCTAAATAATTGTGTAAAAATCAAAAGACTTAAGAAAATTTTTAAAAACAAAAGTTGTAAAGTAAATTATTTATTAATGTAGTAAATTCTAAGTGATAATAATGAAACTTTAATTTTTTAAATAGCATTTTTTGTAACATTGTTGCATTTAACAGGGCTCAGTGTTAAAAAAATATGTTACATAAATTCTAATTATAATTTTTATGAAAGAATATTATTTTTTATTTTTTTTTACCTATTCCTAAATTATTTATTTTTATTAGGGAATATTTTTCTATTAGCATTTTTGCAACATTGTTGCTTTTAACAGTGCTCTAAAGTTAAGAAAAATCTTCTACATAAATTCTAATTATACTTTTTATCAAAAAATAAGTATTATTTTTTATTTTTTACCTATTCCTAAATTATTAATTTTCATTAGTAAATATTTTTCTATTATCATTTTTACAACATTGTTGCATTTATAAAAAAAAAATGTTTTACATAAATTCAATTATTATACTTTTTTATGGAAGAATATCATATTTACTTATCCATTGATTATGACTATTATCAAAGCCTAAATATTTCACATATACTTTATTACCTTTTCGTTTTAAAATTTTTTCAATTAAATAAGCATTTGGGTCTTTGACACTAGTTAATTCCTGTTCATAGAAGTCACCACGAACTAAATTATTTTTATAATCTTTTAAACTATATGTAATCGGATCTGTCTTGTTTTTGAAATGTATTTTAAAAACCTCAGTTGAATAGTTAGGTTCATAACCTTTTTGAAAAGTACCTTTAGATCTTGCAATTCTAACAAAATCACCAACATTAAATTTTCCCTTATTAAATATTTTAGGGTAATTGTAAATTGAACGAAGAATTTGTTTTTCATTTTGTGATGTTACTTGATTTGGTTTTAACTTAATTGTACTATGTTTTGTGTTATTATATTTTTCAATTAGTTTTGGTAAAAGTTCAATGCATTTAAAATTTCCTTGTAAACTAAATTGTTTCCACATAATTGATTTTAATGTTCTGTTAAATCTTTCACAAACACTAGCCTTCATTTCTGAATAAGTATGATAGTTTTGATTTATTTTATAGATTTTCATTAAATTTTGGAATTTTTTGTTGAAAAATTCTTTTCCCTGATCAGAATGAATATTTTTTCGAGACTTCGCTTCTCTTTTAAAAATCCTTTCCATACTTCTTACTACGTCATCTGCTGCCTTTGATTTAACTTTTTCCGCATATGCATATTTTGAAAATATATCGATAACAGTTAAGAGGAACTTGTATCCATTATTTACTTTTTGATAGGCCGACATATCTACAAGATCAATTTCCCATGTATCATTTAACCCTCTTTGAGATATTTTTCGTCTTCGAAATGTACGTCTAACTGGACGATGAATTTCAGAGACTATTTGTGCTTTTGATATTATTATTGAAAAGTTAAACTGCAACTGTGAATTTGAATAAAATCAGTATATATATATATATATATATACATATATATGTAAATTTTGGATTACATTCTGAAAATTAAAAAGTGTAAAATTAAAAAGATCTTTTTTTTTTTTAAAATACTATAATTTAATAGTTTAATACAAAATTTTTACAATATATTAACAATAATTATTAAATTTTTTTCTTTTTGAAGCCATAAGCAACTGAAGTATAATCATCTGCAAAAACTCGTTTTCTGGAATTTATTCGATATGTTTTTAATTCAGGAACAGTGATGACTCTGTGATCGTATGTTCGACGAATACTAGGAAATGTTATATTTATTTCCTGAAGATTGCTTAATTTTTTAACTAATTGTTTCATAGAGCCGAAATTTATTTCTTGTGAAGCGTTATAATTTAAACGAATACCTTTGACTTTGCAAACAGTTTTTTTGCATTTGGATTTGGTACTATAAATTTTGTATGCATAGTTCTTTGCGCCCCCACTGACAAATTCTGTAATGTAACTTCCCATTCCATATTCTTCCAGCTCATCTGTCATATCTCCTATGAAAACTCCTGTTGGAGGATTATATTCTCCTTCACGTGCTACATATATTATTGAATCTGTATCGTAATACAAAACTCGTTCTTTTAAATTGTTTAAATAAGAATACAATTTTAAACGAGCTTTTGTGGTAGTGTAAGCAGCTATACAAACTTTAACTGTTAATAATGTTTCAGCTGTTTCTTCTTTATATTCCCAATTTACCAAAACTGTTTTTTCATTTATTGGAGTTATTTGGTTCACATTCTTGGAAGGATCAGTAAGAAGAGTAAATAATTCAAAAGGCTCATTTATGATTTCAGTTTTTGATTGATTTTCTCTCTGCCCAAATTTACCCCAGAAAGAGTTTAACATTAATTTAGCCAATGATCTTAATCCAGGATTTTTTTCTATTTCGTTAAACTGTAAATTTATGCCTTCCACTTTGGAAAATTTTTCTAAATATTTAAACTTTTCCTTTGGTGTTCTACAAAAGCTAGGCCAGCCTGAAGCTTCTTGTTTAATTTTAAGGAACTTGTTCATCATTTCAGTAAAAACCCCTCTTGTGATGTAAGGAGATTAAATTGTTTAACAGTATACTCCCATACTTCGTATATTTGCACAATTTTGTATCCATGTTTAATAGCTTCTCTTACTTCATCTATAACCCATGTTCCTAAAATTGACCTACTGCGATCGTCATGAGAGCAGTCATCATTATTCATTTCCATGCTACATGTTCAACAACAAAAAAAAATTAGCTTATTATTTTGATTTATAGGCAAAACCGGTGGTAGAGTTTTTCTGGAGGAAGTATCAATGCTTTTATTAATCCTTCAGTATTATTTAAATTTAATTTGTTGCACTCAATTTGTCCAACATGAACTTTTGGATGCCCCACTGGAAATTTTCCGTATTTACACACCCAAGGATATAGTGAAAATATGTCTGTGTACATTATTTTCTCACCAGGTGCACATTTATAATATGTTCTTGTGTTTCCTGTTCTACCGCCATAAAACGCATAAAGTGGGTTTAGTGGTATATATATATTCTTTTGATCTCATTTCTTTTTGAAATTCACACTCCCACTTTTCAATTACTTGATAACCTAAAGATCGTAATTTATTGACTTTGGATAGTGTAGCCTCATAACGTGTTTCATATTTTTTATCATTGTTATTTTTGCAACATTTTGGATGGTAATAACAACCATAAAACTCAAATATTTGTTTTGTGTCTGTACAATATCCGTCAACACGGAGACCAAAAATAACTTTTTCTTTTCTATTACCACTATGCTGAATAATTACTTTTCTTTGTTTTTCTTCCAACATTAACCATTTTATGGCAATAATTGATTGATTTTCTGATAAGCGATAACCTTGTTTAGGTATAAGTCCAATTGTATACGGGTTTAAAAAATTCCTTCTAAAAACCAAATTACACGCTGAAGCAATTGTAGTGGCTTCTAAAAATGGCTCAACCTTACATTCTTTTAAAAATAAATTTCTGAATTTAATACAGGCTGCTGTTAAAATGTTTACGTCATTCAAACAATATTCTACAAGTTCATTTTGAAGGTTAAAGGACTTGTTTTTATATTCTTCATACCATTCAAGAAATATTTTTCTTTCCGACGCACCCATTGAATTATAACAGTAATATTTACGATCGGGCAGCTTTCCATTATAATTTGTATTGTTTTTACGATTAAACATATGAGGAAAATATCCTTTTTTCAAATTTATGTCTAAATCAAACGCTTTCGGTAAACTAGACAACGGCATTGGAAGATAGTTTAATGTTATCTAGGAGCATTAAAATTATCTTTGTTCTTCTCATAATTAATTTTGGTTTTATGATTGTTTTCTCTAAGATATAGTTTAATAAAAACTGATTATCCCATTATGTGCAATAACTATAACTTTATCAAATATTTTTCTTTGGTTGAGTATATATTCTAAAAATATTTGTATATATTCTAAAAATATTTGGATTCTGTTTTAACATGTGTGACGAAGTCCACAAAAAATGCATCTTTCAACAATAGATAATATTCAATGGGTGCAACGTTGTTCAAAAATACATAAATCAGGCTGATGTTCAATTATATCTCCTATTGCAACACCTTCATGAAGTTTCTCGTCGATAATATCATCTTGAGTTGTTTCGAGATCGTAGAAAATATATAATATATTCTTCAGTTCAGCTAATTCTTTCCATGATGTGATCATGCGTGATCATTGGTGATCTGAAGCTACATTTGTATTACAATTTTTACACAAATGTCCATAGCATATATGATTTACATCAGCTCTGTATACTTTAAAGCATTTTTTACAGGGATTTATTAGAGTACAAATAGATTTTTTATTTGTAGATGATGTTGCTTTATGATTATCAAAGCAAGTTTGACCTTTAAAAATTCGATTACATACATCACATTTAATGTTTGGAAAATTTACGTCACACGCCGGAGATGATTTACAGAAGAAACATGACTGTGCACATCGGTGAGATAATCAATTGTTAAATGGAACATTGCATGTTTGGCAAAAGTAATCACAACTAAATGCTGCTGTTAGTGATGTAATTACATTGAAGTGACCTTCATTGTATATCAAATTTAATCTTTTTTCCTTAGGTTCTTCACCTTGAAAAATTATCGTTTTTCCTTTTCCTTTGAAATCAAAAACTACAATTTGATATTTTGAGAGGTAAAGAAATTTTTTGAGCTCATTGATACTTGCTTCTTTTGCTGGAATACATACATTTGAATTTCTTATTAGTTGTAACGCCCCTTTCAATTGAAGTTGACCTATATCTTTTCGAATTTTACAGTAGTCAATTTCTTTTTCTATGGAAGAGATAGCAACAACTAACGCACGTGGTAAGCATAAATTATCATTGTTTTTAATTGTAATTATGCCTCTTCTTTTATTAGATTCCTCTTCAAAATTATTGTATCTTTTTCCTCTACCTCTTCCTACTGGAAGTCGTACATACGTTACATTTATACAGAATGTATCTGTAGATAATCCTTCGGAGTTACTTTGAAAAATTTTTGAAATGACGTCCCAAATTTCCGAAATGTCAAGATCTTTTGCATCTTTAAAATTGATCCAGCCTGGACCATGTTCATGAAAACTTTGGCATCCAAAAGTAACTCCAATTTTATCACTAGGATCAACATTTTCAAGTAAATTGTTAAATACCAGTTTTAATCCAATCTATTGGATCTTTGTTGTCTGGTACTGAATTTATTGCAAACTCCAATTTTTTTCCAAAAATGTTGAATCTTTTTACATTCACTGATTTAATTGATATAATATTGAATTTTTCTGTATTCATTTTTGTATTTTTAATTAAATTTTTATTAATTATTATTATAATTTTATATTTTTCAATTTTTATTTTGAAAGAACCGACTGCGAACGTTTCTAATCTTCGAATTTTTCTCTATTAACAATTTTTTTACATTTTACAATTACTTATACTATATAATCCTTAATCACTGCTTATACATAATAAGAAAAAAATATTTCAAACATATAAATAAATTTGTTTTATTTTTTTTTTAACACAACATAAGAATACATCTTTTTTGTTCTACATTCTTACATATCAATAAAATCTAAAAAATACTAATAATTTTTTCTTTCCTCTTCTTTAAATATTTCATCAGAACAAAAAAGAAAAGAAAAAAATTCAGATTTAAAAACCAGCTTTGCACTTTTTTCTTTTAATTTTAAAAATTCTCATAGGTACACTTAATTTGTTTAAATTTTTCTCTTTACATTTTATAAAAACGCATTTTTTCTTACTATTTCCATTCACGCCTATTACTTAAACCACATGTTAGATATTTTTGATTTCCTGTTTGTTTTCTTTTTATTCATATTTTTGTCAACATTCTTACATAACAATAAAATCTTATACGGTGATACTCGCAATTAATTAATGGTTTTTATTTCCTCTTCTTTAAATACTTCATAAAAAAAGAAAAAACAAGAAAAAAAAAAAAAAATTGCATTAATTTTGTTGATTCTTTATCTAAGATTTAAAAAACCAGTTTGCACTTTTTTTTTAATTTTAAAGAAACGTATAGGAACATTTTTTTATACCCTACACATTAAGTATAGGGTATACTAACTTTGGTATGGTGTTTGTAACCACCAGAAGGAAGCGAGTTAGGTATAGACATGTATATATATTCTGAATCAGGATCACCGCCGGAGTCGATTTAGCGATGTCCGTCCGTTCGTCCGTACGCACGATAACTCAAAAAATAATGATGCTATCTTGATGAAATTTATACTGTAGGTTAACAATGACTAAGGTATCTTCGAAATTAACTAAGCATATCTTCGAAATTAACAAAGACAGAAACTTCAAATTTGGTACTAGGGTGTTGTTTCCTGTATCCCTGATTTGTCCAAAATTTGAGATGAATTGGTGGAGCTGTTCGGGTACCTCCCATACAACTCCCAAAACCGAACATGCATATCTTCGAAATTAATAAAGATAGGAACTTCAAATTTGATACGAGGGTGCTGTTTCCTAAATCCCTGATTTGCCTAAAATTTGAGATGAATTGGAGTGGTCGTTCGGGTACCTCCCATACAACTCCCAAAACCGAACAAGCATATCTTCGAAATTAATAAAGACAGAAACTTCAAATTTGGTACAAGAGTGTTGTTTCCTGAATCTCTGATTTGTCCAAAATTTAAGATGAATTAGAATGGTTGTTCTGGTATCTGCCACACAACTCCTAAGACCAAACAAGCATATCTTCGAAATTAATAAATATATAAACTTGAAATTTGATATAAGGATGTTCTACCCTGTTGATATCTCTAACATTTGAGATGAATTGGGGTGGTGGTCCGCGTGCCTTCACACACTTCCCAAGACCTAACAATCATATTTTCGAATTTAATAAAGATAGAAACCTGAAATTTTGTACAAAGGTTGTAACAGCATTTATTTTTTGTAGCTTGTATTAAATATCTAACTAAAATAACTTATGGATTTTTAATTTAATTTGAATGTTTTAGGTGTAGGGTATAAATAAGTCGGTTGCATCGACTTACTGTTATATTTACTTGTTTTCTCTTTAGATTGTATGAAAAAGCATTTTTTTTCCTACTATTTTCCTGCATACCTATTACGTAAACCAAGTACACAATCTTTGTAAACAACTGACGATCGCCGCCAGTCTGACCTACTTTTAAAATGACCTTGACATACTTCTTGTCTGGCCTTCCGGGTGGCCTTGACCTACTTCTGGGTGACCTTGACCTACTGACCTGTCTGGCCCAAGTGCCTACCTATCTACTTTCGTGTTATTTGGTTTGATACCCTCGGGTGTCAAGATATGACCAAGGTATTCGGTTGACTTTGAAAAAAACTTACCCTTATCGACTTGTATTTTGAGGTTATGTTCCCTTAATTTTTTAAAAATTTCTAGTATTGCTTCTATATGTTCTTGTATAGAAGTAGAAAATATTAAGATATCGTCCAGATAGACGATACAAGTTCTGTTGATACAATCTCTGAGAACGTAATTTATCATTCTCTGAAACGGGGCAGGGGCATTTTTAAGTCCAAAAGGCATTCTCTTGAACTCAAAATGGCCCTGCGGGGTTGAAAATGCTGTCTTAGCCCTATCTTTTGGATCTACCAATATTTGGTGGAAGCCCTTGGCTAAGTCAAGTATGGAGAAGTACTGTGCTTTGCCGAGTTTGTCGAAGAGAGATTCTATATTGAGGATGGGGAACTTATCGTCAATCGTGATGTTGTTAAGGTTACGATAATCTATAACGACTCGCCATTTTTGCTTTCCTGTATTGTCTAACTTTTTTGGTACTACCCAGATTGAACTATTGTAAGGACTGTTAGATGGTTGGATTATATCTTGTGATAGCATTTCTCTGACTTGTTTATTAACCTCATTGTCGTGAATTTTGGGAAACCTGTAAAGTTTGCTGTATATAGGCTGAGATTCTTTGGTTATTATTTGGTGTTTGACTTGATTAACACACGTTAATTTGTCTCCTTCTTTGTAAAAGAGATCTTGGTTTCTATATATAATTTGTTTTAAAAATTTTAGTTCTTCTGGATTTAAATCAGGATTTTTTAGTTTTTCTAATAATTCCATATTGTTAAGTTGTAAAACTTCTAAATTATGTGTTTCTGAGTATGGGTAAGCGTAAGTGAATTTAGTTATTTTATTGTTGACTTTTAGTTGTCCGTTTAGTAGGTCGATTTGAACTCCCATGAGTTTTAAAACGTTTAACCCTATGATAGTCTGAAAATTATCATTGTTAAAGTTCAATACTTTTCATGACATTGTAGAGTCTTCGTTAAACTCGTCCGGTAATTTTGTAATTATTTCATTATACAAAATTTGTTTTCCAGTCAAAGTTTTTAGTTCTATAGGTTGTGAGAGGTTTTGAAATTTAATTTTTGGAAATATTTTACTACTAATGATAGAGGTGGCGGCGCCAGAATCTATTAAGCATTCTATTTTTTTATTTTCAATTGTCAGAGTCGCTACGGGTAATTGGGTTGGTGAGGCGTTGATTGAAAATTTGAATGTGAGATGGTGGTTAGGTCTACTTCCATTGGTTCTTCGTTTGTATTGTAGGATTGTCTTGAATTATTGTATATATTATTCCTAAAGTTGCCACTACGATTTTGTGAATAATTGCCACTATTATTATTACCTCGGTAATTATGTTTGTGACCGTTATTACCTGAATAATTGTTATATAATTGATTACCTCGGTAGTCATTATTAACATTGTTATTCTGAGGGTAAGGACTGGAATCACGATTGCCTCGGCGATCATAATTCGCATAGTTATTTTGATAGTAACCGCCGAAACCAAGATTGTCTCGGCAATCATAATTGCAAGTCACTAATTCTATTGTTATGTGGCTTCTTTTTGTCAGAATAATTAGAGATACCTGTTTGAAGAAGTTCTTGGTAGTCTTGTTCGAGAGTCTCTACATTTTTGTTTCTAAGAAACATACTATCAAAACGAGATATTTTGTTCAAAAATTTTTCTAAAATGCTTTTCTCGTTGTTAGTTGGACTAAGTTCTATTGGTTTACTATCATCTAGCTTATACTTAAGATTCAATTTATCTAGGATTTCTGTTAACATATTATAATATTGACTTACATTTATATACCTCACGTTGCCAGCTTTTTCTTTTAGTGTTAGATAACTTTCTTCAACTCCAAATGATTTTTTCAGTTGTTCTTTCACATCCTCCCAAGAAGTTGATTCCATTCTCCTTATGGCGGCAGCAGCTGGTCCCTGGATTTAGCTGAGAATTATATTCTGGATATAAGTCTTTGTTGGATCATCAGGTGCCATGTTTAGTAAGGCTTCTCCTTCAAAAATGAAGCTAGTTAATTCGTATGTGTCATTCCCTTTAAACGTGGGAATGTATCGCGTTTCTGATATTAAGTCGCGAATTGCAATATTCTCGACGGCCATTATTATTTGTTTTTATACCCGTACGATAGGATCGGGTACAATAAAATTACTCCTCCGTTTGTAACACCTCGAAATAAGCGAGCTAGATATACCTTCAAAGGTATGGATCGGATCAGAAAAAAATTCTAAGACTTTTGAGCCATGTCCGTCCGTCCGTCCGTCAGCACGCTAACTCAAAAACTAAGAAAGCTAGAATCTTGAAATTTACACAAAATATTCTGGGAGTAATTTGTAGGTTCCCTATTTTTTTTGGTTGAGTTTGGAAAACTTAGGGTAGCTCTCGAACACCTAACTTTTAGATCCCCACATTTTTTTTGAAATAGAGCTATGAAATTTTAACTGCTGATAGATCTCATAAAAATATTAATTTTATTTTTAATAACTTTTTTTTTGTAGTCCCACCCGTTACGGAGCTACAGCTCCCCAAAGGTTCAAGAAAGCTCTATATTTAAATTGTTATAGCACAAGTTGTATAACGTATATCTTCATTTTGAAAACGCCAAACGATTACTACTTTTATTAGCTTTTAAAGTATATATATAATAAATATATATTTGTGGCATACGGTGTCTTAATTTACCGTTATGCGAAACTGAAATTTTGCAAAATCCTTTAACCCTTCTATCTTCTAAACGGTTTAAGTTGGAAACTTGAAATTTTGATAATAAGTATGAGTTGGAAACTTGAAAATAAGTATGAGTCCTTTCAGAAATTTTTTTTGTATCACTCCCCGTTTAGGAGCTGTAAGGGGTCAAAAACTGAAAATTTCCTATTTGTAAACACCTGTAACTTAAACACCGTATAGATGTATATTATATAGCGCCGTATTTACATACATACATATATGTATTTTATTGTACATATAAGAAATTATTCTGTCAATGGAATATTTAAATATAATATAATATAATATTTAAAATTATATTTACTATTTTGCACTAAGTAAATT
This sequence comes from Poecilobothrus nobilitatus, assembly GCA_947095535.1. Classification (NCBI taxonomy): domain Eukaryota; kingdom Metazoa; phylum Arthropoda; class Insecta; order Diptera; family Dolichopodidae; genus Poecilobothrus; species Poecilobothrus nobilitatus. Next base: position 101,527,515 of record OX352773.1, read on the forward strand.
TAATATACATTTACCCCTTAGTATTAAATGGTACTATAGAATATTTGAAAAAGTTTTGGATTGATAATCGTTATGTGGAAGGTTAAAGTCTGCTTTTGAAGAATGTATAAACATATAGTTTGAATATATGTTCTAGAAATTATAAAATTCATCCAAATTATTTTAAAATACTAAATATAAAAAGTATTAAAAAAATAATATTGTAAGCAGAGTGACAGGCTGTGAATATACTAACGGTTCGTACGGGTATCTAAGAGTTGAAAAAGGCAACTGTATTCTTCCTCGTTTTTTTTATTATAAGTTTTTTATTACAAGTTTGCTTTTTTTTTTGGTTCTTTGTTGTTGTTATTCTCTTTTGTTTTTGTTAAGCCCGTTAAATTTCGATTTTACGGGGAATTCGAATACCGATTAAAACTTTAAAAAAAGTTACTAAATTTATTAGTGTCGGTATCCTACTGACTGCGCCACTTTTGTTTTGAGAATAACAACAAAGAAATTTTTGATTATAAATTAAATGTTTATTTATTTATTATTATTTTATTACCAGTTTAATTTTTATTTTTATTACAAACTTTATTTAGATTATAATATTCCTTTTTTTTTGTCCTTGCTTTTATTGATTAGAACCTCAGTTTTTAATTAATGTTAGTGGCCAAAGAATTGTTTCACGGTTTATATACTTTTATTCCACTGTTGTCAGCAATTATTTTCGTGTGAAAATAATTTTATATAAAAAAATTGAGTTAGAAAAATATTTTAGTTAAAAAGGTAAAAAAAAATGTTTAAGTTAGAATATTTACTGTTGTCAGCAAATATTTTCGCGAGATTTTAGTTAAGAATATATTTAAGTTAACGATAATCACAACGCGATTTTTTATTTGTAGAAAAAAAAACCTTATATAAAAAAAAAATTTAGATTTTGAATTTTCGTGGGAATATGATCTGCATGTATAATGAAAAGAATGAAAAAAACATATTTTTCATAATTATACTCTACTCTACTCTACTACTTTACTCTTATTACTCTTTTTCATAATTATATAATATTATGTTATTATGCATAAGTATACAAATAAATTGGATTATTCATGCATTTAAAATAACAACAAATTGTACTTCATCTTAGAGGGTCGGTCGAGTTTTTATATAACGCTATTACATACGGTTTTTTTATGACGTCGCCATTCCGATTATACCCATTACATATTTATATATTATGTTCTATAATATGTATTATATATATAATATATGTTATCCATATGTATAATATAATATAAAAAATATGTAGGTATGTATATAGAAATGGTGAAGTCATAAGGTGCCGTTATGTGTGCATTTTCAATAAATGTGGAGTTTATACAAAGTTTTTTCTATAATTGTATATTATTTTGCATTAAAAATTAAGTCCTCATAAAATAAGGTAAGGCATTATTTTTTAATTAAAAGTTTAAAATAATTAATTCACAATTTTAAAGTTAAATTTTTTTTGAGTCAATTTTTATGGACAGAAGAGTGAATACTCGCGAAATATTTTAACAGAATTGACTAACAAATTTTGACTATCATATAATATATTATATGTTTCTTTATGATAATACTATTACTTGGAATTAATGTAAATGCAAATATTTGTTAAAAGTTTATACTGATGCATTATTTTTGAATTTAACAATTAAATTAAATCTAAAGTATATAAATAAATTAGAAAAAAAAAGATTTTGTATAAAAAATCAAAATTGGAGTTATAATTATAATACGGGGCTTATATTTATATTATTAAATGTATATAATACACAAATTTGTTCAAAAAAGTTTTAATTGAATTAGGTTGGAAATTTTTAAGTTAAAATTTTTTTTTTCTTTTTTAATGATGTCCCTAATGATGTTTCCTGATGTCCCTACCCACCACAGAACAGACCACGACAAGGCGTCACTCTTAACTGGTAATATATTTCTATTCATATCATAATATTTAATCTGTAAATGATAGTCATTTAAAACCCTTTTACTCAATGATTTACCAACCAACTTTAATTTTTTGTTTTTAAATGATAAATATTCAGTACAGCCATCTTATAATATCAATATTTTTCGAAAATTTTCAGATTTTCATTAATAATTTTCCATTTTTATAAAAAATCCATTTAAAGAATATACATATGTATCATATAGTACGTATAATCTATACCTAATATAATATACATATTCAAAAAGACACTTTTTGATTCCTTTAAATTTTATATTTTGCATTTTCTGTTTTTCTAAATACACATAGAAATCATATACATTTCATAGAGTAAATTTTAAAAATCCATTATTGCTTTGTGAATTGCAATTGCTTATTAAAGCATCTCGAATTTCGAGGAGCGGGCGAATAGTAGTTTCTTTTAATAACTTAAAAACTATATACAAAATTTTTAATTAAAGATTACAATCGAAAAACATCCGTGGGTTCAGCCACAAGCAGTTCATCAGGTTCTGATATTGAATTTGCTGACAATAATGATGCTTTCTCAACATGCTCATCAGAAATGGATTGTCAAAAGGTGGTCTCAAAAATATTGCAACAAAAACGTCCGATGCGTATTGTTATCAAGTTGCATATAACTGAAAATGTTAGCAGTGTTTGGGATACTGTAAGTTAAATGAATAACAAAATTAACCAAAAAAAAATTTTTTTTTAATGAATTTAATCAAATAACATCTTATATGTTGCTTTACCAAATGTTTTACTGCCAGAAGCTTCTAAGCAATCATTTATATCATTATTGGAGTTTGCTGAAGAAAAACTTGATGTCAATGCTGTTATGTTATGCATGCGTAAAGATCGTTCAGATCGTTCACAACTTGTGAGGACATTTTTATTCTTAGGTTTTCAACCACTTGAATTTTAATTTTTTTTTAATTTTAATAAATAATAAAGGTCTTCAGCCACAAATAAAAATATTTGTTGAGTATAATAAAAATAGAAAACGTATTTTTATTTTTGAAAAGGAAATAAGATCTCAACTTAATTTTTTTTTTTGATTGATAATTCTCTTGCAATTCTCGGCCCGGTTATAGTGCCAGACTAATCTTTTAGGAAGAGGATTTCGATTGAGCGATGTACGCATTGAAAAGCTGGATTTAACAAGGCAATGGTCGGAGCGTCCAATTAGGGCGCTAACAAAAATATTGTAGTTTTCAGGATTTGATGTCAGGAACAAGTCGAAAAGATGTTCATTTTGATTTTCTCTGTCCGGAATTCGTGTTGGGCTCTTTACAAGTTGAGAATGTTGAAATAAGTTTGAAAATAGTTCAACTTGTTTGCCTTCCGGGCTATTGTGACTTGAAAAGTGGAGTCAGTTTTTATTGTGCACATTGAAATCACCAGCGACAGCTATCTCACATTCAGGATTCTTTTCCAGAATTTTATTGATATTGTCGGATAATTCTTTGATGGCCACAGCAGTTTCCAGCTCACTGGCTTGAGGGGATGTGTATAAAAAACAGAAAAATATTGTAGCATTTTCAACACGAAGTTTAACCCAGAGAGAATGAAAAATCGGGTTGGAGCTTTTAAGATCATGAAGGGTGTTGAAAGCTACATTAAAACGTATATTTAAAGCGACTGCTCGGTGAGGTATAAAATGCGAAATAAGTGTATAGCCGTTGATATTATAATTAGTATCATCACCTACAACTTGAGTCTCGCTTAAGGCAAGTATAGCTGGTCTTTCGGAGTGAAGATGGGCTTCAACTGATTGGAAATTACATGCTAAGCCTCTAATATTACAAAATTGTAATAAAAAATTTGTTCCCATTAATTACAACTTGCGGGCGAAAAAGGAGGGAAAGAGATTTGAAAAATTTAAATTTGAAAAGATTTAATTTCAAATTTGAATATTTAAAAAAAATATCAGAAAACATAAATCACACATTGAACATACACAGTAATTATAAGACATAACGAAAATAGTGAGGGGAGAAAAAAAAAAAAAATAAAATAATATAATAGAGATAAGAGATAATAGTGCAAGCACCAAAATAGCGGCAAACATTACAAACGAAAATCCGAATACAACAGTTTTTAGTACCTTATTGTACCCAGAGATTGCCTGCAAAATTCACCACTAAATTAGAACAGACACAAACCTTTTCAAAACATTATGTTTTCTTTATCCCACATCTAATATTGGAAGTATATATAAATAAAAATTAGAAAAAAAATTAACAGCATTAATTAATATGAGTAAGAGTAGAATGGAAAAGAAAATAAAAAATATGCTGCTAAAGAAAGGTATGGGATAGAAAAGGATGATTAGTTAGCGTGCATTGTTTAATACTAGTTTTGACAATTAATTAAGTAAACAAAAATTAAAATTAATTTACAAAATTTAAACAAAAATAAAAATTTCAAAGTTTCAAATTACAAAATATAAATTATACCATCAAAATTTTAAGTTTCATTAAGTTAAAAACAATAGCCCAAAGTTTAATTAATTAAATTTAAATTACATAAAAAAAATATTAGTCAAAAATTAATTGAAATAAAAAATATAATGTAAACAAAATTAGAGATCAATATTATATAAACAGTGTTTTTTCTTTTTTCAAAAAATTATTGGTTAAAAAAAAAAATAATAATAATAATCTTAAATTAGGTATCTATTTGATTTAAGTTATAAAATAAATAAGATAAATGTTATAATTAAAATAACTTAATTTCAAAATATTAGTGTATGTTGATGGTCCAACGTTGTCGAAATCAAAATCACCGGAAAATGGCTGCCACTTTTTGATATTCAGTATGTATGTTGTTTTTAATTATTAGCGTATTTTTTTTTAATTTATTTTCTGTTTACTAAAGTTAATGAATTACTTTAAAGTGAAATAAAATTAAACTTTTAGGATAGTTTTATTTTATAAAATTTAAGTAAAATTTTTTCTTTAATTTTTAGTTTCTTAAACTTCTTAAACTTTTTGTTGTTGTGTTCACTATAAATATATATGTAAAATGTATATATTTTTTATTTTGCAAGTTTTTGTTTAAACAAAAAAAACAAGTTCAATTAAGTTATGAATTTTATTATTATAATAATTTATTTATTTTTTCTTATTTTCCTTATAATGATTATTTAAAAAAAAAAACAATTAAAATGAATTAAAAACAGAAACAAAGGTGCACACGTATCTTTAATCACATGTACACTCGATACGTGATATATGTAAACTGTAAACCAAAATAAATAATAATCAATAAATGGTTGAAACAAGAATTATTAAATATGTAATATGCTAAAAGCATTGAAATATAAAACAGTAAAAATTTAAAAAACCTACATTATAATTGTGTCAAATCAAAAACCCAACATTACCACTTTATGCAATTGTGATTAAATTGGCAGAAATTTCTCGTTGCTTTCTTAAACATGAAAATTATACGACTTTTTCATAGATAAGCAAACCTTTCCCTAAAAGCTTTTTGTTAAATAGTAAATATTTTCTGAATTATATTAAATTCCGAATAGGAATTGATGCTTTTTGTTGCTAGCTATTGGAATTAGTTGTTTTTGCTACCAAAATTTTTGAAATTTTAGTAATATTGTGGTAACAAAAAATAAAAACATGTTAAATCATTTTATTATAAAATCATAAAAAAAATAAAAATTTTAACTAAATTAAAAGTATTAACATCACATACGTTTAAAAAACAACAAAAATAAAATAATAAAAAAATATATCAGTCTCCATAATAAATTCAGTTGAAGCAAAAAATAAAATAATTTAAAACTATATTCGAAGATCGATATTTTCTTCAAAATTTTCAAATAATAGTTCATCTTCATTTTCTTCAACTTATAGTTCATTAGCATTGACAATCGCTTGATAAAATTTTAACTCTTCTTTTTCCTCCCAATTATCCCTAAAGTGTTTTGTTAATAAGTTTTTTTACATCTGCCATTTTATCGTGTTTGACGGCCAGTCCCGTCGGCGATGTATCTAATTTCATTTGGGATAATTTGCGTCTCTTTTTTAGGACAGATTTTGCACTCCTCAAGTTTTCCAATCTTTTACGCCACAGTTTTCAGATCCCATTCTGATTATTTGGCCATAGTCTCCATACAATTCAATGTATTCTTCGGGCTTAACTATTTGTTATTTTGATTTGGCTCTCTTTTCTAATGGAGCAAATATCCTGTCTGACGGGATAAACAAGTGGCGTGGTCGGCAAATATTATTTGAACTTCCTTGATGTGAATTGGATCGTCGGAATACAACCATTTTGAAACCATGCCCATTATGGCCGAGTTTTTATTTTGTGCGCTGATATGATACATGGCAGGTGCAATCTCATTAGTTTCTTTCGGACGCTCGTTTTCTGTCCATATGTGTAAAAAAGTATTTTTGTTCGTAAGATTAGCTTTTGATGAGCCTTGTACTATGCTAAAATTGTATAAATAAAGCTGTCTTAAATAATACGCAGCTTTATCAGATACTTTTGGCAACATAATATTTTTCTGGCAGTCAAAACTAAAAGTTATCATAAAAGTTTTTTTCTTCCTTCACAAAATTGAAGAAGCTCTTTGCGCGAAAGTTACATAATATTATATCGACATAATGTAGCATGAGATATGTGTTGCCATAATGTAGCATGATACATCATGTTGACACAACTTAATATAATGTTGCATGGTATTGTGTTGACATAATATTATAGTAGCTCATTCACCTTTTTTTGTTTTAAACATTTTTATATTTTAACAATAACATTTTCATATTTTATATTTTAACAAAAAAATAAAACAACATTATTTTTTTGATGATCTTAGCACTAAGTTAATTTAAGCATATTAATATATAAGTATAACTTTGTCAAATAAAATTCAGTCTTAAGATCAAACTCAAACTTTAAAGTTGAGGAATAAAAAATAAAATAATTTAAATATAAATTTAAATTCTTGTGTTTTAAAAACCCATAATTGGCGCAGTCGTGTAGGATTTGCTATCCAAAGATAGTAAATCTTGTGATACGAACCGTAAATTGAAATATTTAAATACATATTTAATAATAAGAATTCAGTATGGTTGCACCAACGTTAAAAGATTTACGAAAAGTTACAGTATGTCAATTAAAATCACAATTTGAAGGATTAAGTGCTGCAAAATTGCATCCTGCTCAAAATGGTGAAGTAAATCCATTATCAGATAAAAAACAATTGAGCAAGAAATGGGAAATTTAAATTTCATCAATGGCATTGCGAATGTTAAGTGGAGCAAATTAAAACAGAAACTCCAGAGAAAAATCCGTTGCCGACCAACGAAATTATTGAAGAATAAATAAGGTATCAATTTTTTTAGAATAAACATGGTTTTATTTAAAACTTTTAAAATAATATACATAATCATTTTTTTTCTAAACATTTTTTTATTTTAACTTAAAAGAAAATAAAATCTATTTTTTAATTATGTTATAAGTTAGTTTTATATAAATGAAATTTATATATTTATAAATATATGAAATAAATATGTGATTTGCCGAAAACTTGGACAAACCAATAATTATTAGATAGAAGAAATATTGTTGAAAACTTTTTGCTAACAGACAAATATTTTTGCATATAGAATATATGTAAATCAAATTTTATTTTTATTGGCTGTAAAAATAAAAATTTCATTATTTGTATAAATATTCTATACATTATTTTAGAATTAAATTTTTCCTTTGAAATAGATCTTAAGATATATTTCAATGCTTTGAATAATTTAATAAATTATCCTATTTTTTAAATAAAAAGTTTAATTTAATCCAAAGCCTTATTCTGAAAAATAAAGCAAAAACATGTTCAAAGTATAAAAAGCCAAAATATAAATTCGACGTAACTCTAAAGAGAACGTCTTTAACAAAATTTATTTTCAACATTATTCCTTTACTCTAAACTTAAAAAACAAAAAAAAAATCAAAATAAATATTACGTAACTCTTAAGAGAACATAATTTAATTTTAAAGCAAAAAGATAAAATTTAAATTCATATTTATTACAAGTACAATTTTTTTTTGTTCTATAAGAACAAAAAATATGATTAATTAAAAAAAAAAAAAATATGTATTAGGTAATACGTATATAATATCATAATGTAGGTATAAGTATGTAATTGCAAAAATATAAAACAAAAAAAAAAAAAAATAATTTAAACAATAAAGAATATTGCACTTCGTTTGAAAAATAAAATAAAATTATGTATGTTGCTATATTAAAAGTAACAAATTGAAATTTAAAACCAAAAAAAAAAAAAAAAAATTTTAATTATATAATAAATAAGTAAAAAAAAAATATAAGTGTATTATTTAAGTCAATTTTTATACTTTGTAATATTTATTAGATCTATTAGATTTGTATATTTATTACTAAGTTATATGAATTCAAAAATGTATAATATTGAAAAAAATAAGAATAAACTAAGAATTAAGTAAAATTTTTATAATGATGTTCCCTATCTTTGAATTGTAAGAATGTTAATATAAATAATCATAATTTGAACTCAGGAGAGTTTCAAACTTAAGAGGGGAGGAGTTACATAATATTATGTTGACATAATGTAGCATGAGATATGTGTTGCCATAATGTAGCATGATACATCATGTTGACACAACTTAATATAATGTTGCATGGTATTGTGTTGACATAATATTATAGTAGCTCATTCACCTTTTTTTGTTTTAAACATTTTTATATTTTAACAATAACATTTTCATATTTTATATTTTAACAAAAAAATAAAACAACATTATTTTTTTGATGATCTTAGCACTAAGTTAATTTAAGCATATTAATATATAAGTATAACTTTGTCAAATAAAATTCAGTCTTAAGATCAAACTCAAACTTTAAAGTTGAGGAATAAAAAATAAAATAATTTAAATATAAATTTAAATTCTTGTGTTTTAAAAACCCATAATTCGAAGGATATGCACTCTTTTAATCATAATATCATTACATTTATTTTTAGTTTTTCCAATTTTAATTGTTTATACATCAGGCATGTAGAACACATATCATTAGACGGAGTTTTGAAACCTATGTTAAATGATGTATTAAAGATGAATGGAAAATAGCTTTGTTTTACTTGCAGATGTTGCAAACATTCTTGGTTGTAAATTTTTTGTAACCTATTTATAGAAAATTCGCTTGGTAAGTACTTTATTAGTTGAAGTGTAAAATGCTTTTGTAAAACCCTTTATCTATAACCCTTTTCCTTGTTTTATTTGGATCTAAGACTAAATTGAATGTTCTATTTCCATTTTGCGATCAATTTTATTGTCTAGTAAATTCCTTAAATTAATTTTTTTGTCTCACTGAATGTTTTTTTACAAATTAGGTTATAATCCAAAGTACTATAAATTATTTAATACTATATTATTATTATATTAATTATTTAATACTGTTAATCGTATCAAGAAAAAAAAATGTAATAAAGACAGTTTGCAACCTCTTCTAAGTACTATTTCAACTAAATTCAACTAAAAAATTTAAAACATATTTCAATTAATTGCATTTGCAAAAATTTGCGCCAAAAATTTTTAAATTTGACATTTCTGGAACAAAAGTATCAAAGGAATTGTGGATTTTTGAAACATAAATATTTTTAAAAGAAAATAATTGTTTTTGCTAAACAATTTTCGATGGCAATGTCAAGTTTTTGCTTCCAAAAGTCAATTTCAAATTACATTTTCTATTGAAATTAATGGGTTTTGCAAATTGTACTATTCACTAAACTGTTACCAGTAAATTCTACTTTGCTTTTGCATATAAAACAAATTTTTTTTTATTAAGTGAGTTTTGAATTAAGTTTTTGTAATTAATAGAAACAATTAATAGTACACCTATATTTAAAATATCGTAAAGAATTAATATAAACATTGTAACAGTTAAGGCATATGCTGTATCGTATTTAAAAAAAAAAATAAAGATTTAAAATAACAAATAGCGCTCCAATAATTAAAAACCAAAAATAATTACATTTTTAATTTGCATATTTTTTTTACAACGAGAATTTAAAGAAAACTATTTAATATGCCCAAATTACAAAATTACTGACAACGAATTGAAGTTGATTAATCGGTATAATATTTAGTTTCTTTCTTTTCCTTTCCGATTTTATATTTTATTTTTTCAATAAATAATTCCCTTAAATCACACTTAATTTATAAAAAATGAATAATTTGAAAACTTAATTTAGCGATAATTTAATTGCCAACTAAATTTCTTAGATCAGCATCAGTAAGAGGTTTTAAATTTTAAAACAGACAAATAACATTCTGTGTTCAATTGATAACAATTTATCAATTGAATCAGTCTTTCTTTCCTATATTTTAATTCTTTATAACAATTACCTTCCTCGGGCAAATTACCTAAATGATGGTTTTCCGTAAAATATATTTCGAGTTCTAATTAAATGTCTACCGTAATCGTTAATATCTTCTACTTTTTTTTAGCCCTATCAAAACCTTAAATAATAAAGATCTGAACACTAAAATCTTTAGTGAAATGCACAAAAAAATTTTTTGAACAATTTTTATCCAAAAATATAATTCTTTACCAAAATGTATAAAGTTTCCTTATGAAAACTTCGCCCAAATGTTGAATTTTAATTCAATTTAATTCATTCTAGGCTATCAGAGTTTTACCTTTATATTAATTAAAATGAAAAAAGCTATTATATATCAGACATTTGCTTAAACCAAGCATCAGTTATGTTGTTCATTTAGTGAACTATCACAATTAACTGAAAAAGTAATCATTTACAAGAGTTAGTATGTTATTATATAAGTATGTTAGTAAATGATGATACTTAGATATTAAATGAACTTAATACTTATTTGGTCGTTACCACTGTTAGTAACTACTAATTAATTTTAGTAATGATGTTAATGGTAATAAGAAACAAGAAAAAAATCAAAAAACTAACATACAAGTTAGATTAAAAATGATAAACTAATCATGCAGACTACGAGAAATAACTTTTGACGTTTTGACGTTTATATTGAATTGAAATTGAAATAAATTTGAAATTGTGCAATTAATAAAAATTGTTAATTATTTTTAAAATGAAAAACATACTACACTTCTTTTTAAGTGAATCTAAATAAAATCTGCTCATAAGTCATATTAAATCAGAAAATTATTTCTTTTTTTCTAAGAACGAATTACATATATGTATACAGGGTGTTTCCGACTCGATAGTCTTACTTGAAATGGGTGATTGGGCATACCGAGACGAACAAAAAATTGTATTGGAGGGGGGGTTCTATTCTGGACCCTTTTCAGGATATCAGAGGTTCAAGATTTTTTAGAGACTTTTCATAAAAAAATCTATAACTTTTGAACGGCTTACTACAGAGAGATATAAAAAAATGTATTTTATAGAGTAAGTTGTTAGCTTTAATTTTTATTCGCTAATGATTCCTTAACCCCAACAGTTACAAAGTTATGGAGGTTTAAAATGATTTAAAATGAAAAAATTATGTTTCAAACTCAATTTTCTTTTGAAACACTCTGTATTTGGGGTACTTTTTATAGCATATTTCTAGACAGCTTTTCAAGCCCTATATTTAGTGCCTAATAACTTTTTCTCTAACCGTTCTCTATCTCTAACCGTTTTGTTAACACACAAAACGTGTTAACACACTTTTCTATTATGATTGAAAATAACAGCGATTGAAAATAACACACTAGTTGATATAACAAAAATTAATCAAGGAGGAAAAAACGGTGCAATTTTAAACCAATTATATGTTGTGAAGTTGAATTTTGAGTCTACAAAAAATGAAATAATATTAAAAAAGCGTAATTATAAACACATTTTTACGGCTGAGTTAAATATGACTAAATTTGGAAACAAAGAAATTTTTTTTCGACATAACCTATCAACATTGCATTTTTTTTGCGGAGAACACAAACTAGCAAAGTCTGCAAGATCTTATCATATAATGACATCAACTATATTCATAAAATATGTGAGGGTAATAAATAAAATTTCTTCTTTCAAGTTTTTACACACAAATATGGTAAAGAGCAAAAACTTTAAATTCTTTTAATTTAAATTTCTTAATTATTTTATTTTTTTTAATATTATTTATATCTGTTCATTTGATTTAATTTATTTTTACAACATTGTAATGTATTGTAATTATTTTACAACATTGTAATTATTTATTATTAATATTACCAAAACATATGAAAATATCAAAAACATAAAATTAATATTTATATTACTACATTATTTTAATTTTAATTTATCAAATTTACATTATTCACACAACAAATTTTTATTTTATACTTTTAATTAAAAATTTAGAAAGAATTTCGCAACAATTTTAAATTTTGATTTTTATTATAATTTTTTCAATATTCTTTCACTAATTATAATTACTTCTTAACCTATACTAAATAGATGAACTTAAATATAAATTTTTTATTTGATATTTGTTTACTATCACTTTACCAATTACATATAAAAGAAATTATATACTGTTGTTTATATAATGGAAACAGGTGATCTAATAAATGTACAAGATGACATAAATGTTGAGTACTTTACAGGGTTGCCGCTGCACAAAAAGATGTGTGGTGAATATAATAATAATTTAAATATCTTGTATCTAATTATACAAAGCTTAAGAAACAAGGTTTATAATTTAGAAATGTTGGTTAATACTTTTTCTTGTGACGTACACGTGCTTGTATTATCAGAAATATGGTTGTATAAATCTGAAAATAAATTTTTTAATTTAGAAGGTTATACACCATATTTCTCAAATCGTGACAAATCTTATGGTGGCGTTGCAATTTATGTATGCAATAAAATTTGTAGTATTTTAAACTTTGAAGTTGAGCTTGATAAATCGAATATATTATGCATTAAATTATTAAAACACGACATTAATATAATAGGCGTATACAAGTCTCATGAAATTAATATAGACACTTTTCTCATTAAATTGGATGAAATAACTACAACGTATAAAAATTCAATGATTATCGGAGATTTTAATATTAACTTACTTAATAATGACAGTTATGATTCATATTAATACAATAAAGACAAATGGGTTCTTGATATATAATAAAATATCAAGTGAATTTGCAATTAGATTTGGTAGGTCTTCAAAAACAATTATAGACTTGACTTATAACTGACTTGATTAAATATAAATTTTTCTTTCACATAACACATACATGTCTATCTGATCATCAAATGATTTTTTTAAGTGCAGACCTGAAGTCTATAAAAGAAAAATCATAGCAATTTAAAACTGTTTTAGACTATGAAGGGGTGTTAAACGATAACATTTAGTCTAGAATTGACTCCGTTGAAACCTTAGACGAAATTGTATAAAAAATAGATTTACTGTCCAACAAAATACTAATGTCGTCCCTTGTAAAACCAAAAAAAATATGAATGGATAACAAATGAAATGATAACCTTGCATTTCTGTATATTGAGCTCTAATTTGTTGGTTGTACACCAATCATGTAATGATGATAAGCTTGATTAAAGTAAAGCTGCATCAGAACTGTCATTTACGACTTGATATATTTTTAGGTCGTGAGCGAACGCTATGTGCTGTATGACACCCAAATATACTGAAAGATCGGAAATAAATATATTGAATAAAAGTGGTCCTAAATGGCTACCTTGAGGTATACCAGAAGTAACATCGATTATATTGGACAATATACTTTGATACTTAACGTTTTGTGTCCTTTCTTATAAATAAGAGTTAAGCCATGCAAGAAAAGAATCCCATATACCAAAAGTTGTAAGTTTGTTTAGCAAAGTGTAATGATCTACACGATCTACACGAAATTGCATCAACTTGATATCCTTTCTCCATTATATTCAGGATTTCAGATGTGTATAAAATAAGGTTCGTTATAGTGGAACGACCTTTTCTGAAACCGTATTGTTGTTCGTTAAGTTTGGTATTTATTAGAGGAGTAATTTTATCGAAAACAATTTTTTCGAATAATTTTGGAATAGTCGATAGGATGGCCATACCTCGATAGTTTTCTACTGATGATCTTTCACCTTTTTTGTAGATGGGAGTTAAATGAGAGGATTTCCACACATGTGGAAAACCATTCGAAAGCGATTTATTTAAAATGAAATGAAGAGGAGTAATTAGATAATGAGCACAGCTATATAAGAAGAGTGGGGGGATTAGGTCAGGTGCGGCACCCTTCTTTGTGTCAAGGCTCATAATAGCTTCATAAATGTCCCTTTCGGAAAGATACAGATCTGTAATTAACAAATTTGGGCAATTAGATAAAGAAATAGCTGAGATATCAAATTGTCCTTTTGGACGATAAACTTTTTGAAAACTGTCAGAAAAAAAGTTACAAATTGTTTTCGGGTAAGAGGAAAAAGTATTGTCCTTGGACATTGAATTAGGGTAGCCGAATATTTTTCGTTTTATGTTGACAAATTCGAAAAATTTTTTGGGATCACTAATTAATTTGTTGCCTATACTAATGACATAGTTTTCATAGGCTGTATGAGCTTTCAATTTGAATTCATTTACAAGTAGTTTGTACGAATTCAATAAGTTAACGTTTGGTGCTATTGTGTGTTTAATTTTCTTGTATATTTTATTGCGCTGGTTACGCAAAGTCCTAAGTTCTCTATCTAACCATGGTTCCGTTGTTTTGTTTTTCTTACGGATTTTAGGTACAAAAACATAATTTAAAATTTATAATTTCAAAAATTTTTAAATAAAAGATAGAGATTTTTTTTTTGGTGATCCTGTTGTTCTGACAGTTCGTTCTAACAGTTAGTAGATGATAAAGTATTATTAATGCTTTGGTAGTCAGCATTTCGGAAATCATGTACAATTTCATTGTTGTAAGTTTTACTCGAGTGTGGAATGAAAGTAGAGAATTCAAAAATGATTGCGTTACGATGATTAGTGTTAGTAAAATGGTTATCTGCATCGAGCTTTACCACCACTCTATCATATGCATTTGAAAATGCAAGATCTAATCATTTATTATTGTTGTTGGGATAACTAATAA